>JAJOHG010000024.1:0-445779 GCA_021029095.1 Phellopilus nigrolimitatus
AACGACTCCAGAACGTATTGCATGCACTTGCGCTCGATGCGTAGATTGTATACGTTTGAGACGAGCTGTCGGTGACACTCGTTCAGCTATGCAACGGAGCATCAGCAGAAACGGAAAGCTCACTCGGTCAAAAACGTGTAGAAGATAATGAGGGTCGAAAATCCGTATAGCGCACCAGCAAGCGTCGGTACAATCCAGTGCGTTTCCTCTATAGATCTCAATTAGAAGTGATCGAGTAAGACAAGAATATACAAGCCCACCATGCGAACCCGAACATAGATACGGGCATGAGAAGACTGCCGGAAATATGAGTCTCATAATTTTCTGGAAGGAGAGTACGACTAGTAAATATTTACCAAGCAAAAACCGCCAACTTAAGGGCCGATTCCGGGCTTTCCGGAGCCTGATTGCCTGGCTGGAACCGGAATCCGAGTGAAGATCCGGACAAGAATCTTGTACGGCCAAGCCGCAAGCTGGAAGCCAATGACCATGGCAAAAAACGGGAGGCCAGTGAGCTGAAGAGCAAAGTGATGCTGAAAATATATGATAAACATTATGATAATGATCGCTTTCTAAAATTAAATGTACCTGCTCGAAGAAAACAACTGGGTATGCCTCAAAGAAGCTGACGAGGAAAATCAGCAGCAGCAAGTACATAAGATTCCGAGTGTGCTACTATGCGATGCCATACGCTAAGAAGGTCCAGATGGCGGCACCTTGGATAATGGGTTCTCGCAAAAACATGGCTAACAATTAGTAAGCAGAGGTTCAACTCTGCGCTCATTGCGATGTAGGCTTACCCGATGGTCGTCTAAGGTGAGACGCGAAGAACTGTTTATTGGATTCATGCTTGAGTTCGTGAGCTGCATATGCCTTGGTGTTGCCTTCGCGCCGAAGCTTCTTAGACCTCCCCATGCAAGGACAGTCGGCCCGTGCGTCTCGGGCAAAAGCCACACAACGGGGAGAAGGCAGAGCACATGAAAGAAGTAAACACTAATATCGAGGATGGGTCTCGACAATCGCAAGAAAGAGAAAGGCGAAGAGCAGCGAGAACCGAGTTTATACAACTTTCAACCGAATAGTGGGTGGTCGCACAACGCATCCTCGAATTGGCTAGGGCTCCGCAACGTACCGTATACTGATACGTACGTATTTTTGCAAGCAGGATACTGGTACGTTCAGTATCAATACGGTCACGTATTTTATGGTTTCGTGGGCATGTACGGTACGGTACTGATACGATACTGACCGTATACGGTGATACGTCGTATACGGGTTATGTAAACATAGAAGAAGTTTTGTTTTAAAATTTTACGAGAGTTCGTTACTTTTTGCTTTTTTCCGACATCAAAATCACACTTATTTATCAAGAATAGGATTAGCAAATGGCAGGCAGTGGGAAAAAAAAAAGGGGGGGGGGGTTGATGGCGGCACCAAAGTCCCAATTTTATTTTCCCAGTTTAGTTTGTATCTGCTCTAAGAAACATGTATAATGCAAGAAAAAAAATGGAGAAAATGGAAAATTGAGTCCTCGTCGTGTCGAACGACGAGCATGACTATCTCGGTATCGCGTGCGGCGCGGCAGCACACGTTGATGGCGACGAAAAGTCGCGTGGATCGCCAACACGGGCAGTGCCGACGATCCACGCTGTGGTGGCACGGCCGGCGGTGATGTCAAATAGTCGGTATTTCACAAACAGCATTTATTTGAAATATTTTCTGCAGTGTGGGAGACTATAATACCTAATTAGAGGTATGCACCTCACGATCACATGTTTCTAGTTAGATAGTATGGGTGTAGGGTCACGTATCACGTATTACGAACGTATACAGACGTATTTTACGGTTTCAATACGTGTACGGTCACGTATTTACGTGACCGTATTTTAGACCCTCGGAGAGCATTACGATACTGGTACGTGACCGTACCGTACCGTACCGTATTTCGTATATACGGGTACGTTGCGGAGCCCTAGAATTGGCATCTGCGGGTTTACATGTACAGGAAAGTTGCGCAGGCAGCGAGCTGCAGCGGCGTTGTCCTGTCAGGACTGTCAAGTCCGAGCAAACCGACGGAATGATGGCCGAGGTTCTGCATCCGAGAAAGCAGCCCTGTAGAGATTTGGCGCGAAACATAAGTGAGGTTTGAGATAGAGTATGGCCAGCATGTCACACGCGCTGCAAATAGCCGGTTAGAACACGTACAACGTGATCTTCATGCTCAACAAGCGCGAAGTTGCGCAACGCGTCGACGCGAACCTTCCACGTGAACCATTTCTTTTTAACCACGACAGTATAGATGGCCGGCTCGGACATCAGTATCGACAAAAATACTCTGTGTATAATCGAGGGAGCTCTCACTCAGATACGCGGGAGTAACGATCCCGTCAGTGCGGAAAAGCTTTGGACACTGGGAGATCAGGTAGATGTTACGAAGCTTTTTGGTCTTAGCCGATGGTCACATAATGATCCCCAGAGTCAAGAGTTTTGAACTCGTGTCAGATATTCCCGATGCTCTCGAAGTAATGATGACGTCTGTACGGATGCCAGCACTCACGAAACTATACCTCGACATCCGCGAAATCAATGATTTCTCTGTCAAAGATTGGTTAGATGTCATTTCTTTGAAGGAGTATCCTTCTGTCAAGGACCTCACCTTCGTTTACGAAGGCTATGCACGCAGTGCATTGGATCTAAGCATATTTTTACGAAGTTTCCAACGTGGAAAGTCTCACTTTAAACACGCCGAACTTGAGACCCTGTACTGCAACTTAAGCCTTGGTCGGACAATTTGAAAAAGAGGGGACTTGGAACGAATTCAAACCCTTGAAGATAAGGAGTAAAGGTTCATTGGTGCGGGAGGAGATCGAGGAGATCGTTACGAAGGAGAAGTTGAGGTGGTTATAAATTATAGCCGAGCAACAGATGACTCTCGCTAGAAACCTTCGCAATCCGAATAGCTCATACGATTGAGAATTCCCATCTACAACATATTCCTAAAATACGGCTATTAATCGCTTTACGAGAAACCGACCTAGGCTTGAAATGCTCTTTGACGCGTTGCCAAGTACTCTCGTACTGTACACTCATTTGCTTCCACAGACTCCTGTAGGGATCACTGTTATATCTACCATTGGGAATAGCGGAGGCTATTTATGTCGAAAGTTTTAGAACGCAGACAAACCAAATCCCGGAGCTCTGAGAGAGACTACCACAGGGCTATGAACTATGAAAAACCCACTTTTTCTGTTGATCTGTCCGAAACGACGGGATAGAACGGCATACGGCATAAGCCCGCATATCCCAGCAGCCACATCCACAAGCTTCATATATCTTCGGCTTCATACACACAACAGCGGAACGTACGGGTACGATAGCGAGATAAACACGTTTGCACTTACTCAGTACGGAAGATACAGTTGAGTGAGCTACGAATCGTCCGAAAACCCCAACGGAGTCGCAGGAGCCAAACAAGAACTAATCTACCCACTCCGGCTCGACCGCAAAATGCAGGCGAGGCCGATAATTGAGACCTTGCGTATTCATGCGCATCTTGACAGAGCGATGGACTTTGATACCGTTTTTATCCTGGTGCGGAAGGACTCGCGCCCGGGCGAGATTGAGCCTACACAAGGAAGAGATCGTTATTAGTCAATTACGTGGTTAAACATCCCTCCGAGTATGAAGCGTACTCAATACTCTTGGTCCAGGTTCCATTGGCTTCTTGCACTTGTTCGCGCATAGGTAGGAGTTCGAGAATCCACCAAAACGGCGCGAGCTTCAGCTGGTCGTAGACCGGGCAGAGCGCGTCACGTAGCTCCTCCTCTTCTTCCCCAAGAAACTCGTATTCGCTCTCTTCACTCTCCACTCTTGCGAGTGCTTTAAGACTATCAGTGGAAGGGCTGTCTGCCTTCGTACTCGCTGCTGGCTCGCTTATTTTCTTTATCTCGTTCCTTTTTGTGGGGTTCATAGGCGTAATAGGCGGGGGAGATGGAATGGAAAGTGGCGGCGGCCGTGCGCAAACAACGGGCCAGAGCGATGCAGGGTCAATACCTGCGATATCGCGCAATTTATCCGCCTCAAACTGGATGCCGGTGTTTGTAAGAAAACATTGGCGGATCATCCAACGAAGCGTAATCCTCGCCAGGCTATGCCGTGTGTCATTTGGAACAGATCCTCCGCCAATGTCTGAAAGATCTATCATTTAAAAAAGTCGAAATTGAAGGGCGTGTTTGTGCGTACCACAGTGACATCCTGCAAACCAGACCTCGAGAACATCAGTGGGCTTGCTGCGATCTGTGTACATTTCTTCCAGCCGCGCCCTCCGGTCAGTGTCCTCAGACACCTCCTTGCCCTTCTCGCTGCCACCGCTACCCGCTCGCTTCAGAACGTCGGCGCCATGATGTGAGGCGTGGACGATATCTTCAAGAACTGCTTTGGAGTTATGCCGCACGTGTCTGTCCTTCCTGCTTAAAATAAAACTGTCCCGGGCAGCTTCCTCTTCTGTTGTGATTTGGTAATAATTCGCTTTGAATTTCGCACGATGTTCATCGAGAGATAACGCGTGCCGGAAAGTATTTATAGCAGTGTTGCTTTTCGTGAAAGGTAGCCTGCGTGGGATGAGGCCGACAGACGCAACTGTATCCCAGACACCAACAAATTCAATGTTGACGTCGATAGAGAAAGACTTTTTCTACCATCAATGAAAGAATGGTTTTATGATCTTAAAATGCGGGTGAGTGTGTGTTTAAAACAAGCGGACTTACAAATAGAACACTCTGCTTCCATCCTACATGTACATTCACAAACAAGTAAGCTCCCTGATCAAAGGTGTCAGAAATAAAAATAACAAACCTTCTTCATCATCTTTCTGAAACATTCGATACGCAAAAGGGACTTGCTGGTGATTGCTATTAGGAAGTAGCCCGACCTAGAAATAACGATTGCAGGAGTTGCTCGGGTTTTTCGACTATGTAGTACCCCTACCTTATGTACCATACCTGCCAATGCACGCGCAGTATAGGCACCACGAGAAAACCCGAATACACAGATTTTATCTCCTTCTTTGTCTGATATCAAATAGCCAGTGAGAAATCGAGGGGAAAAAATAGAGCGGGATTCATTGAATACTCACAATTTTCCATGAGAAACTCGTAGCCCCCCATGACATGGTGATTCAAGTTGCTAGCCAACATGGTATCCAAAGTTTTCGAGATTTTGGAGGTCAAAGGAGAAGCGATCTCAGGGATAGTGTACGTTCCTATACCGGCCTACTAATATGTCAGACAAAGAAACCGATTTTAAAAGGCGAAAATGAACCTGATAGTAAACAAGCTGCTGGTCTTTGTCTCCTTTCTTCAGCATAGAGAAAAACTGCACAACATTCGAGTTGTCCCTGTCGAATTGGTCGCCAGTCCCATCGAAACAGAGTACTAGAGAACGCGCAGAGGTGTGTGGTGGAATAACTTCGCCATGGTAAGTGGTATCAAGACTTGTCTCTGTCGCGACCCGACGCGCAGGTTGAATGGGCCTCTGGCCTTGCGTTGTGAGAGCTGAGCCTGTAGATGCTGCCGTTGTCCCGTTCCGCAACTCAGGAATTGAAGCTACGTGTGAAGAAAGTTGAGAGAAAGACAACGGAGCCTCGGTGCGCTGCTCGTCAACCTGCTTGGACATGATGAGAGATAGGAATAGGAAGCTCCGATGTCAGGAGATCGCGTCAAGCCAAAGCTCAGACTTAAAAATGTGCGCGAAGTGATAATCTGGCAGCGCCGTATCACCGCACTCCGTTCTTGAAGTAATCCGGGTCCCTGATCCATTCGTGTCTAAGAGCAATCAGTGTGTTGTTTCAAGAGGAACTCAGCAGACTTCCAAAATAGATTCTGAAACCGTTTTGACTGATACGCCGAGCTTCGATGTTTCACTATTAGCTGTGTATGAGAAAGAGGTAGTACACTACAGGGTATCCGGAAAAGCTTGTCAGTGTGTGATTTTGTTTTCGTTTTTTGTACGGTTTTCCCAAAGAGGAATTCCTTACCCAAAGTAGCAATCCTTGCCCAAAATGGAATTCCTTACTGAATGCGGACACCGCCCTAAACGGGGATGATCAGTGCATGTAAGGTCAGCCGTGTTGTGAGGAGGGTGGAAGCTGGCTTTATGATAATGGATATGTCTCTAAAGATATCTATACGATTCTTCGCCGGCACTGCGTGGACTGGACGTGGCAGCGTGGGACGCGCGCCGCGGAGGCAGCGGGAGCTAGCAAGTAGAATAACACGACACGACGAGCACGCACAATGTCGACGACAGGTCGATCATAGGGCGGTGTCCGCATTCAGTAAGGAGTTCCATTTTGGGAAAGGATTGCTACTTTGGGTAAGGAATTCCTCTTTGGGAAAACCGTACAAAAAACGAAAACAAAATCGCACTGACAAGCTTTTCCGGATACCCTGTAAGGAAGAGAAGGATGAAGGTTAAGAAATAATAGCTTTGATAAGCATCCGTTAGTCACGTCCTTTGACATTGCCTGTCTTTTATAGCGGAAAAGCTCGCATAAGGTATCTCGCATACTATTTTCTCTGTCACTAGCTTCATATGTATGTATTGGGGCTTGTAGTTCGACGGTGGGCGTTGTCTTAACTTCAAGGAACTGGCACTAGCTTTTGGCGCACGAGCAGATTAAACGACCATCGAGTTATCGAAATATCCGGGACCATTTTGACCATAGTCGGAAGATCACGTGCCACCTTAGATCTTGCTCACTGCCATTCAGTGTCCATCACAACGGCCACGACGACCATGTCGGCGCCGAAAGCGCCCACCTGGCTGCAACGTGCGCTCAAGGAACGCGAATATTTCGACTACGTTCTCGGTATCCTCGATGACCGCGAAAGAAAGAGAGAACTTGCGCGCTCCGCTACGCGTCACAATCGCAAGCCGAGTCGACAGTCGCGTCTTCTAAGCGCCGTGTTTAGCACGCCACGCACCCCCGAGAGTCACACGGAACACTATCGCGTCGAGGTCGGCTCGCGCCCCGAGAACAAGAATGAGAATCGCTATCTTGCGCTGGAGCCGTTCGACCGCACGCGCGTGATCGTCGACGAGGGCCGATACCTGAACGCGAACTGGGTGCGCGAGCTGCACGGCGGGCAGTGGTGGATTGCGACCCAGGCTCCGCTCCCCAACACCGCGCACGCCTTTTTATCTCTCTTCATGCAGCCGGAAACACGCCCCCCTCATCACCTTGCTCCGCCGCACCCGTCCTCTCCAGGTCCGTGTCGAATCCGTACTGCTGTGCAGCTCACGGTCGCGACTGAGGGCGGGAGGACGAAGGCGCACCCATACTTTCCGACCGAGATCGGACAGTCATACGTCGTGCCTCCACCCGAGGACAGCACACTCCCGGCGTTGAAGATCACGCTCGAGGGACAACGGACGGAGGAGTCGTCGCGCTGTGTGCAGAGCACGATCCGCCTCGTACGATGTTCGGTGCCGACTGGCGAGCCAGATACCCTGGGCTGGAACAAGGTGGATGAAATAGGCGACGCGGTGTGCTTTACGCACCTTTTGTTCACGCATTGGCCGGATTTCGGCGTGCCCGAGGGTCCGGAGGAGAAAGCGAGTCTGTTAGCTTTCACGCGTCTCGTGGTGAGCGTGAACCTCGCGCCGCCCTTCTTGTCGTCAGACACGGCGCACCATCCCGACCCTCCTATCACCGTCAACTGTTCCGCAGGGATAGGGCGTACAGGCTCTTTCATAGCTCTCACATCGCTGCTGCGCTCACACGGCCTCCTTATACCCGACTATCGTCAGACGAGCACCAACGAATTTCCCAGCCTTCCGCCGTCTCCGCAAGGTCCACTTCCGGACGAACTAAAGGAGGATGAGGTGGCATTGGAAGTTGATTCGTTGCGCGAGCAACGGACATCGATGGTTCAAAGGCCAGAGCAGCAGTTGCTGATATATGAGCTGTTGGCGGCGGCTTATTATGAAGTAGAGGCTCGCGGCTCATGAGTTTTCAAGGTCTCCCTCAGATATACTGGCTTATTATTATTTTCTTGGAGATCGTAATCTCAAGTACTTAATCGATGTTGTACTCAAAGATATATGTCGTACCTCAGATATGAATATATCGACGTGTACTTCTTCATACTACAAAAAACTTTGGTCTGATTTGACAACGTAAATCGCTCAAGTTTCATCTTTTCGGATGCCCCATTTCATCGGTAACAAACTTCGACGTTATGTAAACAATTGCGAAGCTACATAAGCCGTGCTTGCACGTGAGCCATTCCTCTTTAACCACGACAGTTCGAATGGCCAGCTCGGACATCAGTATCGACGAAAACACCCTGTGTATAATCGAGGGAGTTCTCGCTCAGATACGCGGCAGTAATGATCCTGTCAATGCGGAAAAGCTTTGGACACTGAGGGGTCAGGTAGATATCACCAAGCTCTCGTGAGTCTTCGTCGTTGCCCGTGTTACGTTAATTTCGAACACCCCGTCTGTATGCACTGTTCAGATTTCACGACATCGATTCCCTTGATTCTGCCTTGAACAGCACAAAACAAGTCTTTCGCCAGTTGGAAGCCACCAAAGATGCACTGTTTCTACTGGCACGCTCATGCGAGCAGAGACTGAGCGCGTTAAAGGTGGAGATGCAACCCTATTTCCTTCATTCCGGAATCCTCTCCCTTCCGGACGATGTCCTTGCGCTCATTTTCGAGAACTCGCTCCTCGATGGAAAAGAATACGTGCGCCTGTACTTAAAGCCGCCACCCGAGCATAGCATTTCCCATGTCTGTCGACGTTTCCGATCCATCTCTCTTGGCCTGCCGAAACTTTGGTCGCGTGTAACCAGTGATATGTCGAAGAAATGGGTCGAGACTAGGTTGTGGCGGTCAAAAATCGCTAAACTTGCTGTTGAGATTGATGGACTACAGGGTGACGCGATTGCACGTTTCGCATCACAGGTGGTCCGGCATGCTCATCGATGGCAGAGCTTCAGTTTGTTGCCACCTTATTCTTGACATTTTATTACATCCTGTCTGATATCAGGGCGGAGGTTCATCGTCTGATGCAAGAGGTATTTGCGGGCGAACCGCATTTGTTCGGCGAGTCCGAGGCTACAAATGCCTCGCGAATCCGAATATTGAGAAATCCAGAGCCTGGGCCGGCGAAGACGTCGAAACTGTGGTTCGCTGTCCTAAATAGTCCATAGAGTGAATAATGAAGCCGAAGTCCATCGTCGAAACCACCAAGTGGAGTTTGGGATAAGGAAGGACTAGCCATGATGCTATCAGATAATATTAGGCGCGAATGTGAGCATAGAGAGCACGCTGGCGGCTCCGCGGGGCCGGGATCGGGGGCCCCAGAAAGCTCCCAGTGCGCGAGGAAGTACAACGGGTCCGTGCTGCCCGGACCCCGTGCGACTGCTCCCGACGAGTGGGAGCCCCGCAGCATGCCTAATTCCAAATCAATCGCGGTGCACAGAAGGAGTTCCACGCCTCCATCCATCTATACTCTATAGTATTCACGAAGCCCCGCGCATGCGCACGTGCGCTCCTCGGGTGTTCCGAGCCCACCGTTTCTCTCAACTGCGCCGCCTTTGCAGATGTGGCTCATGACCCAGCGCCGCCACGCCGCGAAACGGAGCGCAAACATTGCGCCTGTGCCGAAGCGCGCTGTGTGGGAACCGTGCCTGCACACGTCGGCCTTCCCCGCCCCGCCTGCGAATCGCGAGCCTCAGGCGACCAATACAGCGGACAGCGGTAAATAGCTGAACTGTGTTTAGGCTTCTGGCGCACAACAATACACCAAGCTCTCCTCTCGTGTGGCGCGCACATTCTTAGCCCAGGACGACAGGCAATTTTAGACTCAGAGAGGGTTTCGCGCTCTATTCGCACAGCCTTCTGACGCCGCAGTTTATATGCAACGCCCCAAGTCCGCGGGACAGTCGGCTGTGAGCCACATTTACCGCACTGTTCAGTCGGCCGCTGCCGGTGCAGGCGATACGTACATGCTACACTTCTCTTCTCCCAATATGGGCCGAGCCGTGCCCCTCCATGCGTCCAAAGTACAGCTGACTATTCCATAGTGAATAAGCTAATAATGATATGAGCTATTAATGAATACGAAACGGTGGAACCGACTTTGTGCCCGCCAGGATATGCATAAAATCCGGATCGAACAGTGAATACGGATTTCGGCCATAAGCATTACTAGATTTGGATTTTTTTAGGATATTTTGATAAGCAGAAGTCAGGAGTATGGCCCGACACGATAATATGATATTCAAACCAGCGTGCAAGTCGAAACGGTAAGATTTCTTATCCAGTATTTCCCATTAAGCTTGTCTTTCCGAGCCTTCGGTATAAGACAAAAATCAATGCAAGTCTCGAATTGACTTGTCCTTCATGCCATGAAATTCAGACGCAACAAGCTTGGTATTGTACCCTACCGTACGCTGTTTATGTAATTAAGGTGACAAGAATATGGCATACTGTCACAAATTGTCACGTCTTCGTGGCATTTACTACCTGTTAATGAATACGAAAACCTTGAACGGACCATACCCATAATGAGATAGTCAACTGTATATTCGTCGTATACACTCGCGAAAGAAAAGAAAGGGGGAAGAAACTACATGCGTGCGCGGGAGACAGAACAGATGCTGCGGGAGGGGGCAAGAGAGCGGGCGGAGTATGCGTGGAGAGCGGGTACGGTACATTGCGAGGGTAACTATAGCGCACAGATTTTTATTAGCTGATGCAGGCGCGTAGGGAGGGAGAGCAGAGGATATAGCACAGAGAAAAAAAATAAGAGAAAAAAACGAGTGTCCGTAGTTCGAGTCGCAGGAAGCCAGCGCCGGCTACCCCACCGCAGCGTCCTGGCCAGGCGCCTCCGCCTCCGCCTCCACATCCACATCCACGTCCACACCCGCACCCGCACCGCCGCCGTCCTCCTCATCGAAGAACAACGGCGGCGCGCTCGGCGCCGGCCCCCCGTCCAGCCCATCCAGCTCATCATACGCAAACGGCGGCGCGGACGGGCCGCCCGCTCCCACCCCCACCTCCGCGTCTGTGTCCGTGTCCGTGTCCGTGTCCGCGGCGGACGCGGCAGGCGCGGGGTACGGCGGCGTGTAGATGTATGCGTACGCGTCCGCGTCTGGGTCTACGAACGGATACGGATATGGATACGCGCCCGGGGCCGCGCCCGCGAGCGGCGCGTATGCGAGCGCGGAGGAGACGGGCGCGGGCGGCGCGGGAAACGGCGCGTGCGCCGACGGGCGGTCGAGGCGCAGGGCGGGCAAGCGCGGCGAAAACGCGGAGGCGGAGGCGCGCCGCGCGCTGGACGGCCCGGGGCCTGCGCCGGGCGAGTCGAGCGCGCCGTCGCCGTCGGCGTCCACGGCGGGCGCGTCGGCCAGCACGAGCTCCTGCTCGTGCGCCTCGAGCTCGCGCCACGAGGGCGCGTTGGGCGCGTTGGGCGCAGGAGCAGGCGTGGGCGGGGGCAGGTGCGGGCCAGCGCTAGAAACGGGGAGTTGTGCAGATGGTGGTTGAGGCGCAGGGGTAGATAAGGGCGCCGCGCGCGACGCGTCCGGGGCGGACTCCGCAGGCGGAGGCGGCGGCGGCGGCGGCGGGGCGCTCGCGTACGCCGCGAGCCGCGCGAGGGCGCCCTTGTCGTCCGTCGCGACGTGCAGCAGCGCGCCGCCCCCGCCCCTGCCCCCGCCCTCCTCCTGCTGCTCGTCATCGCTGAAGTAGGCCTCCCCGGACCCGGGCGCGGGCGCGTACCCCGGCGCAGAGGCGCGCTTCTCGTGCTGCCGCGTGGTGTGCAGCGTAGTGTGCGCCGGCGTGGACGCACCGCGCCAGCGCGAGCGGTACGCCGGCGGGCCCTGCGGCTCGCTCCCCCCCTCTTCGCCCTCGCCTTCGCCCTCGTGGTCGAGCGTGACCCTGCCGGCACCTGCGGTCTCGTCCAGCCCGGCGTCGACAATGGGTGCGGGCACGGGAGGGGCGTGCGCGTACGCCGCGGAGCCGGCGCTCGAGCGCGCGGACGCCGTCCGCTGCAGAGTTGCGCCCGAGGCAGACGCATCCTGCACATGCCGACGATCCTCCGACAATCGGCCCTCGTCCGGCCGTTCCCCCGCGCCCGGGCCCATCACTCCAGCCGGAACCCGCGCCGCGGCAGCAGCGCACACCGCCCGCGCCGCCGCCGACTCCAGCGACACGCCCGACGCGCTCGCGCTCGCCAGCGTCGTCGTCGACCGACCTTCCGCGCAGCCGGCTCCGCGCCGGCGGTGCGTCCAGCGCGCGCGCGCCTTCCACCTCGCGGCCGCGCGCGCCCACTTCGCGCGCGCCTTCTCCTGCGTCTCCGCGGGGTCCTCCTCCTCCTCCTGCGGCGTCGCGGCGAGCGTCTGCCGGCTGCGCTCGCGCCGCGCGCGGCTAAAGTACACGGCGCTCCCGCGCTCCCTGCGCGCGGGCGCGGCGCCGCCGCCGGCACCCTCTTCACCGTCCTCCTCCTCGCTCCCGCCCTCGCCCTCGCTGCCGCTCTCCTTATCGCGCGCCTTCCGCCGCTTCTCGATGTCCCTGTTCAGCGCGTCGAGCCGCGCGGCGCGGCGCCTGCGGCGCCAGAACACGGCGAGCGTGCCCGCGCACGTGATAGCGGCGGCGAGCAGCAGGCTCGCGACGACGATGAGCGGGACGCGGTACACGCCCGAGCTGCTGCCCTTGTCCTCCCAGCCGTCAGGGTATATGAGCGCCGCGGCGGACCACGAGGCGGATGCGCTGGCGGCCGCCGCCGACGCCGACGCCGCGGTGGAGGTTGGTGGGGATGAGTATGCGGCGGAGGAGGCCTCGGCGAGGTCGTCGGGCGGCGCGCTGGGGGAGGCGTTGATGTCGCTGTCGTTGTCGGCGTCGTGCGACTGTGCGTGCGAACGGGGCGTCAGCGCGCAATCCATAAGCGGACGAAACAAAAACAAAAAAAGAAAAGAAAAGAAAAAAGAAAAAGAAAAGAAAAAGAAAAGGGAAAGAGGGAGAATTGGCGTACCTGGCACAGCGAGCACGACGACCAGAAGCTAACCTTGTGCCAGCGGCCGTCGTCGCCGAGTTCGTACCTGTCCGGAATGGTGCGCGACGTGTAGAGTTCGCTGATGATGTATGCCTCCTCCTCCTGCTCCTCTTCGTACGAGGAGTTGTCGCCGTCGTCGTCGGAGTCTGAACCGCTATCGCGCCGGGCGCGGCGCCGCCTCTTGTTCCGCGGTCTGGTTTTGGTCGGGGGAGCCTCGGTCTCGGATCGGGGCGCGTGATAAAAAGAGCTAGCAGCGCGCGTGCTAGTACTTGTGCTTGTGCTTGTGCTTGGGTTATTGATTGAAAAGGGGGCGTCGTGGCCGTCGGAAGTAAAAGGCGAAGCGGGCTTGGACGCAGCAGGCCAAGCCCAAGTCTCAGGGTGCGTGACCCCGGGGGGCTTGGACGCGGCGCGGCGGTCCGCGGACTCGCCCGGCTGCGCGGTGCGCGTAGCGAGCGCGGGGCACAGGAAGTCGGCGACGCCGGCGTCCGCGTCGCACTCGACGGGGCGCGCTGAGCCGGTCGCTGCGCCGGCGAGGGCGGCGAGGACGGCGAGGACGCCCTGCGAGGGGGCTGGTCCCCGGACGTTTACGGGTGCTGGGGCTCGGCGGGACGGACACGTGTGCGCCGTCGACGTGGTCGCTGTCGATGTCGTGGACGAGCTCGTCGTCGCTGCAGACGATGAGGAGGAGGAGGGATGGCGGTGCTGTCTGGTAGTCTTGGCCATGTAACATGGATGTGTGCCAAGCGATCCTCTGAACTTTGTGAACTGGGGGCTCCGAGAGCCATCACTATACATACCCCGTCCCCTGCCTCTTTCTTATGTAATATAACACACGCCATATATATACACACACCACACAAATAGGAAATACTCAAACCCTATCAGAAATCCCTAGGAACCCTTAAAAATAGCTTTTTGCGATCCACGATCGCGCCCGTCCCTCCTCCCACGCCCCCACCCGCCGCCGTACCACCGCCCCCTCCTCATCCCCTGCCTCCGTCGCTCGAGGCCACACACGCAACCCCGCGTCCCCGCTGCCGTTCTGATAGACGAGCTTGTACGTCCCGGGCTGCACGCCCACAGCCAGCCCCCGCTCGGGCACCCACGCGCCCCCCGCGGCCTCCTCGTCGCATTCTTCCTTCGTCCTATAAATAACGCCGGCCAACACGCGCAGCAGATGCAGATGCACCAGATGCACAGATGCAACAGATACGATGGTGCGCGTCCAAAAAAAGACCCACAATGAATAAAACGCGCGTATTATTAGCATTCGCGCTTGACCATATCGGGAGCATGCATACACGCACCGGGCTAAAAATGGTCGTCTCATACGCGCGCGGACGCGCTCCTCGTCGACAAGCTCGGTCGGGTGTGCCAGCACGTAGCTCTCCGCATACGCCCGCCACCGCGCCGCAGCCAGCCCCTCCGCCTTCCGCGCCGCGTACCAACCCAGGTCCATGCTCGTGTCCGCCCCCGCCAGCAGCCATACCCGCATCGCCCGGCGCCCCTGGTCCTGTCATCCAATTCACATCAGTGCTCCAATTATATCACAACCCCCGTCTATCTTGGGCCCGGTCCGCGGACAGAAATAGACAGCTTGCGATGGCTTCCCTCGCTCCCGGCAACAAGCGGACGCTAGAACTCACCCACTCGACCCGATACAGATGCTCGTCCTGGCCCACATATTGCTCCGCCTCGCGCCGATATGCAATCAGCTCGCGCACGGACGTCGCTCCCTGCTGCACGTACGGCTCGTTAGAAATCCCCGTATACGCATTTCTTTCGGCAGGCCACGTACCTTGTTCCGGGCTTTCGCCAGTAACGTCAGCAGCTCCTGGCACTTGCTGTCCACCACCGCGGTCTGGACCTGTCCCATTCATTTCCATTCCATTCATTTCGCCCAATGAAAAACACGCGTTCCGTCAGTACATTGAGTCTCCATATCATGTGCGCAAGAAACGGAAAATCGCTTGAACTAATAAAAGAAACGGACTGGATAAAAACAGACACGCAGCACTCCGAGTTCCGGTATCAATTGCGGACGGAAAAAGAAACAAGCATGTCCAGTCGGGCAAAGCGAGGAAGCGCTAAAGAAACCGACGATAGGCACGCAAAATGACGTGAGTAGCACTTCCGGTCGGAATGCCAAAGTCGGAATGAGTCAGACGCGAAATGAGGATGAACTCGAGGGATAGAGAACGGTCGAGAATGACGTCATGAACAAGCGACAAATTGAAGTGAGCGGAGAACAAAAGAACAACATCGAAGACGTCGGGGAAGAACAAAAACCGAGCTGAGCTGCACACGCACCTGCTTGATAAGAGCCGCGATGAGCTTGTCGAGGGTAAACACACTGTATGCCTGCAAGAAAATAAAGTTGTGAGTTCATCCGCATCACACAAGAAGAAAGAGAGGAATAGGAAAGGATGCGCAAAGGAATCCCCAAGCGGAAGACAGAAACGCGGGGCAGATCGCGGAGGAGCCCGACGATTTGATTGCTGATGGAGAGAGAAAAAATAGCTCAAAGGTGTCCAAACAATTGCGGACTTGTAGGGGAAATAGACATAGGAGATCGATCGATTATTGATGGTGCGGGGCCGAAATAGATGGTTGACGAAGAGGGCGAAGAAGTCGATGGAGGGTGTGTGCATAGATCAGCCGACAGAACTCGAAGAGACCCACGAATTGTGCTCGACGTGAAGTGAACGTATGGAGTGCGTTAGAAAAACGTAAAGACCTGTGCTCGAGGACAGTGATGACGAGAAAGAGGGAAAAGCGGCCAAAGAAAATTCTCTTCAAGCAAGAGCAAAAAAAAAAAAAAAGAAGGATGCAAAGCAGGAGACACGCACCTTCGTCCCGAACAAGAAACGCATATTCTCCTCGAATGTCGCCTGGTCGAGCTCGCCCTCAAACAGCTTCTCGCACGCGTCGAGCATGTATCCGTAGAAGTGCGCCTCAGGCCTGTTCTTCGCCGTCGCCGGCTCTGTAGAACCAGAGACGTTCACTGCATCGGCCTGGACGTCATTCACGCCGTTTCCGGCACCAACACCATTTAAATGCGATTTAAGCTCGGAGGCAGCGGATCCACCGTCCGGGGTCGCGGACGGCGGGTGCGCAGGAACGCTCGCTGCGAGCGCGAGTATCGCGCCCGGGCCATGCGCGTCGACAAGCCCGAGCTGCTCCGCTACCGCATTTACGGTAAAGACGCTCTTCCTCGGATCTTGAGCCACGAGCTTCGCGCCAGTCTCTTTACAGAGGAGGAGACGCGAATAGAGAAGCTGAGAAAGCGACGTAAGAACCCCAGGTGACCTCAAAATTAGTAGACAGTACCTGCAGCAATCTCAGCAACGCATACAATGACGTGTTGGTGAAAAATGGCTTTTCGTCGATCAGCCCGAACTTCGCAAGTTTCTCAAAGGCATCCGTCTCTGCGTCGACGTCCATGCCATCCTCCAGGCCAGTCTTATTACCAGTGTCAAACAAGACAGGCATGAGCTTTGCCCACTCCTCGCTCTCCACGTGCTGGGTCTCCGTCGCCTCCTTGGTGTGCATGCCCTTTTTCTTCTTTGGCGTCCGCATCCCCGACTCGACATGCTTGCTATGCTCGTCGTCACTCCCCGCAGGCGACACAGCACGCGACGCCGACGCGGATCCGGAGCGCGCCTTCACGGCTTTCTCCTGCGCAGGTCTTCAGCAACTTCTTGCGCAGGTCGCTCGGGTGGACGCCGCCGCCACCGTGCCCGTGACTGCCCGCACCCGCCGAACGCCGCCCGCTCGTACCCCCGCTCTTGTTGTGCGATTTTGAGCCGGTCCCGGAGGCGTGATGCGAATCCTCGCCATCGTCCGACGCGGCTGTGGGGTCGTCGTGTGCACCGTCCTCGTTGTCTGTGCCGTCCGCTTCCAGGGCTGGCCCAAATGCTGCGTCGAACTCTGCCACAGGAAGCATGCAGAGTAACGGGACGAACGAACGAAGCATACGCTCCACCGTGCGTCGCTCATGGGAAGAGTACTGGATGGTTGAGCGGTCGAGGAACGAAAAAACTAGTTTGAGCGCATCCTGCAATATTGAAAGGTCATTAAACGAGAACTCGAGATGGGGGGCGTATTCTGCATCACAGACGCCTTTGGACGAGCTTTCTTTCCCAAGGACGCCATCTTCTGATCCAGAAAGCGACGAGCCTTTCTTGTCTCTAGTCAGTGCATTTACTCTGGCTCTTGCTTGACTGGCGCGTTCCGCGACCTCCGCTTTGGCATTCTCAATTTCCGTGACGAAGCTCTTGGTCGTAATGTACTTTTTGTCGTTCGCCTTGAAGGTGATACCTTGATGATCCAAGCTCTTGTAGAAATTGCGTCCATCAACCTCCCTCCAAACGCGGTTCCACTCGCGCTGAGCTCGGCGCCACTCTTCGTTTTTCTGCTTGAGGCGTGGCAGAATCACTGGGACCGCAACAGCAGGACAGTCCTGCAACGCCTGAAGTAACTCTAGGCCCTGTTGATCCCGTCCATACACCTTCTTAATCGCACGGTGGTAGATACTCTTGCTTGACCCGCCAAAGTCAGATGCCAAGCGGAAACGCGTGCCGCTCGTCCGCGCTCATCTCCAAAATTCGATCGTGCAGCGGCTGGAGCAACGCGATCGTGCGCGTGATGATGTCGATATAGAACTGGAATTCATGACGCTCCTCCTCGCTCTTGTGAAGCGCTTCCTCGTAGGAGTTCTTCTTGTGCGAGACAAAGCCAGACTCTTCAGAGGCCCACGTTGGGTGCGAGACCCACACATCATTAAGCACGCTTCGGCAGAGTTCGTCTCTGCCTGAGCAGGCGAGTTTGGTTTCCTGAAGGCATTGTCAAGGTTTGTGCTGACTTGCAAATAAGTAACGACCTACGGGAAGCGGTAGCCGCCTGTAACTCTTTCCAAATCTTTCCTCCATCTCTGTCGACTGCACAGCCCAATTTCTGATTGAACCCGCAGGGCCCTCGTTTTCCCCATCCTCTTTGTCATCCCAGCCCATTAAGTCCTTGAACTGCCCATACAGCTCACCGTCGCCGAGAAATGTCTCCGCGCGTTGAATGAGCATGCGAGCATCAATGATTTCACGCGAGAAGAGGTTCAAAAGCTTGAGGAATTCGTCGTACGTCTCACGTGACTCGAGCGCTTTTTTTGCGCGATCGAAGAATGCGAGCTCATCCTGAGGGCCCGCGCTCGCACCAACAGGTCCTGTGCCAAGAGCTTGCGATGTTGAAGGCCCGGCATGCGGATGCTGATGATGTGGATGGGAGGGATGGCCTGGCGACGGAGGTCTGCTATAAGGACGATAAGAAGGGGAAGCGGGAACTACATTGTCTTTGACATGTCCGTATTTCGATTTCTTCGACTAAACAGTTTTATTAGATTATTCGTCTAATAAAGCCTTAAATTGACATACTCGACTGGTGCTCGCTTTCGATGCCGATGAGGCTGCAGGCGGAGCAGGCTGGATTTCTTTTTCCACCGGCTTCTTCTTCCTCTTCGGCACTGATGGCCCTTCGCTCTTCTTCTTATCTACAGCCTCAGACCATACGGAGTCCGTAAATGCTTCTGGCGCGAAAGACGGGGCCCCGCCATCAGGAGGTAGGAAGTTCTTGAATTCGGTGAGCAAGTCCGGTGCGTCTCGGAACAGATTCTGTACTTGAAGATACACCTGCGCCTACGAGTGAGGCTAATTAGGGAATGATAGAAGGTAAAAACGCACATCATCATGGTTCTGGTCTTTTCTGTACGAATGCAAGATGTCAAGGAACAGCTTGTACGTGTCCGGGTCGTCTTCGAAGCGCGTCTTAATCTTGTTGACATATTGGATTGCGTGATGAAACTCCTGCGCACCCGCTGGACCCTGGCGGCCTCTGTCTTGCATGTCCCTTATACCCATGCCGCCCAACATGCTTGCTGCAGACGAAGTACCGAATGGCATGGGCGACCCAGACGCGACGGCGGGAGAACCCGGCCGCGAGTTCACAGCCAAATTTGGCACGGAAATGGGAGCAGCAGCAGGAGGTTGCAGAGGAGGGGAGGTAACTGGGCTTACTTGGGAAGGCGGTTGTATCCGCTGCCCATCCATCGACTGTGTAGTTGTCCCTGCAGGCGTCGTCACTGTGATCGTAGTCGCTTCCATTGCGTTCCTTGAGCACTCGATACGATAACCCGGAGGAAGGAAGGTGTTGAAGCCCTGGATGAGGTCATTATGGCCTCGAAACAGTGTAGAGACGCGCTCGATGACCCCGGGCGTGTCGATTCTGAAACGAAAACGTGAGCATATGCTACTAGATTACAGAGCGGACGTACGCACGCTTGGCTCTTAAAGTCCTTCATGATGTCCAGAAAGTTGTTGTAAACATCGGGTCTCTCCACAAACTGTGTCTTGACAGCATCCAGGTAGCTGAGTGCATCCGTCACATTGAGCGGTCTAGCGCTGCTGTCCGAGGCTGTCCCCGTGTCTGTAGCTCCTTCGGTCGGCTGTGGCAGATGTCCGGCGTCAGCATCGGTGGGGGGAAGGTGACGTCCATCGGGGGTTGCGAGCGGCTCCATGTCCTCGAAAGCGTGCCCGTCGTCGTTGTGGTCGTTGTTGAGCTTTTGTGTCGATCATTGTACTGCGTGACTGCAAACGCGCGACGCGTCGAGAAGCTTCAAGCGGAGTTTCAAAATTTACAGGATAAGCCTGCATTTAGTTCAAGTCTCGACTTATCTTCTTGTCCTATAGTAGCTTATGAGCGGTCAGCCCAACAGCGAAAATTAGACCTATACTCATACACATAAGCAAAGATAAATTCTGAAGCGCATATCTTAGTTTAATGAGCTCTAAGAACCTGTGGTCGTAACCCGTATTTTTGGTGTACTGGATTACTCCTGGTCAAAACGTAATATTACACAACTCAGTCTTGGAGATAGGTGCGTTGTTGTCGCTGCAGTTGACAAGCAGCCTGGATATCCAGCAAAGCCAAGTAGACCGGATGTTCCTTCCAAGGATGCTGCATTTCGAAACACTCGAGCCGCGACTAGACTCCGCACGCGAAGCGAAACTCAAGCTCTGGCTGTTCCGAACCGAAGTAGAGCTATGGGACTTCCTAACGAGACTCCGGGTCGGGAGAGGGCACATGCTATGCAAACACGGAGTAGATTAAAACAATCTCAGAGCGGTACGTCCGCCCAGCCTGCGGTTACGTAGGACAAGACGACACGGAGGAAATCATCAGGAGGGTCGAAGAGGGTCCGCTTAAGGAGATGGAGGGCTAGCACAGCACAGTGTAGCATTGAAAGCAGGTCTCATTTTTATTGGAATCGATTTACGGATGGAAGTATTATACTGTATAATATAACGTAATAAATACTTGTAGCAAATAGGGACCCAATTAGTATCCAATACGAAAACAAAAATTAACCGCTATCCTCCACAAATATGCTACTTTTGACACCCCCTGCCAATCTGGGCTCTCCGTACCGCAACTTTCCAGCGACTGCCTTCGAATACTAAGAACGTGCCTGCTGCTCCACGCCAATATCTGAAAGGTTGGTTATAAACACTTTCCCTTCTGCTTCACGAGCGTTTATGTAATATCCAGTATACTTCATTAAAGACCCGTGAAACATTAAACCTAACATCTCTTCCACCAATTCCTTTATTTTTGTCAATAAGGACCTCCATAAGCAACGACCATCAAACATAACAATTCAGATTGGTTTGAGGGATAGTGTAGTCGATATGGGTACAAAACTTGTTCAAACGGTATGGAGGTGCGGTTGACCTTCCATTACTGAGAGATAAATCGTACATAGTAGTTCTCTCAACTGCGGGAATTTTCGCCTGAAGATCAAGCTGAAGATCAATCATAGTATTGGATTTTATTGGCCGTAGCGGTGCTTTCTGCAGTCCATAATCGCCTCTCACGATATATATGGGACCTTGTTGAAACCACGAGTGGGCTTTTTAGTAAAATGTCCAAACCTCGTCGATGCCTGATCCTTCTCCACTACAGTACTTTGAATTCTCGACTCGGCCTCTTCCTCGTAGTCAAGATTTCTGCCGACTAAGCTGCAATGTACATACAATCTTCATTCTCTGACTCAACGACATTGTATATACCACATCCAGGAGACAGCAAGCAACAATCATAGTTCCACAATTCCAATGGAAGTTTGTGCTTAGCTTTTAGGAATGTTTCAGGGCAAGCTTATTGTCATACATATGGATGGGTGCGTACCTCAGCTCAAAAACCCTCCTTATATCTTGGCTCAGCTGGTCTACAAGTGGCGGGCCCCAAAGTTGCCCATAGGCCGGTTGTGTATTGGAGCTCAACTTGCGTTGCATATTCCACTCTCGGACCTGGGCCATTTTTACTGCAACGTCAAATCCGATCTGAGCAGCCTCCTCGACCGTCAACGGCTGGGCCCGCTTCGCTAGTGCAAGGTACGCCGGCGCATACCACTCCTCGATAATGTATTTCTGCGCAATCTCCACTTTCGATATCTCATCAATGTTGATCGACTGCAGTCTCGTAATCGCGAGACCTCGAATCTTTTCGAATTCCCACATGTGCGCTAGGTCCAGGACGGCGGACCATTGATCAAGCTGCCACTTGTCGTGCTTTCCGAAGTGGGCTCTGTGAACAAATGCTTTACATCAACGTCTCACGAGAAATGATGACCGAAGCAGTGAATTTACGGTGTATAAAGCACTTCCAAAAAATTTCGGAACGCTGCCTCTTTAATCCCCTCGAGATGAATGGGGTTGTCGTCGCTATCACCCTCTTGACCAACAGTCGGGACTGCGAACATGCCGCGGAAGACCCCCGATTGCTCCTCAAACGCATCTCGCGGGACTCTGAACAAACAGTTCTCAACCTGAAATGACAGTTGAAGATGAGGTAAAGGTGAAGACACCCGACTAATCGGTAGAAATACAATACTTACCTGAAAGGTTATAAGAGAGAAATAGTACCTGTCATCCCTCCTTATTATAGGAATTGCACGGATGCTGGGATCGGATAGCATGCTGCATTCAAGCTCGTCTTCACTTGGCTCGGGCACAGAGTGCACGTACACAGGCGAACCGTCGGAAGACATCAGGCACTGTACAATGGAGTGCTCTAACAGAGCACTTATCGAATCCTCATGTTCACCTCGCTTTATCTGCAAATCTGAGCTCCGCCAGGCTTCGCGACTTCTATCAAAATGAAAAGCGCTCAGGCTCGATCCTTGATGGGCGTCTAATATGCCCAGTATTGCTTTCACTCAAGTTTATAGCATACACCAAAAATAGCGGAGTATGTGAAAAGGATAATAGTATCCGTTGCGCAGGTTGCGATGCTCTTCAATAAAACAAATAACGTACACACCGACATAAAAGAAATACATGATCGAGGCGGTCAAAGACTCCCCCTGCCAAACTGGGCTCTCTGTACCGCAACTGCCTTCGAATGCTGACAGCGTGCCTGCAGCTCCACTCCAATATCTGATAGGTTTGTCTCTTTTCGAACCAAATCTCCATCCTCTAAGACTTCGGCCCCGTCACGCCGCTTTCTGAACTTCGCCCACAATTTACAAACCTGCTTCAGTATGCTTTGCTGCTTCCAAGTCCGTCAGGATTAAATCCTCCTCCTCCAAAAGTTGTTGAAGAGTGTGCTGTCATCGGCCATTGGAACATCTGTGTCTCCAATAGCAGGGAGCGACGATGGCGGTATGGGTTCGGTTCCAAGTAATCCAGTAGAGAATGCCAACAAAAGTCGCATTGACCTCGCAATGAAACGAGGAAGTTTAGGCTGATTGAACAGCCATGCCTCGTTCGCATCGTCAATTTCTCCCTTATCGTTTGTCACCGCCAGATTGTGCCCCGCTACACATATCACCATCTACGCTGTTTTGCTGGTCTAACTCTTCTCCACAAGTAGTTTCGATAGTCTTTGCTTTCTCCTTGCTTCCCCTTTTCAATTACTGACTAACCTTCTCGTGAAGTGACACCAGTCTTGAAAGTCTTCAGATGAGTCTAGTATTTCCAGAGCCTGGTGAACTCGCCCCAACGGAGCTATTGAGAGGGCTAGCAGTCGGTAATACATTATACATTATGATTCACAGTCCAAAATTTCAATGGTTAGGTTGCAAACCACATATCTATGGCTTCATTCTTCAATTATACTTCTACGGCATCATACATACCACATTTATTGACAGCAAACAACCGCACAACTCATTGACATATGTGCTCAGCTTTGAAGAATATAGTTGTGTTAATTCAAATATTTAAACATAAACAGGAACTGATACGCAACTCAGCTCAAAAATTGCCCTTATATCTTCACCCAGCTGGTCTTCAGGAAAGCTCAACCGTATTGGGTTAGGTGCTGTCCAGTTAAATGATGTAGATGATCCAAAAAACTCATTTAGATGAGCCCTCCACTTCTTCCCACCTGAAGAATACAAAGCTGATTTCATCTGCTCAGAGGCACGCTTGGCTTTCGACAGTGCAAAGTTAGCCTCTTCATAGGCCGATCGTGTCCTGGACAATGTGCGTTGTATATTCCTCTCTCGGATCTGTGCCATTTTCACTGCGGCGTCATATCCGATCCGAGTAGTCTCCTCGACCGTCAGCGGCTGTGCCCGCCTCGCTAGCGCCAGGTACGCCGGCGCGTACCACTCCTCGATATTATATTTCTGCGCCATCTCCACTTTTGATATCTCGTCGATGCTAAATGATTGCAGTTTCGTGATAGCAAGACCTTGAATCTTTTCGAATTCCCACATGTGCGCGAGTTCCAGGACGGTGCTCCATTGCTCAACCTCCAATTGGTCGTGCCTTTCTAAGTGGTCTCTGTAAACAAATGCTTTACATCAATATCTTACGAGGAATGACGACCGAAGCAGTGAATTTACGGTGTATAAAGAACTTCCAAAAAATTTCGGAACGCTGCCTCTTTAATCCCCTCGAGATGAATGGGGTTGTCGTCGCTATCACCCTCCTGACCAACAGTCGGGACTGCGAACATGCCGCGGAAGACCCCCGATTGCTCCTCAAACGCATCTCGCGGGACTCTGAACAAACAGTTCTCAACCTGAAATGACAGTTGAAGATGAGGTAAAGGTGAAGACACCCGACTAATCGGTAGAAATACAATACTTACCTGAAAGGTTATAAGAGAAAGATAAAACCTGTCGTCCCTCCTTACTATAGGAATCGCAGGAATCGCACGGATGCTGGGATCGGATAGCATGCTGGATTCAAGCTCGTCTTCACTTGGCTCGAGCGTAGAATGCACGCATAAAGGCGAGCCGTCCGAAGACATCAGGCACTGTACAATGGAGTGCTCTAGCAGGGTACTTGTTGAATCCTCATGTTCACCTCGCTTTATCTGCAAATCTGAGCTCCGCCAGGCTTCGTGACTTCTATCAAAGATAAAGGCGCTCGGGCTGGCTCACTTGACGGGCGTCTAATATACCTAATATTGCTTCTCCTAAATCTTGGACAACATCAAGCATAGCGGGGTATGTGCAAAAGATTATAGTATCCGTTGCGCAGGTTGCGATGCTCTTCGACAAGACAAATAACGTACACACCAACATAAAAGAAATACAAGATCGAGGTGGTCAAAGATTGTCGAACGTCATGACCCAGGGCATGGTCTGCGGGTTGGGAAGCGGGATGCCGTCATTCTGGTCCAAATCCGCGTCTCCAAGCATGAAATGTGCCTCGCCGCGTACTCCAAAAATGTCGGAAATCGCACGCGAAAGCACGATGTCGTCCTCGTCTTCCAGCTCGCCGGGGAACGGATGGGTCGACCAGATACCCAGGTTCGTGCGCATGCGCGGCTGCTGCTGCCCGTTGCGTGCACCGCTGCGCGGGCTGTCGCCGCGTGCGGGTATGTATCCGGGACGCTGGCGGTATGCATTGGGGTGTGCGATCTTATCGCGCAGCAGGCGCTCACGCACGTGCCCCATCTTAATCGCAAAGTCGTACCCAAGGCGCGCGCTCTCCTCGACCGACAGCGGATCGAGGCGCTTTCCGAGAGCAAGGTACGCGCCGTAGAGCCACTCGCGGATGTCGTACCTGTGCGCGAGCTCGACCTTGGTAATAAGATCGATGCTGTTGTGTTGCAGCTTCTCAATAGCTGTCTGCCGAATCTTGGTGAAGCTCCACATGTTTGCGAGGCCAAGGACCGAGAGCCACTCCTGTTCACTCAAAGGAATCTCTTCACCGTAGCTCCTGAGACATTGTAGCGTAAGTCATTCAGTCAACATGTTGTAGGGACAAAATGTTCGGTTCTTTTGCCCAGCCCAATTCTCGACCTCGTTCGATAAATGATTTCTCGAAAAGCCAACCAGCGGAGCAAAAGATCGATGCATTTGTTGTTTGGATCACTCGCTCGACAAGGACGGCCGGGTACCGAGAACAAAAGAAAACAAGACAGTCATAAAAGACTTTGATATTACACTTACGGAGGGAATAAGACCTGCAAGAAGGCTCGAAAGTCAGCCTTCTTGACGCTGTCAAGTATCAGGGGCTTGTCATCGGTCATCCCTTCGACCATGGCGTTTGATTCCTGCGGGAGAGAAAACATGGACCGGAAGATCTCGGACTGTTCCTCGAACGGTTTGCGAGGCACTTTGAACAAGCAGCCTTCCACCTAACCGATTGGCCTCGTTAGATCAGCTGACGGGTGCGGAACCAATTCTAACACACCTGGAATATCGTCATAGAGAAGTAGAACGTTTCATCCTTGCTAGCCATCTCCGTACACAATTCTTCAAGTTTCATACAGATGGAAAGTGGTGTAGAGAGATGTCGATAAATAAAGGCGCTAGATGAGGGGCAGAGACAGAAAGGGACGGTGGTGGTGGAGAGAGACAATGAACATGCTTGTGTTTGATTACGGTGCGGTGCTCGGCTAATGCGGCGGCGGGCGCATTGTCGGAATCAACATTTAGTTCCCACGGGGATAAATACCTAATATTCTTTACTTGAGTACGTACATGTACATATAATTCCTTCAACCTTCAACGACATAATGAACAGCACTGATCGATACATACCGCAGAATTTAAAAGATTTCAAGCTGAAACGTCTTCAATGGATGGCGCCAGCGCCTAAGGCATAGCCCTAGCAATAGATTATAACATTTAAACTACCGTTGCTCTGAACTCGTTGCTCTGGTATCGTCGCACGGATACAAGGAACCCATATAATATAACCTGAGACCAGCGCACCTACGTATATACAACAACACAAGGAGGGATGTCGGAATAGGACACCGCGGGGACGTCGAGGCCGACGCAACCATCGCGATGCGTATGTATGTCAACAATGTCCGGAACACGGGAAGACCGTGAGTGGAGATTGAAGAGTACCGATGAAAAGGGGAAAAGTCCAGTCTTAGCCGACATGCTACAATGTGGATAGGGAAAAAATATCTTAATTGAAATAGAGAACAGAGACGGCGCACAACGCGAAGCGCTCATTTTGCGCTTCGAATTATGGGCAGGAATGAGGCACAGAAAGAATAGCGAGCGAGAAAAGAGAGTGGAGGGTATGGTGCGCGTAATAAAGCGTGAGTTGCCGTGAGTAAGATGAAGCTTGCAGATCGGAATCAGGCTTATGCATCAAATGACCTGGAGGTAGTTCGACGGAGCAACTGCAGCATATTGTTAGTTAATGGACATAAAGGACGTGGTCAGGAGAGGCTCACTTCCAACTGCCCCATTTTCTTTTCTAGCTTGCCACCACTTTCCTTGTTTGTCAATGATGTCAAGAACCTCGCCCTTAACGAAAGAGATTTCGTTCGGGTCATCAGGAGACGCGGTATCTGGAAAAGTCCCCCTAGCTTAGAGGCTAAGATAGGTATGAAACAGCTGTAATACTCACAAGTATAGAGTGCCTTGGCCTTGTAGGAGTAAGCGTCAGTCTCTGGGTTGGGCTCTGGATTCGATTGGTTCGACTGGTCCGGACTGGAAAGGCCTCCACCAGCGCCGACACCGGCATTGCCGCTACCCATCAACGGCGAGTTCGCACCGGCGGTATCTGCCGGAGCACCCGTGCTCTGTGCGCCTGTGATGCTCCCCGGTGGCCCTATGCTCCGGGTCGCAGCGCCAACGCTCCCTCCGCCGTTCGGTCCTATGCTCGGGTTGCTGCGTGCGCCCATGCCCAAGCCCACGCCGACACCGCTGCCGCCCAGCTTGCTGTCGTATGGGGCGTCGGTCGGGCCGATGCCCCCGCCTGCGTAGCTGCCCGAATAGCCGTTGCCGGCCATGTGCATTGACGCGCCGCGGGTGTTACGACGACGCCTGTTGGGCGGTGAGAGCCCGCCTGTGCCCAGCGCGTTGAAGAGGTAGAGGGAGAGTGAGTCCTCCTCAGAGGTGAAGTAGAGCACCCAGAGGATGTCGACTATCGCGAGGATGAGCCAGCCGGCAGCCATTGCGTCGAGAGAGCTTTCGCCCGAGAAGATGCCTTGATTGACGCCCTGTACAGCGAACACAATTGCAACTGCGCCGAATACGGAAATCTGGAAGCGGTGCATCGAGATGGAATCGCTTGCGAGGGTGTGAAGTACCCCGAAGATGAGGAACATCTGTAGAAAGATAGCAAACCATAGCACTCCGACCACGCTATGCCCAACTGCAGCCCATCGAGTTAGCGGTGCTCACTGCGACGATATGAGCCATGGACGTACAGTTTGCTGTCGCGACAGCTTGACCGATGAAAGCAGTGAACCAGCCTGCCTGCAGACGAACACATGTTAGCGACTTCACCGCAACGACGGTCACTACGACAAGCACGAGCTCACCACAGCAAGAATACTAGTAAACAAGAAGAGGTAGTGCGTCAAAATTGGGGTGAAATCATATCCTTCGTTACCGCGGGGCGGCATTGTTAATGCGACGGCGACGGCGACGACGAGCAAGAAGGCAGGCGCGGAAAAGCGGAAAGAAGGAATAAAACTGAGTTTCTGTTGTCACAGCATACTCCATAACTGGTAACATTTGCTCATGTTTGCGAATTGCGATCATCTCTTTCCATTCGAGCGTTCTGTCTATTGTTACGTAATCGCAGGGCTTGTGAAGAAAGTCTTCGTGAACAACACATAGCCGAATAATGAGTTCGAAGGAAGCGATTGAACCTGACTGGCAGTGTCATCACAACCACGTTAACTTCGCCTTCGACACTTTTTTCTCCACCTCTTCCTTCTTCATGCCAGAGCACCCAATGATCTCCAGCTTCTCAAATCCATCCCATTTTCCCTCCTTGACTAATCTTTTCTTGAACAGTGTCACAAACGATGACGAAAGTTCCACGTTATTCTTCAGGCGCAGTACTCGAAGAGGAGGAAGATTCGCGTCCTCCGTCAAAAGAGGTATACACCGTCGCGTTGATTCAATGGAGAGGCTTTGAAGCTTTGGTGTTTTCCAAAGGAGTTCGTCCAGATAGAGATCGGTGTCTTCAGAAAATGAATTTTCGGAGTTTTCAGAGGAAGCGTCTTCATGGCCTCCAGAGTACGAGTCTTTAACCATCAGTTCCTTCAGGGAAGGGTACCCGCATCCGAGAAGTAGTTGTAGCCATTCCGATAAGGGAGACGTCTCATCATCCTCGTCATCAACTTCGAAGGTCAGTCTTCGGAGCTTAGGGAGAACCAAAGATGGCATCAACGAAATAATGGCTCCCTTCAAATGCAATTCCAGCGACAAGCTCTCAAGATGAGGCAGTTCAACGATTACGTCGCGACTGCGAGGGTTGTACTCGTAACCGGCGACATTCAACGAGAGGTCCTGAAGATTTTCGTACGTTTCTAAAATGGGGAGCAGAGATGGAATACTGCACTGTCCCATCCTGTCTATCTCTTGAGTGAACGCGAAAGTTGTAATGCATTGTTTTCCGAGGAGTGGTTTGGGTAAGTGATTGTGTGATCTCATGTGCCTCAGTCTCGGCATGTCCCATCCTCCATAGAAATCAAAAAGGTAGACCCGCGTGGATTCTCCAAAGCGACGTAAGATTCAGCATTGAGAGTTATATTCAACGTCTCCAATGCGGGAAGAGATAGAACCCCGTATCGCTCTTTGATAGCATGATTGAAATCGCCATTCTCAGGTTTCAAATCATTTGCATAAAGCCCAAACATGCGCCATCGAGAGATCTGCGGAATGACGAGTTTCATAAACGCATCGATCTCGTTCGTCCAAGATGATTGACCTATCGGCACCTCCAGCTCAGCATTCTTTGAGCGCTCGAGGCGCAGACTGATCCAGTTTGATGCATGAGACTACACACGCGCGTCCAAAGCTTGGGATTGCTAAGGGAAAGCTTGCGAAAGCGACGACCGACGTGGGAGAGAGTGACCTCGATTGTCAGTTTGAGGTCGTCTCCTGTCCTGCAGAAATAACGCATGGCATGTCCGAAAACAATCTCGATTGTCTCTTTGATTTGATTGTCCCTGGTATTGTAGAGTACGCGCTCAAAGATGTTCGAGAGTATCTCATCAGACAGCGAATGCAATCCGGGGCGGGAAGGGAGTGTTCGCAGCTCCGTCCTGAGCGAGGCCAGCCGCTCTCCGCAAGAGCGCGCGAGAAGCTCGAACGCGTCTTTCGCATTTTCGAGCGTACGAAGAGCACCTCCCTCTCCTACGTCAGACTTCTTATGAGCAGTTCTGGTTTTTCTTCTACGATTTGTGCCACGTAAAGGGTCAAAGATATTTGCTGGCAAAGAGCGATGCGGACTCACACATCGTTAACAGCTACACCCGACCAAAGCTTTTCCATAGACACAGGCCCACGACTTTTCTGAAGGCGCGTTAGCACAGTTTGCATGATGCGAAGGGTATCTTTGGGGAGGTCGACAACGGAGGACGCCATTTTGGTTTTCGTGAATGTTTGAAGTCGTTTGCCGATGAAGGTTCTGAGCCTGAGTGTTTGACTACGCGTAAGCGGAGATTGAATTTGTAGACATGCGTCGACGCGTCTTAGTCCCGACCATCCTCCGTGACGGTTTGCGTTCATTATTCGCTCGAGAGATAGATGCGACATCCACGGCGTCCTGGCCGCATGCCATTTCGTGGAACAGGTACTCGCAAAGGAGGACAAGGTCAATGTTATGCTACATATGTGCGTTGATCTATGCATTTCCTAACAGATGCGCAACGTTAATGTGATACTACTATTTCTTTATACTTCAGAATGCATATTATCCGAGAAATAAAAAGCGAATAAAAGACGCTCGTCGAGTGATTGGTGTGATGAGCGCCTTTCCTTTTGCTCATGCGTCGAAGTCCCGAAGCGTGTCGGAGTCTGACGGGCCAAATCAGGCGTGGTAGTCACGAGGATCCAGCAGGGGCTCGATACTTGTGCTCCGCCAGCTTCAAGTTCGCCTTTGCAGTCGCCCAGTACTCCTTGTGCCATGGATTCTGAAAGCAAAGACGCGTGCAGCATAGTATCAGAGTATCCTATCGAGACAGATAAAGGCATGAGCCACAACGAAACCCCTCGTGCGATCCAAGACTATCAAGATTCGGAATTTAGTTTCAGTATGAAATCCATACGGAGGGACGACAGATACTACTTCTCCCTCATAATCTTTCAAGTGAGTCCCTTCTTACTACTGTCAGATCGAATGATTATCATGGCTTAAAGTTCTTCTTTTCTTAAGGTCGAAAACTGCTTGTTCAGGGTCCCACGTAATGCATTTGAAGATCAATCGCCGATATTCCGAGACATGTTCGCGGTCCCAACGTTTGGCCGCGAGGGTGATAATGATGAGAACCCTATTCGTTTGGAGGGAATAAAACAGTCGGCGTTCCGGAACCTCCTGGAGGTCCTTTATCCGTTGTGAATCCAATTATCTCATTATCGCTTTTTGTGTAGTTGCTGATGCCGAATGCTCCTTACAGAAAACATTCTGGAGAGCATGGAAAGAAACCTCTCGGCTTCTTGTAGGTCTTTTTCTCATTGTAAACGCACTTTTCTCGAACAAGCTTGAGAACGTTTGCTTCAACATCATTGACCCTCTCTTCTAAAGAAGTAGCACTGCAATGAGAGTCGATGAATGGTCGCAAGAACAATGGACCGCAGTTTTGGACCTCGCGCACATGTGGCAATTCGAAACCGTACGGAACATGGCCATCACGAAGCTGCAACTGTTCGGCATAGATGAAGTGCAGAAAGTCGAGATGGCACATAAATACGAGATCAAGGAGTGGTATGCGCCATCTTACCTCGCCCTTGCGAAGCGGGCGCAGCCACTGACGGTCGTGGAGGCTGCTCGCGTTCGGTACGACGTTGCAATAAAGATCGCGCAGGTTCGAGAGAAGAGGCTACAGCGTAGGCTACAGCGTAAGCTTCAGCTCGACGAGCTCGACACTATTTTCCCAAAAGGTGCCAAGAAAGTAAAGAAGGGCAAGAAGCTCACAGACATTCCCGACTTTCATTGGCAACCTATGGCAGGAACGGAGGACGATCTGCAGATGAGCGAGGATGTAAGGCGCGTCTTGGACTGCTAGGTAAGCCGCCAACCTCTACCTACGACTCGAAGCTTAGTATTAATTCGCGAAAGCTCCTCCGAGCTACTGTAAATTTAATTGCCGTTCTGTTGTCTATCGTCAGCCGTGATTGTGAAGTAACGCAGCGACGATCCAAGAGAAAAAGCTTTGTATAAAGAGTGTCACAATATTCCCATAATATTTCTTGCTTATGCCTGCTTCCTAACGCCGAAAGAACGCTTCGGATCTACGGGATTGAGCATGGACATCGCCCGTCTCAATCCCGATGTGAAATGTCTGACAGAAATGACGAAGCTTCAGCATTCAATGGCAAGTTTTCAGCCATTACTCTTAGTAACTTCTCTTAGTGATTATCCCGGCATGAATCCTTGGATGGAAATATTTTAGTGTCCTTGTCAGGTTTACAGATAGGAAACACCAAGCATCCTGTAGTGTTTTCAAAGTGTCTAAAAGACATCCGACTTTCAAATGCCTAAGGTCTAAAGTGGAGGTTGAATCTTCGCTTTCCTCGTAACCAGAAAACAATTCATCGACTTTCAGCACAGCGAATCTGAACGGCACCTTTGCTACCAACCGAAAAGCAAGGAACGATATGCAATGTAATTATAATTAAAAAAATTATGATGCTAAACGTATGGCGCCAACAAATCCAAAGGAAAGTACAGCGAAGGCAATACGGGTGCTGAGTAGAATAGGACATTGTAGTGTGCGAGTCGTGAGCGCATGGGATAGCGGGGTTCGTGATATGCCAGTGGACACTAAGATACAGTATGTATAAAATACCGTGCGAGCTGAGAACAAAGAGAACGAGCGGTGATGGTTGCGTTGCGAGACAAGAGGTGGAGTGTGTATGGTCGGATAAGTTAATGGTCAGAACGACGACTGGAAGATGTACTCCGTGGACTGCCCGAAGCTGCGACAGGACGGTTGGAACGCGCTGAATGATGGCTGACTTAGATCTGCGTGGTTACGCATAGGACGCCCGTTTCATGTCGTCCCCATGCGCTTGAAACCCGGACGCGAAAGCGCGGGCGCCTGCGCCTGCGGCACGTAACCGTGCTCACCATGACCGTAGCCAAGCGCGAACCCGAGCTCATCCGCGCCCGCCACAGACGCCGCTCTGCGGGGTCGCTGCTGCCGCTGCTGCTCCTGGACCGGCATCCCGCCCGCCTCTCGCGCAAACTCAGCGCCGTGCGGCGGCGCGGAGCGCACGTAGCCGTCGCGTGTGCGGCGCACATAGTCGCGCGCCTCGGGTGACTCGGGCGTGGGGAAGTTGTACGGCGCCTCGTACGGGCGGGTGCGCGGCGCGGTCACGGGCACCGTCTCAGCTCTGCTGCTGCTGCGCGATTGCGAGAGGGGGCGCAGACAGAGGGACCGCCGCCGCGACGTACGTCGTTCGCCTGACTCGCTGTTGCGCTGCTGTTGTTGGGCATAGTGCTCACTTTCGCTTAGATTCCGCGCGGGCTCCGAGTCCCGGTTCTTCGGCTTTTCAGAAAACACCTCCCTGGCCTTCTCTTTGCCTTTAACCTTGAGCCTCGAGACTTCAGAAAGACAAAAATGAGTGAATGTGACGATATCAGACGTCAAGAGCTGCTTACAATACGATGGCTTCCTCAATTTCTCTCTCCGACCGGTCGGGCTCTCCGAGCCCTCGGGTGCAAAGTCTTCAGCGTCGAGATCCGACAGAGGCGTAAGTGCCTGCGGAGGCGAGTACGTGAGCGACCTCCGCGCAGACGGCGGGGTCAAAGGTAGGAATGAGGATTCAGATCCGGAGCGCGTGGGCGTCGTAGGACGCTTCGACGACGAACGGCGGAAGCCGAAGAACGTGCTCGCGCGTTGCAGCGCGCGCGGCCTGCGGTCCGCGTCTCGGTTGCGCTCTTGCTGTTCGTCCAAGCGATGTTCATGAGGCGGACTCAGAGGCACAGGGTGCGGGTAATGCACGCCGAGTTCGCTCGAGGAGCGCGGGGTGAACGTGAAGGAGGCGGGCGCGGACGACGTCGCGTCCAGGGACAGAGGTCTAGCATTCATGTCATTGCTGGACACGCGCTCACAGGAGGACGATGCAGAAGCCGAGGTGCTTGCATGCTTCGTGCAGTGTTCCGGGGAGCACATGTGGCGCATGCGATTTCCACTGCCTCGTGGAGACGGAACGGATACGCCCCGCTGGAGGGAAGGCGTGGCGAGCCTCCTTGGTGACTGTTCACCATGAAAGCGTCGACTTGCCTCAGCATGCGATGTAGACGAGACCGATAAAGTTGCATTGGTGGCACCAGTGGCAACGGAGTCTGCAGACTCTACGGGGCTAGCCGTGGTATCGACCGGTAACTTGCTCCTCCTACGAGACGGGCTGCTCTTCCGGTGCTCCAGCGAGTGCTGTACAGGCATTGGTGTTTGTAAATGAGGGAGAAACGTGGTTACGACTGGCGCTAGGATGCTCTTGGGATCGAACCGTCTTATCAAGAGACGCCGGGAATGACATGGACAAAGGGACGCACCAAAAAGAACCCGAAGGCCGCCATTGAGAACCCTACAATGCACACACCGAATCGCCGCGCATCCACGTCCATCACGATAGTAGACCGCACCGAGCAGGTCAGGATTCCAACGTACAAGGAGAGGCAGAGCAGCAAAGCAAAGGGGAGCCAACAGCACGCAGATAATTTTTAGAGACGAATTTTCATATCATATCAAGACAGCCCGCCACACAAGGTGTTAATTTTGCAGAATCGAACGACAGTGCGCCAATGCAGTGAGGTCTTACGACGGGCCGCGGTTCCTAATACGACGGTGATCTATTTTGCTCTGGCAAGATGTCGTACGACAGACTGCGGAAAAGTGGTAGATCAGATCAACTTGCTTTTTGGGCACTTTGCTGGCTGAGAGCGGCGTGAAGACGGACAAGTCTCGGAGTCGCAGTATAACAGAAAGGGAAACAGAGAGCAGCCACGCAGCATCGCGGATAGATAGCATATTTTAGACAGACGGAGGTGCGCCGCGCACATGAGAATGAAATGAGTGAGAATGATTAGAAGAGTCTTACGAGTTTCAGATTATTGCTCTCGGTGCCCGAATAGCCGCGTCGCACATCGCCCCGCTCGCCGCACAGAGAAACAAAAAATGACGAGAATGAACCATCATAAGCACATCTCAGCGCGTTTTCTTTGGCAACAAAGCCAGCTGCAGCCTCGTAGTCTGCAGTCGTGTTCATCGTGCTTGCTGATTCGTGCAGATCAAAGACATAATCCGAGCAACCCGACAACTTTTCTTTTGTCACAGCTTTCGACCCCGTGTCTTGGCCTATCAGTTTTTCTTTCTTTCTTTTTTCTTTTTCTTTGAGGGATAAATTTTCTATGGACTCACAACAAACATATAATCATTTTCGAGACCCGTTACCTTAGTCATCGCATTCGCTGGGCGGTTGGCTGGGGCGGTCGTTGGCGGTCACGGCGGTATTCCCACGGCTGCTACATGCATGTATACAATCGGTGTTTGCCGGACCATGCTGAAATTTTGAAGTCCCAATTGTCCTGGCACATACAGCGTGCTCGACACGCCGCTGCCGACGACGACCTCGACGATGGGCAAATCACAGAAAAAGCGCGCGGCAAGGCGACACAACCCCGTGCGCGTGCCGGACTCGCATCTGCCGACGGGCCTCGAAGCCGCGGCGTCGACCTCGTCGCGGAAGGACGCCGTGCTGCCCATAATCCAAAAAGTATGTGTGCGCTGCACTCGGCCGACTGCCCCGTAAACTCGGATCCCACCTTCTGATATATTGTTTTACATGTCTAGATAGAGAGCGTAGATGTCCAGGAACGAACGTGGGCGTGCTCGGCCGTCTCGAATCTCATCCAAAACGATCCGTCGACGCGGAGGCTGCTGCAGGGCAAGAACATCGTCGGCGTGTTGACCAACAGGCTCTCGGACAGCGTAGAAGAGGTGGTCGTGCAGGCCGCAGGCGCTCTAAGGTGTGTCGACAAATCGTCCCTCGCCGTGCCCTGAAGTCGGCTGAGCTTACGGTCTAGAAATCTATGCATAGATGGAGGGTTTGATATCTGCGCAGAGATGTACAACAAAAACATTCTCGCGCCGCTGAGGACCTTCATTCCAAAGGTAGCCCGCCTTTCTTTCCTTTCCCTATTTCCTACGCGTCTAATACAACCGCGTCTAATACAACTCGTAAATTTTGTAGATCTCAACAGCTCTCCACCAACTTATCACCTCCCCCAAGTCCGCGCCCGAAAACGCGTCGGAGCTGGCGTACGAGCTTGCAGAGAACGTGATTACCCTGATCTGGTGTCTATCGTGAGCGCCCCCCTTTCTCGCGTGTGACGCCGGCCGCGCCTCTAAGAAAACCAGAGAGACGTCGAACAAGGCGCTGAACGCAATCAACGAGATCCACCTCGTCCCCTTCCTCATGGCCTTCCTCGAGAACCGTGAGAAGCTGCCGTCGCGGACGGTCGCTGCCGCCGGTGAGCGCCTCCCACCCTGACCCCTACTTGACTTTCGTCGGGTTCTGATTTATGCGTCTTGGATCCGCAGCGCAGTGCCTGTACGTCCTAACAGATGACAACGCACCCCCCATCGAGGAACTCCGCGCCAACTCCTCATATACGTCATGTCTGCTTGCCGTCACCCGAGCAGAGTCGGCACCAGTACCGACGTCTACAGAGGCACTCGAGATGGCCGAGGATAGGCTAGTGTCCGTCAGAATCCTGTCTGCAGGTACGAGCTCGAATGACATTTCCAAAGAATAGACGTGCGACTAACTAGGCACCAGGTATCCTGAGGAATATCGCGCCGGTGCCAGCCCCGTCCGCGGCGTCGACGGTCGACATTGATCGAGACGTTATCCTGCCGCTCGTGACGCCGATACTCACTTCGATTTCCTTGGCGGAGGCATCCGACAGGGTACTCCAGCTCGTTTCCGCAGAGGTGTGCGATCTCGCAATGTCTTTTGCTTTTGTAAAGTTATTCAACAAAATGGCAAATAGGAAGAAGAGCCGAAGGTGGAGAAACTCTCGCTCAAGCACACCCCGAAGTCGGATCACAAATCGCCGGGCGAGCGCGAGCTCGAACGGATCGAGGCGCGACTGCGCAATGTGCAGTTGAGCCTGGAGATCCTGACCGGCGTGTGTGCGACGCTGCCTGACCCAGACCCCGTATCCGAAGCCGACGAAGTTGAGATCGAAGACGACGGTATGCACATGAATGTCGTACTTTTCCTCACACCACTAAACTGTTGTGTGTTATAGAGCTAGAGGGCGAAGGCGACGAGGCGATGGACACAGACCAACAACCGCCAGTCGAACCCGAAGCGCCAAAAGCGAACGGCGCCCCGCCCCCCGCGCCCCCCATCCTCCCTACCATCCTCGTCCCGCTACTCACGCTCATCCAGCCAACGGCGCTCTCCTTCCCACCCGTCCCGCCGAGCTCCGCAGCGCCCACACTACCTCCCGTGCACCCGCCTACAACGTCCGCCCTCGGCGCGATCCACGTTGGTGCGCTCGAGTGCCTCAACAACGTGTTCCTTGCGCTCGCGCACGCAGGCGACAGCAGCGCCGCACCGGTGGTGCGCAGCGATGCAGACGCGGGCGCCCGCGTGTGGGACGCGCTGTGGGCAGCACTGGGAGCGGTCGGGCTCGAGGGCGGGCGTGGGCAGGAACGCAGGAGGGAAATGTGGGAGGTCGCGGTTGGTGTCATGTGGGGCGTCGGCGGGATATGGAGGGCATACATCGTGCGTTGCTTCGCGTTTGTGTTTGGATGCTGTGTTAACGCTGACACTTGTTTTCTTCTTTTTCTGTGTAACGACAGGTACCGACTGAAGAGCAGGTGAAGCTTCTGATGCAGCTATGCGACGCATCTTCAGACGAGAAAGTCAAGGTCAAGTGTATAGGCGCACTCGAATGCCTCGCACAGCACCCCGAGTCGATCGAGGCCAATCGCGTATGTACAAACCCTCGTCTCCTCCGATCCCTACTACTAACTGCAAATTATGTGAGCAGATAATTGCCACATATCTCCTCACACTCGCCTCCTCCGGCCCTGGCCCATCTCTATCGCCCGAGCCAATCCTCCAGGCCGCCTCCGCGCTGATCGACATCTACTCTGACGAGACCGCGCCGTACGACGTGAACTTCCGGCAAGGCGGGTTCCTTCAAGCACTCGTAGGCTGTGTGGACAGCGTGAAGCGGGCGGTGAGGGGAGTCGACAGGAAGAGGGAGGGCGGTCGGGCGCTGAGATCGCGCGGCGAGGAGATACTTGAGAACCTGAAGGCGTTTGTCAAATACCGAAGGAATCTCAAGCTGTAGCATTTTATTTCGTGTTGCCATGTGTTGTTCGATGTCTGTTTTCGTTAATGTTCACTGGAGTCTCCTTATAGACATGTTTTTCGTTACTAAAAAGGCTCCGGAACTGGGTTCTTGAAAGTACTTAAGTAAAGCGATATGTCAAGAATTTCTGGGGTTGGATCAAGCCACACTGTACATATACAGCTACGTTTCAATTATAATATAAAAACACTTCACGAGGATTTTGCTAGAAGTAGAAATATTGGATGGATAAGTTCTTTATGTTGTACGAAAAATAATCAGTCTCGACAAAGAAGGAAGAAAATTACCGATTTATCTGCCACTCGAATGAAAACTCGTCGTAAGTCAAAACCACTTTAGTTTCTCCTTCGTTACGACCTCCTCCATTACCTCCCTGGTCAATCGTCTGTCATTCTTTATCTCCAGAGTTTCGAATCTGTCCCACGTTCCCTGCATTTTTAAAAGGTATACTAGGCCATCCATTAGCAACAAATTAATCCCTGATTTGTGTGTCAAAGACAAGGAACGAAAGGGAGGAAGGGGTAGGGAATACACCGCGGTACTGGCGAACGAATTTGGCGTGTCTAAGCTGAGGTTCTGCATGTTTGGAAACTTCTCAAAGATTGTGCAGAGATCGAACGCGCAGTGCGTGTAGTCTTGGTGAATGAAGGTAAAGTCCTTAACAGAGGGACACCCCTTCGTAGAGATGAGGTCTAGCCATTTCCTCATAGGAAGCTGGTCGTCCTCGCTGACGTCAATGGATAGTTTCGTGAGTGCCGGCATCCAAACGGACGTCATCATTACTTCGAGAGCCTCGGGAAATACTGTTGTAAGTTCAAAACTCTCCACTTTCGGGAGTACTATGCGGTCGGCTAAGCCCGCATCGTTATTAGCGTAGCCCGTGAGCTCGAGGGACAACTCTGTAAGGTTGTCTAAAGAACTCAAGAAGTCCATTAGTTTTTGGATATCGAGTTCGCCGGAGGTCCAATGATTTGTGAAGGTAAAAGATGTTACAGTTTTTGAACCGCGTATGGCATTGGGAGGGATGTGGTGCGTCATATTTACGTGACGAAGTTTTGGCATATCCCAGCTTTTGTAGAATTCGAAATCGTCAAAATTAGTATTGTCGAAATCCATATCGGGGTCCGTAAGCGCTTCGAGGGACATTTCGAAGAAAGTTAAAGCAGGGAGTGTCAGGCTTGCAAACTGTTTCTCCAGTTTTTGACTGAACGTGCGGTAAGTGGTCCGTAATTCAAGCGTCATCAACCTGAAGCTCTGCCATCGGCGGGCATGCGGGATCACCTGTTGCGCGAAGCGTGCAATTGATCTACGCCAAGTATTGCTGTGGATACTAACTGCAAGCCCCGCAGATTTTGATCTCAACAAGTTAATCGCAACCCATTTCCTAGACATATTATTGGTTACATGCGACCAAAGTTTCGGCAGGCCAAGAGAGACGGATCGAAAACGTCGACAGACATGGGAAATGCAATGCTCGGGTGTCACCCGGGCGTAGCCGTCTCTCTCGAGGAGCAAGTTTTCAAAAATGAGCGCGAGGATGTCGTCAGAAAGGGAGAGAATTCCGAAATGAAGGAAATACGGTTGCATCTCCTCCTTCAGCGAGCTCAGCCTCTGCTCGCATGAGCGTGCCAGTAAAAACAGTGCATTTTTGGTGGCTTCCAGCTGGCGAAAAACTAGTTTTGTGCTGTTCAAGGCCGAGTCAAGGGAGCCGACGTCGTGAAATCTGAACAGTGCGTACAGAAGGGTTATTCAAGGGTACCGGAACATGAGCGACGACGAAGACTCACGAAAGCTTGGTAACATCTACCTGATCTCCTAGCGCCCAAAGCTCTTCCGCACTGACAGGATCATTGCTCCCGCGTATCTGAGTGAGAGCTCCCTCGATTATGTGCAGGGTGTTTTCGTCGATACTGATGTCCGAGCCGGCCATTTGAACTGTCGTGGTTGAAGAGGGATGGTTCACGTGCAAGGCTTTCATCTCACGCGTTGTTTCGCGCTATTTACTTTGATTATGTAACAGGTGCTTTTTGCAGGATACTTACAAGACTATAACACGCTATGAGTTGTTGGGGCAGGCGCATTTTGGTTTTACTTTTTATGCGTCGTTTTCGATCGCGAAGCCGACATTTGCGATGGCAAGCAAAGTCTATGAGTCAAATAAGAAAATAGTATTTGACTACAACGGTTTCAATATCTTGTGTCTGGGACGTTGAGACTAGACTGATTAGCAAAGTATGCTTGATTAGACATGCCGCGAAATAATTCTCTCTGGGGAAGCTATTGTGAAGGTTTAATCATGAGTGGCGCGCAAGGTCCACGGCATCCATATACCATCTAGTACTATTAGAAGACAGGGTAATAGGTTTATAGGACAATTCATTGGCAGTCGAACTGGTGCGCTTGGCAGTTTCATCCTGCCATTGTTTCGTGACATGAAAACTTTACGCATTTGCATACCATACCAAATTGTCGAACATCACGAACTGGTCGAACCTATGTGTTTAAGAATCATATGGGACAGGAAGATCTTTCGTAGGAGGGATACTATCGAGCGTATGGTTACGTGGACGTGTTTGGCAGAGAGATGACAGTATATGATAATAAAGGATGTCCAATCAAACCAACTGCATGCGCACGAATGATGACAGTCGATGTGCTCGTCGTGCCCGATCAGCCGACCCCTGATAGAGTTATAGAACACACCTCGTCAAGGTCTGTTTCTGTTTCAAATGAAGCGGTGTGATGAAAAAAAAAAAAAAAAAGAAAGAAAACGGAGATCTTGAAGGAACACGAATATCTAGCGCGACGCGTCAAAGGACAGCTCAGGCCCACTTGGATCGAGCTATGTGAACCGTATAGACGTAAGACTCAGCCTTCCAGCCTCTGAGATATGCTCATATGAAATTTCTAGACAGGAACGCGTATGTGCATAATCTCTATCTCAATCGCAAACATTAATCATCAGTCTCTCAACAAGGAAGGGGTGATTTTACTGACCTATCTATCGCTTCGTGACTCTCATCGTAAGTCACAACTCCGTCAGATTCTTCGTTCGACATCCTCAATTTTCTCCCGTACTAGTAGACGATCACCCGTTACCTCCAGTGTCTCGATTTCGTTCCAAATCCCTTGTTGTTTGAACATTCCGACCAAAGATTTCATCAGCCCCGAGCTAAAGCTTGAAGTGTGATTCAAAGACAGGGTACGAAGGGGAGGAAGGGATGAGCAATTGAATGTGGAATAGCCGATCCGACTCGGCATCTCTAGGGTGAGGCTTTGTGTGTTTGGAAATTGTCTAAATATTGTGCTCAAATTGAGTGTAGACTCGTAGTGGTCTCTATAAATGAAGGTAAAGTCCTTGATGGGAAAATGCTCCTCCATAGAGACGAGATCCAACCATTGTTCCGCAGAGAAATTGTCACCCACGCTAACGTCGAGGTATAGTTTCGTGAGCGTTGGCATCTGCACGGACGTCGTTATCACTTTAAAAGCCTCAAAGATTTGTGTTGTGAGCGTGAAACTCTCGACCTTCGGAAGCACCACGCGGTCAGCTAAATTCGCATCGTAGTTGTAGTCGTCATAATTGATGAGCTCGAGGGACAAGTCTGTGAGGTTGTCCAAAGAACTCAGAAGGTCCATCAGCTTTTTGAAGTCAAAGTTGAGGGTCCCCCGAGCAAAGGTAAAGGCGAAAGATGTTATAGTTTGCGAACCATACATAGCATCAGTAGGAATACCATGCGAGATATTTGAGTGACGAAGTTTCGGCATCTCCCAGGTCCTGTAAAATTCAAGATCATCGAAATCGCTATCCTCTTCCCGCATATCGAGTTCTATATGGAAATACGTTAGAGCGGGGAGTTTCAGGTTTGCGAAATGTTGAGTCAGTTGCTGATTGAGACTGTGGTAGGGCGTCGATAGATCTCCTCCCAACAATCTGAAGCTCTGCCACCGATGAGCATGCGGAACCACCTGCTGTCCAAAACGTGAAATCGTGTTTCCATATTGATTGTATCGATTGTCGTGAATATCAACCGCAAGTCCCACAGTTTTTGATCGCAAGAGCCTAATATCGACCCATTTCTTGGACATATAACTGGTTACATGCGACCAAAGCTTCGGCAGGCCAAGAGAGATGGATCGGAAACGTCGACAGACGTAGGAAATGCAATGTTCAGCCCAGGGGTGCATGTTCTCGTACTCGTCTCCATCGAGGAGCGAACTTTCAAAAATGAGAGCGAGGACGTCGTCCGGAAGGGAGAGAATTCCGGAATGAAGGAAGTAAGGTTGCATCTCCAGCTTGAGCGTGCTTAACCTCTGCTCGCATGAGTGTGCCAGTAGAAACAGTGCGTTTTTGGTGGCTTCCAACTGGCGAAAAACGAATTTTGTACTATTCAGGGCCGAGCCGAGAGAATCGGCGTCATGGAGTCTGAACAGCGAAGGCAAAAGGGGTGCTCAGAGGTATTGGAATATACTAGACGACGACGAAGACTCACGAAAGCTTGGTAACATCTACCTGATCTCCCAGCGCCCAAAGCTTTTCCGCACTGACGGGATTGTTACTTCCGCGTATCTGATTGAGAGCTCCCTCGATTATACGCAGAGTATTTTCGTCGATGCTGATGTCCGAGCCGGCCATTTATACTGTCGTGGTTGAAAAGAAATGGTTCACGTGGAAGGGTCGCGTCGGCGCGTTGCGCAACTTCGCGCTTGTTGAGCATGAAGATCACGTTGTACGTGTTCAAACCGGCTGTTTGCAACGCGTGTGACACGCTGGCTATACTCTATCTCAAACCTCATTAATGTTTCGAGCCAAATCTCCACAGGGCTGCTTTCTCGGATGCAGAGCCTGGGCATCTCGGCCATCATTCCGTCGGTTTGCTCGGACTTGACAGCCCTGACAGGACAACGCCGCTGCAGCTCGCTGCCTGCGCAACTTTCCTGCACATGTAAACCCGCAGATGCCAATTCTGGGGAGCGTCGTGCGACCATTCACTATTCGGTTGAGAACTGTTTAAACTCGGCTCTCGCTGCTCATCGCCTTCGTCTTTCTTGCGACTCTTCAGGCCCATCCTCGATACCAAAGCATTTGTCGCTTTCATACCTGGCTTTGACTCCTCCGAGTCTCTTTTCTCTGCCGTATTCTTTTTGCTTTTTCGCTCTTTTGTGCTTGCGTGTCTCATGCGAACCGCCCCGCAATGTCTAATACTGTGACGTTCTCTAAAGACGACCTGGAAGACTCCAAGAACTGGTCTCCACGCAAGAAGGGGCTTGTCGTTCTTCTGATTTGCCTTCTGGCATTTTCTGCGTGAGTTCTGTAGTATTCAGTTTCTTCATGTGTCTTACGCTTGTTTCTTTGCAGGGTATTTGGATCGTCGTTCTACGTGAGCTCTAGTGCAGCCATTGAGTGGACTTCTTTGTCTGATTTCCTTTTTCTCAGGCTGCAGCAGAACTGCAAGTAATAGCACGCTATGGAGTCAATGCAGAAACCGCCAGCTCGGGTTTGACAGTATACGTCCTGGGATTTTCTCTCGGCCCTTTGTTCTGTAGGTTCCATCCGCTACTCTATGCTTGAGCTTCAGGTTAAGCGCATATCCAGGGGGTAGGATTTTTAGCAGCTATGTATTTTGAGAAGGCTCAGGGTCATACAAAACCAGGCCCTCTCAGCGAGATGTTCGGCAGACAACTTCCGTACAGGCTATCTTGGCCAATGCTTGTAGGTAAGGTCAATGTAGCCCTTACTCGCTAACATTGCTCAAGGCGATCTCTTTTTAGCAATGTGTGCTGTAAATGCATGGGTCGATAATATCGCTGTGATCATAGTCTGTAAGAATTTTGTTGTTCAGTGCTTTGCTCAAAATCTTATGCCATTTTACTATCAAAGTTCGGTTTTTTGCGGGTTGCGCCGCAGCATGTGCCATCAACAAGTGAGTCTGCCTCGGCGCTGGCTACGCATGTCGGCTGACAACCCCCGCATTATCTAGTGGCGGAGGAATCATGTCTGAGTGAGCTTCTTTTCCAATTTGCCCCGATAACAATCATAATGTTACCGATTAAGCATGTTCAACATTGTTGATATGCAAGGACAGGCTAGAGGTGTGTAGTTTTTCTTCTCCACTGAAAGCGACATCTAACCGTGTATGAAGCCATTGCGCTATAGTGGGTTTATTACGCCATTACAATCTTTTCACCGATTGAGATGTCGAACTTTAGTTCTGCAGCCATCTCTGCTGGCCCGTGCGTAGGTCTCCCGATCGGATTTTTCGTGTCGGCCAACGCCTCCTCAGAGTACGCGTCGAGTCTTTTCCTCGTGACCTGCTCTGACACTATTGCAGACTTTGGGTCCTGCGTGTTTACTTCTTCTACGTGCTCTGTCTTCTCCCCTTTGTGTGGCTTTTGCCCGAGACGCACGGGCCGACTGTCCTTGCATGGAGGTCGGAGAAGCTTCGGCGCGAGGGCAACACCAAGGCATATGCAGCTCACGAACTCAAGCATGAATCCAATAAGCAGTTCTTCTCGTCTCACCTTGGACGGCCAGCGGGTAAGCCTGCATCGCAATGAGCGCAGAGTTGAATCTCTGCTTACTGACTGTTAGCCATGTTTTTGCGAGAACCCATTATCCAAGGTGCCGCCATCTGGACCTCCTTAGCATATGGCATTGCGTAGTCAGCACGCTCGGAATCTTATGTACTTGCTGCTGCTGATTTTCCTCGTCAGCTTCTTCTTTGAGGCATACCCAGTTGTTTTCTTCGAACAGGTACATGTCTTCTAGAAAGCGATCATTATCATAATGTTTATCATATATTTTCAGCATCACTTCGCTCTTCAGCTCACTGGCCTCCCGTTTTTTGCCATGGTCATTGGCTTCCAGCTTGCGGCTTGGCCGTACAGGATTCTTGTCCGGATCTTCACTCGGATTCCGGTTCCCAAATTCATCCAGCCAGGAAATCAGGCGCCGGAAAGCCCGGAATCGGCCCTTAAGTTGGCGGTTTTTGCTTGGTAAATATTTATTAGTGGTACTCTCCTTCCCGAAATTTCTGAAACTCAGATTTCCGGCAGTCTTCTCATGCCGGTATCTATGTTCTGGTTCGCATGGTGGGCTTGTCTATTCTTTTGCCTTACTCGAACACTTCTAATTGAGACCTATAGGTCAAGTGGGGAGGAAACGCACTGGATTGTGCCGACACTTGCTGGTACATTATACGGGTTTTCGACCCTCATTATCTTTTACACGTTTTTAACCTAGTGAGCTTTCCGTTTCTGCTAAATGCTTTTTTGCAAAGCTAAACGAGTGTCACCGACAGCTCGTCTCAAACGTATACAATCTACGCATCGAGCGCAAGCGCATGTAATACGTTCTGGAGGTCATTGGTAGCATCGATCTTTCCGGTCGCATCGCACTCCATCATCTCGCATTTGGGCACAAAATGGGGCGGTAAGTTCAGTGTGAAAAACGCAGAGCAATGAATTTTCCGTTAACTTTGCCATACAGTGTCCCTGTTCGGTTTCTTGTCTTTGGGGCTGCTTCCCATTCCGTTTATCTTCCTTCGGTATGGAGAAGTATTGCGAAAGAAGTCTCACTATGCTCGCGAAGCCAATGCTATTGTGGCACAGATGCGCGCTGCCGCGGCCGCTGCGCATGCCAAACAGGTCCAGGCTATAGAGATCCAAGACAGCGACTCTGCGGGTTCAAAATCCCCTCAGGAACGTGCTTCGACGGCAGTAATCGCCGTTTAAGCTGTTTCTTCCTTGTCCTTCCCATACGCATTATACAACAAGCCGAATCGTTGTCCAGAATTGGCCTGGAAGTATATCCGCCATTGCGAAATCGTGTTTGTTATTTTTTTCTTAAAGTGTATGCACGAACAGCTTTCCAGTATACCATAGCTCTCCGTATTACTGGTCTTTATTTATTTCCCATCGCTAAACCCCATTCGGATCTTCAAATTACTGAACTTTGTCTTGATGTATTGCTTGCTCCGATTTTCGTCTACACTGTTGGATTCACCAGTGCTGTGTATTCATAACAAGTTATTAACACAAGAGCGGAACTGTTTGAAGCCTAAGTGCTTATTTATTAGAATGCATTATCTTTAAGTGCTACATCGTACTGGCCCCCCGCGTACACTTCAAACGAGAAAGACAATTGTGTATCAGGACTGAGGGTGCTGAGACTCCATCGGCACGTCGAGTCCGTCGCGCCCCGGTTTGAAGAATATCTCCGATGTCGACGGTCCTTCCAACGCTGTCTCACCCTTTGCACCCGCGCTCGCGGCAGTTGTTGTTGTGCGCATGGACGTCATGCTCAGACTTACGTGTATCTCGCGTTGTGTCTGCTGGTCGTCATCAGCTGCACCCGCTAATCCCTCGTGCATCCGAGCAACTATGCCGGCAGCCTCTTGCGCGTAGTGCGACCGGCCGCGGATAGCCGCGCCGTAGCGCAGAAGAATGAGTGGGATCGGAATGAGTCCTAGTGAGAGGAATGCGAATAGCGATACTGAATCAAAGCGTAAGTTTCTCCCTCTTGTGATAAGCCGTTGCACTAGGAAATTTGTGATAAATAGAGAACGAACCTCCCCATTTCGTCCCGAGCGAATTGACGAGGGAGTGAGCAACCAGTGGGAAGATGGCGGCGACGAGCGACCTGCAAAATGAATTGCATACATTCGCGCTGTTTGCGTAAATTCCGTACGTCTCTGCAGTGCTGCCGGTGTCGTATAAGCTAGTCAGTAGCAGTGATCTTCGCGAAAAGGGCGAACGCTTGACGCACTAGGTTAGAAATACGAAGAAAATCGTGATCGCAGCAAAACCGAACGGAATGCCCGCAAGAGTGGGCACGATCCAATGTACTTCTCCGCCACTTGTCCTGATGTGATGCGATTCAGTGGTTGCAGTACTCGAACACATGGAAAGCACACCATGCAAACCAGAATAATGAAGCGGTCATCAAGAAACTAAACACGGCCTGAGTATCGTATGTAACTTTATAAACCTGAAGGGTACATACCAGGCAAATAGCGAGAGTTTTAGCCTTGCTTCGGGCGAGTCATTTTTCCGCTGCTGCGGCTCAAGGATGGAAGGAAAAGGTATTCGCTCCAAAAAGCGGACTAAATGACCGTTGAGAAATATAGCAGCGAAAAATCCAACCACCATCGCTAGGAAAGGAAGACCCGTAAGCTGTAATGAGAAATTGTACTGAAAATGGCATGTTGAGGGTCAGAGCAGCGCGATTCAAATATACGAGTGCCAGACGGCTTTAACCCACGTGCTGATAGAATACGACGGGGTAGACCTCGAAAAAGAGGCTATCGGGACGTTCAAACTCCTGACGGAAGCTAAGAATACGACAAGAACATACTAAACCATCCCGTAAGCAAGAGAGGTCCAGGCTGCCGCAGCCTGGATGATCGGTTCCCGTACGAACATAGCTTATGTGATGGAAATGACAGAGAGATGGTTGCATTAAGCTGATTAATGGCGAATCGTTACTTCTGAAAAGGACATACCAAATGGCCGGCCAATGTGAACCTGCAGAAATCTTCTCGTCGTCTCCTGCTTCAATTCATGGGTTGCACGGGCACCCAGAACTCCACGAATTCGCATGCGGCTAGATCGCGCGGCAAGGATCGTGGGGCCATGCGTCTCTGGCAGGAGAAAGGCGACGGGAAGAAGTACAGCTGTGAAGAAGAGATAGCCGCGAAGAACCCATAGCCTTAGGAACATGCACGTTCGGACATTATGCTCTCCTGAATCAGCGGTGATGCTCACTCTGGTCCAGCATTTGCGGCGATGAAGAATCCCACTGGAAGTGCAACGCAGGGACCTGCGAAAACAGATGCGGCACTACCATTCAAGCCTGTGGTAAGAAACTTGTTAGGTTCAGCAAGGGTTCTGCATTGACATACTAGAACGCGATTGCTGTTGCAGAGTTGAAAATTGCATTAATTATTGCTTATATGTAGGCGCAATCATACCAATCGCCTGGGACCGCATATCCGCCATGTACATGCTTTCAGGAAGGGGGCAGCCGCATATGAAATGAGTTTCTGAGAGCGTGCATATGAGAAAAACGTTTACTCTGTCAAGACCCCGCCTCCACTGAGCAAGTTAGAGAATTAAAAAGGCCGATAAAATATTATTTCATCTTACTTATTCAGCGCGCATGCAGCGCAACACCCCGAAAGAAACCGAACTAAAGAGAAAGGAAGAGTGAGGAGGGGAATGTCAATAGTCATAAAGTCCAAGCTGTCGATACTCGACATACAAACTATAATCACCGCAAAATTATTCACATATGCGCTCGGGGCGCATGTCGCTTTGTAAGTTATGTTCAGATAGAACTCATACAATTATATATGAGCGTCGTACCTACGAGAAGGGGCCAGGAGATCAGGTACGGCAATCGTCGTCCATACATTTCACTCAATGGTCCTGAAGATTGTTTAAGTCATTGGCAATTTCTGATACAAGGAAAACTTCACCCCCTTCAAACCGGAGTTTGTTAGAACGTATAATCGATCAGGCAAGCAATCACATACAGACGATGGGCCCGAATGAGAAGCCAAGGACGTAACCTGACAGACCTAGAGCCGCAATGACACCGCTCACATCGTATCTGCTCATTAACTGCAACACTGCTGCAGCCTGTTCTGGGTCAGTAGATCAAGCAAATAGAGTAGCATTCTAAAAAGGGGGCATACATATAATGAAGAGCCGAACACCCTTTACGCCTTTAAGTCAATAAGGTGCACTCAAAGCCAAGGAAAGTCATCAACTCACGCTGTGAAAGCGAGGAAACAAACTTGGAATGCCACAAAGCGTTTCTTTCCATCAGACCAATGTTTAGGATCTTCTATGTCGTCTATGTCGAAAACGACGAGAACAGGTCGTCCTACGGAGGACATCTCGAGAGGAGAGAGATAACGAGCGAGAACATTGGAATGCGATTATTTGAAGCGGAATAAATATGACTGACGACTCGGAACAGTGGGGATGATTAGGAAACACTAGTATGGCTTCTCAACGATGCAACAGGTGAACAAGTTCAGGTTGAATCCCGGATTCTTAATTGAAGCGTCTGCGGAGATATTTCTTATATGACAGATAAACTCGGATCCGAGACAAGATAGCTCTTAAAGACATTCCGTAGCACCGGCAAGAAGTTGACGAGTTCCTAATTTCTCTACTAGAGGTATGGTCTGATGTGTCATTAGTGCATTGAGAAATTCGTATGTTTTCATGGAGATGACGATCCTTAAAAAAAAAATAACTTAAAAAAACAAACTTACCAGTGTTCGAATTTCAAAGAGGTCGAACCCGCCAATCCTTGTGAGGCAGACCATCGGATACGTCTGGTTCACAGGAAAGCAGGTCGGTTCATGTGCGTGGTTTCTACCTGTCGACCACATACATTTCCCCTTCTTCTGGGCCGTATGCTTTAGGCGCTAGAGCGACAATAGGACAGTTGTCATATCACCACAAACCCAAGCAGAATTGTAGACGCAACATGGCCTTGGGGAATTGCCATTGCGCGTAGTTAATGTCACCGAGCATACAACCACAGGAACGATGTCTAACATCAAAAAGGCTTTCCGCTAATATGCGTCAGACTTCGCCGCTAGGAACTCTTGCGCTTTCTGCTCTCGCCACTCGCATCCATTTTTATATTCGCAAGAACTAGAAAATGAGGTTATAAGTAGCTTGAACGCGCTGGAAATTATTAGAGAATGAAGCTAAGAAGACGCACTTGCAGCGACCCGTGTTCTCAATGTCCACGCCCACCGGGGCGCGCTGTCCGTGCCACCAGTGCAGGATTCTTCCCATGTACGCATCGAGGAAAGGTGCATTGTACTGGAACTTCTTCGTCCCAATGATATTCGAGGGCAGCGGTTGCATCACAGTAAGACCCTCGACCTCTCTCTCGTCTTGAGAACGATGGAAGAATAACCTGAGTGTTTAAAGTATCTGTTACGAAGTTGATACCAACATACCTTTTGCCAGAGTCTCGTCTCCTGAACTAACATCGACCGACGTCGACGACGTCCAGGGAGTACGTCGTTTCCGTTTCCGGGTCATAGGCGATTCAGATAGTATTGACTCCTCCGCGTCTGCAGGCTCAGTGACCTCGACTGAAGCATTTAAAGAAGGAGAGAGCTTCGCATCAATTTCTACTTCTACAGTGTCGGAGATCTCTGCAGCGTCCTTAAAATTGGTGGAAGGTGCAGGCCCGCTCTCGCACTTCGGAGTGCACATATTGCTACCGTTCCCTGAGGGAGTGCTTTCTCCAGAATGTGCGTTTGTCTTTCTTGCTTGTGTAGGACTTCCACGCCACCGGTACACCAGAGACAAAGTCGTGCTGATCTCGCGGGCTATGTCCATCTCCCGTAAGGTCTCCTTATATGGGAAACCCAACTCTCCGAGGCAGGTCGCGTCCAGAAAATGCCGGCTTAACTGGTTTTCCAAAATTACGTGCGTCATCTCGGCCTGAAACGCTTCTGAGAACTCGCGCTTCGGGTCAAGATTCAGGCGCGTGCAGAATTTGCCGAAGACTTCCGGGTTGAGAGTGATCGTTTGTTCAAGCAAGCGCCGGTAGAGCATGAGTTGTAGCCGGGATGGAAGCGTGTCTGCATGCGTAGGAATACCTTGTGTTTTTCGTGACTTGTTATCCAGTATATGTAGTACATGGGTTGGAGGTTTGAGGATGTCATACGGCACAGACATCGCGGTTGAGGAATGCGCGCTTTTTTCATCGGGTATAACAAATGAATCAAGTTTAGCTTGCGACTTCTCGATAGAGGATTTTCGCGAAGAATGTTTTCTGGAAGGTGAACGCTGGCTTTTTGGTTTCGTCTCGGGATTTTTCTGAACTAGATGTAACTCGTCCTAGGAGAATTCTTAGTCTAGAGTTAAGACGACGACCAGTACACGTACAATAATTCCAACTATCGCGTCGTCGTGCACAATACCCCAAACAGGAACTTCGCGCTACATGTCACTTACAGTTAGTAAATGAGAGAAAAGTGATGAGATATGATACGCACGCAGACATGCGTTTCTTTCAATGTTTTTAAACGAGATAGAACATCTAGCATGCTTCATTGAAAATTCAGAGTTGATCTGAATCGTTAAGTTATAAGAAAAATAATAACCGAAGGGCCCAAGATTCCTCGGGGGATTGGACCTTAATGATCACTTCCTCCTTGTGGATTTCTCTCTCAAGAACTTTATGCAAATTCTGCAAATTCCGATTTTGAGAAAACCTGTAATAGTATGGCGGAGGAGACTCACCCGTCCTTTGGTCAGGATACGATCGTTCTTCACGGCGACGTCAGTCTTCACGCGTATCTCCTTCCCTTTCTCCGTAACGAAACTCTTAGGTCTCGATGCGACTGGTTTGTTACGTCGCTGGTAAAGTCCATACTCGAATTGGACCTCGCACCTAGGCAACCTTTTTTGAGCATTGTCGACAGACTCAAAGGCTTACGAGAACGCACCATGAAGGCGAAACGACGTCTGTCACCGAAAGATAGCCACGCTTCCTGAACCGGTCATACGGGCTATCCCTCTCAAGTTCAAGCTCTCCCCCATCCTTATTGTGCCCATTAGTACACACCTCGACATCAATGGCAACGCGGGGAGCACCCTTGTTGGTCCGGACAGCAGCTTCCTCGCAGATCCGGTCAATGTGGAGGAAATCGTTCTCTGTGAAGACGGGCCAGGACAGGTCGTCGAAAAGGTCTTCATCGGACATCACCTTGTCACTGGAGCATGCCCGGCGACTGATACGTATCTCAACTGTCGCTAGCCGCGTATTGGGTGTGAAGTTGAATGTCTCGCGCCTGAGACACGCGCTGTGAGCTCGTGAACCTGTGACAGACGCGTGGCACGTGACGTCCACAAAAAGAAGTGCTCGACAGCGTTGGTAACTTCGACATTGCCTCATCATGCACTCAGCGATGCGTGAGCTACTTTTTTCCACCATCGACGTTACTCGTCAGGCGTTTTACCGCACGCCGCACGCGTATGCGATCGTCAACCTCAAGCCCATCGTGCCCGGTCGTGAGCATCGTTTCTGTCCAGATGAATTTTATTCTAAAATCTCTGATTCATTTCTTATCCTGCAAAACTTTACTTGCCAGATGTCCTGGTGATTCCGACTCGCGTTGCGCCCCGTCTTGCAGATCTATCGTCGACTGAGGTCGCCTCGCTCTTTACGAGCGTGCAACACGTCGGTCGCGTCGTAGAACGCGCGTACGGCGCGGATAGTCTAACGATTGCTTGCCAAGTGCGTTATTTTATTCTTAGACTTCTATCTGTTCTAACATAGCTTTATCTGCATATTTCGTGTCCTCTTGAACAGGACGGAAGAGCGGCAGGCCAATCCGTATCGCACGTGCACGTGCACATCCTCCCGCGCAAGCTCGCTGGACGTGGGGACCCATTTGAGCACAACAACGACGAGATCTATCCCGCGCTCGAGGACGCCGAGACTGCCCTCCCGCAAGATCTGCGTGCCGCCGCAGTTACGGCTTCTGCCAGCGCTGGCGCGGTCAGATTGAAGGTCGATGCAGACGAGGCTCGCCCACCGCGTACGATGGAAGATATGGTACGGGAAGCGGAGTGGCTGAGTGAACTGTTTAATGCCGAGAGCGACGCTGCGGCGCGATAGGCGTCTCGTATCCGTACCACGTTTAACCGTATCGCGGGTCGATTCAAGTGCGCCTTGACGGGCCAGCAATTGGTGTGTATTGCTGTACCAAGTTCTGAGTGGGAGCCGGGATCGGATCTGGGCGAGGATCTTGACCTGAACGCGGAAGCTCGTCGTCCTCCCACGTCCCTGGAATCAGGATAACGGGCATCAGCCACGTTGCACTCAGCACGACACCATGGCCCTTGTCAAACGTTCCAATCGCCCTCCAGCTCCACGCAATAAACGTCCCAATGGCACCGAGTAGTGGAACGAGGCCCGTGAGCAACGTGGCGGCTGGGCGAAGCGGCAAAGGTAGGAGCGTTAACGGAAGATGGTCGAGTAGCCACTTGAGCGCAGAGGTGATGATCGCCGCACGCTTGGCTGCCTCGAGGGATTTGTTGTTGAGGACCTGCAAGACAGGCGGTGGAAGGTACCTACGAAAAATCAATACAAGTATACGTTAAAACAATAAAGACCGAGATGCTTACATCCGATAGCCCCACCATAAGACTTGTACAGATATTTGTGTCGGCGAAGGCATCCACACGACCCTCTCCTTAGGCTTCGGTTTCTTCTCCACCTTTTCTTCCGCCTTGTCCTCCGCTTGCGCCTCAGCCTTGTCATCCACTTTATCCTCGCTTTGATCTGCATTTGCATCCTCGATTGTCTCCAGGGACTCAAATGGTATGAACCCACGACCATCCGCCCACCGTCTCCTCAGCTCCGCTCGGTACATCATCTCTCGCTCATCATCGTATAGCGTGACGACCTCAGACGCCCCCATCTCGACCAAAGAGTCGCGATCTGGTATGAGCGGCGAATAGAGCATGATATCATTCGAGCCCTCTATTTCTTCATTCCCTTCGCCCGGGGCGCCGGCATTGTCCGCAGCGCTCTCAACCTCCGTCGCCTTGTCCTTTCCTTTGCCCTTTTTATCCTTTGAGAATGTAAGTGGTTGCCTGAGCCGGTCCAGCGCGGCCCAAACCGATTCTGTACCTCGTGCGATGGAACCGTTCATCGTGCGTGCAGTTGAGAGGAAAGCAGCGAGCTTCGGATCTGCTGCGGGGTCTTCCAATTTTGGCTGTTCATCGGGAGAGGCTGGAGTATCATCTGGGGTAACGATGCTGGGAGTAGGAGGATTAGGATTCGGAGGATTATATATGCTTGTTGAAGGCGTTTGTGTTTGTACAGGCGTAATGGTTTCAGGAAGGGAAGGGGACGTGTTTGTCGTGGTTGAAGGAGCAGGAGAAATGCCGGGGATGTTCAGGCCGGACAGTAGCTCCTGAAATCGTTTGGCTACATCTAATGTGAACACTTGCGGCTCCTTCGGCACCTCTGGGTCCACATGTGATGCTGTGCTGTCAGCGGGCATTGGCGCGTCGGAAGGACTCCCGTTCAAATCGCTCGGCTCAGGTAGAGTTTCTTCACTCGCTAGGACTGGCACCTCCAGTCTCACTTCTGCAACACCAGGCTCCGCCGCTTTGATGCCTTGGCTTATCGTGAGAGTTTCTTTCTGTTGGTTATGCGTTCTCTCGACGGGTTGAGATCTCCCGCCGTCGTCTCGTGGAAGGTGTCGTCTGGCGTTTTGGTCATAGCGCCATTCTGGGGATTTACTTGGGAGGTTTGCTTCCCTATTTGCCTCTACAGTAGGAGACTTCGCGGCTCGGTCTCCTCGTGGAATAATCCGCCCTGTCCGTTCGTCGACGCGCCACTCCGGTGCCCTCGTGGAAACGCGTGATCTCTCACCCACTCGAGTACTGATAGATTCCACACCAACAGCACCTCGTGGAAGACTCCGCCCTGTACGTTCGTCAATGCGCCACTCGTCCGGCGGATATCTCTGTCTCTCCTTGCCCTTCCCTGTTTCCGACGCATAAGTCCGTCTTCGCGTTCCCGTTTCCGATGCATAAACTTTCCTTCTCATCACCTCTATTTCATACGCCCTCTCCCTTTCCGATTCCACCTCGCTTGTTTTTCTCGCCTTCCCTAGCCTCTTGAAGCGATCAAGGGCGCTCAGTTTGGCTTTCGGCAGCCTCACTGGATCCGATGGTCCCGGCGCTTCACTGCGTCGGATTGTATTGCGCCCTAAGGTAGGCTCCGGCGCGGAATATTGTCTTTTTTCTCTAGATGCGATTATATGGTAATCGCTAGGCAGAGAAGACGCGATTGATGACGGAGAAAGAGATAATGATGGACTCGACTGTAGGCTGGCGGACTTCCTACTGGACGAGCTGGAACCTGAGCTGTGTCCTTTGCGCCTGAAGAGACGCGTAGTCTTCGGAGGGGATGAAAAGGGCGTAGGAGGCCTCTCTGGAGGCACGGGCTGAGTTTGTGCCACAGGGATGGTTGTGGTGCGAGATTCTGAAGTCATAGTAGCTCCTGCGGACTCAGCACAGAGAACGGAAATTTTAAAGATCAGCAATGAAGAAATGTGTCTGCACCAGAAGCAACAGCACTAAGATAATCGGGATCAAAGCATAGGGCTATGAGTCTTGTTTCTCGCAAGATAGTCTGTCTGAGCTACTGCGAGATGGCAGGAAATACAAGTGCGGCCGTCGCGATGCGCCTCATGGCGGTAGTGAGTGTGAGTCCACACTTTCCTTTTCAGGCTGTTAATCTTAGTAAGCAAACATGAATTTATATGTGGGGTGCCCACATATTAGGGGGGGGAGCGAAGCGCGTGTGACTAAGGCTTATTCTGAGCTCTTTCATTTTAGCATTCTATTACCGTTGATTTAATATTTTATTGGATTTTCGTCTCCGTGGCGCTGGCAAAGACAACGAAATAATTTCCAAGTATATTGTGTAACTCGTAGTAAACGCTCGAGTGCGCATACATGCTATATATCACTACGAAAGCTGTTTGAACTCTGACTACACCAAACACAATCAAAATAAACCTCGCTACATCAAGCTCACATAAGCCATATAGTCTCAATTTTCAGTGTGATGTAACTGAAAGTAATAGTTTAAAAAGTCCACTAGTAATGTCGGCTTTTGTATGCTTCAATGCCCAAGACGTGGCCAGAGCAAGTTCTCACGTAATGGGTCGTACAGTCCCAGGTCACGTGATGTGCTTTAGGGAGGCCGGTAAGTCCGATTTTTTTCTCACTAGATCTTATTTAATTTTGTAAGCAGAGTTCAAAAATTATTTACTAAGATAAAGAGTGGAAGTGTGGAAGGAGGAAAGGAAGACGAGAGAGAAAGCAAGCATACATGCAGCGGCTCGCAGCATCATAATCAGTTCTCACGCTCATGCGGCTGGTCACGTGATAGGTTTTTGGGAACCCTATCGTGGTGATTTGCTCCCCAAATATTTTATATAATATTTTTGGTAAGAGAAAGTGCAGGATTTATTTGCCGGCCTCAAGAGTACTTTTTTTTTCACGGAGGAAGATGGAGGGAAGAAAGAGAGCGGGCATACAGCCGGAGGCACGCAGCATCATGATCAGTTCTCACCGGGGGGGGGGGCCACACAGCCACCCCGTGAACATCACGTGATAGCTTTTTGGGAGCCCCTACCCAGGTAAGAGGGAGCTTCGCTCCCAATAATCACGGACAACGGATACATCATGCAGAGAGTCGAGGTAGCTAATCTTGAAATTTCCGCTCGTCTGCAGCCCGTTATGCGCTTGACTTCGAAGCTAGAAATCAATTCTCGACTGGACAGACTCGTGGGACCCTGTACTGTAGGTGACAGTGGAGGTCTCCGGTGTCCAAATGCATGTCATTGAATGCGATCCAAAAGACGCCAGGCCAAGTTTGAACAACATATGCGTTTATCTGCAGCCAACTTCCCCTCAATTCTACATTGGTTTGAGTCAGAGAACGTAAATAAGCATGCCCGCTCTTCCCTTTGAAATTGCTGTAATAATTTACATTTGAACTGCATCGCTAAATCGCCGCTAGGGAAAAGCAGCACTATCAGAGAAGTCGAATAAGAATCCACGAAAGAGAAAAGGGATTAAAAATCAAAATAACTAGTTCGCAGCCGCGCTCGACTCTCCAGGCACTGCCTTCTCCACAATATAGGGGTTGGCATAACAATCCAACACAGCTGCATTCAGCTAGCCTTGCTGCCGCCCGCTGCGATCCCCTCCCGCCGAAAACGTGACCCCGCTCCTTTGAACCCACTGCCACCGCCCTTCGCTCCGCCGTCCACGTCCTCGGTCTTTTTCTGCCACTGGTCAATGAGTTTGCTTACGCCTTGATACGGCCGCTCCGGGGACGGCGAGCTCGGCTCCTCCGTCTGTTCGACCTTTCCAGGCACAGGTACTTGTTCCTTCGAGAACGGCGAGGAAGTCGACGGTAGGTTTAATGGCTTCCTCTCGAAACGTTCGGAGCGCTCAGTTCGCTGAGAAAGCGTTGTTGATGCAGCAGGAGCAAGTTCTTTATCCTTCGGCAGTAGCGGCGACGCGTTCTGGCGGACGGGCGTCCCTGGCCGCAGGGACGGGCTCGTAGCTCGCTGCGGCGTCTCTCTTGTGGGAGAACGCGCAGGTAGGTCAAGCGATGTCCGCACTGGCGAATTTACTGGTGAAATACGCGGGAAGCGTGCGCTCGCCGTCGTCGGAGAGCTAAGCGACGTTGGGCTCACCATGCGCAGCCGCGTGGGCTTCGCAGACGGTGCAGGTGCCTGTCCGGATCCGAGGTGAGTTCCGGACTTGCCGTGGACGCCGATGGCCTCGTAGCGCTCGACGATGTCGGAAATCGAGCTTCGACGATGTGCGACCTTCGTCTTGGGTGGTGACAGTGCCGACTGGGGCGACGAGGGAGAACTGACATTCTCCGACAACGACTTCTGCATGGGAAGAATCAACATCGATTGTGGTCGTGTTTTCGAAGGCGTAGAGGGTCGCTGTGCCTTAGTTGGTGAGGAAGGCTGGCGAAGATAGTTGGTCGATGGGCGCCTGGTATCCAAAGATGGCTTCCGCGACACCCCCGATCTCGTCTGTGGAGGTTTATCGGCCGAGGACGAGTTCGAAGCCACAGAGGATAATGACGGTGCCATTGCTGGCCGTGGCTCCTTGGTATGGCCGGAGGGCGTGCTGTTAACAGATGACGGAGCAGACAACATAGAATTCCGCTTGTCCGGCTTCGTCATCGGGGGCTTTTGGAACTGTGGGGTGCCACTTCCACCCCATAAATCAACAAGATCATGCACTGAACCGTGCCGCCCGTTATGTCCAATCCGCTGACCAGCCGTAACCTTCGCCGAACGCACGCTCGCAACAGCGTCCTCAGGTCCCTCATCTGCCTCCTCAGATGACGAGCTCTTCAATTCCGGTGATAGGGGACTCCAATTTTCTGTCAAGCCGGATACCGTTTTTTCGTCCTTCTCTTCCGGTGGGGGCTTCCTCTTTACCTCGATTGGCGTCGGCCGATGGATGGGCACGGGCTTACGCTTTGTTGGAGACGTCGCGCGCACAGCTTGCTGACCGGCATTCACTGGGACGGGGCTGTGTATAATAGACGTACGCTTCTCTGGAGATGCGCGGACCACGACATTGTTGTCGAATGTGCCTCCAGCGTCTGCCCCCGAGAGCCAGTCCTTCGGCAGGTCGGCAGGCAGCGCAGCAACAGCTTTCTGCGGTGATGCTGATCCACTGCGCTGCGGGTGCTTGATGGAGACGGAACTGCGATGCTTTCGAGTGAGGATGGGCCTGCTGGGATGGTTCAACTTCTCGCGAGACTTCGAGTCTGACCGGAGACGGGATGCCGTCTGCTCCAATTTCGGCTTATTCGGAGATGATGGGCCTCCGAACACGTTTGTCTGCGTTTGTATTTGTGCCGATGAAGGTGAAGGCCCCTTCCGCGCATCTCGCATTGCAGAGCCGGTGACCTGCTGCGAGCGCACACCATCGCCGCGCGGACCCGCAGATAACGAATTTGCCGTCCCCGAGGGTGGCCGAAGCGCACCAGTCACACTGGCCGGGTACATCGATGTCTGGACAGCTCTCCCAGAGTCCGGACGTGTTCCCGGGCACGGGCGTGGTGGCAGCTGAGGTACCGGTGACCTACCCTGGGGCACATGGGACGATCCGGAAGACAAAGTGCCGACAACGGCATCGAGCTCTTCCAGCGACGGGAACCGCTGCTCCGCGCTCAACCCCTCGGAGGGCTTTGATTTCAAAAGCGGGCTGGCGTCCCTCCTCTGCATAGACGACATGTTTCCAGTAGGTACTGGAGATGGAGAGGTGAAAGATGGCGATGAAGAGGTAGAGAACTTGTAAGGGGACGGTTGTGGTGACGGTGGTTGTCTCGGAGCAGACAGTGCAGCCTTTTGCGCTTCTCCAAGCGTAAGCGCCTGCGATCTGGGTGACGGGAACATGCTCAAGCTATCAAAGGCATCGCCAGGTGGCCGCAGCGACGAACCCGACCGAGTAGTCACCGGTCTCGGCGCCGTCTGCGTTATTGCCGTATCAAACGAGTCGCCAAAGCCATTAGAGGTGCCCGTCGCCTGCTTCCTATCGCTCTTTGCCCCTGGGACCTCCCACGCGTCGCCAAGGCCCCTGCTTGCTTGGATTGGACTCTTTGCTGCGGAGACCGTGGCAAGACCCGACTTATGTGCCCTTGCGGGGTTGACCGCACTCCACCGCGCTCCCTCGACCGCATCGATGAGCCCGAACGCATCGTCAGTTGCATTCCGCGCTTTCGTCGGACTGGATGGACGACCTCTACGCATCGGCGCGATCGCCTCGAGCACCTTCTCACGCGCCTGGATGCCATTTGCATGAACAGGGGCTGCTGTATCTGGAGTCCTTGCAGATGAGAGCGCCTCATTTCGAGAAGGTATAGGGGACGGAAGCTTCCGAGGAGACAGAGACTGTTTAGGGAGAGGGTTCTAAACGTGATATTGAGTGACTTGTTCTGAATTCTACTAGAACGAAACTCACATAGTTAAATCGCGACTTTGTACCACGCATTTGATGTACAGTATCTAAAATCTCGAAGACCGTAGGCCGATGAGCACCATGCTCCCGAAGCATAGATGCTAAATCCCAACCGTTAAAGAATAAAGTATATGCTCTGATTGTGAAGATACTTACCTATTAGCGCATTCAGTTGCTGAGAATACACGGGATACGGAGGGAACTTGTATTGGACATTCAAGATCGCTAACACTCCGTGCTCTTCAAAGGGGGTCGTGTAGTAGCACAATTTGTACAAAAGCACCCCAAGCGCCCAGACGTCCGACTTCTCATCGACAGGTCTGCGAAGGTAAACGTCGACCATCTCAGGCGCACGGTATTGTAAAGTAGTATGTTTGTTGAGGTCAGCTTCAAGTGCGCGTATCTCCTGCGTTGATGAAGGCGGCCGAGGGGCGACGGGCATCGCCGAGCCAAAGTCGCACAGCTTATACGACATCGCAGAGGCTTGTAGGATGTTCTCAACTTTGAGGTCACGATGCAGCAAAGGCGGACGGAGGTTGTGCATGGCCGCGGTACCTTCGGATACATCGACGAAGATTTGGAGGATCTCGGCCTCCGTCAACCGTTCCCGTAGACGCCTGTTCATCATGTCGATGATGCCGCCGCCTGAGAACTCGCTGAGACCATTGAGGGTAGAATAGGACGGCGGTACTTACCAGAGCAGAACTCCATCAAAATGAAAACCTCAAACATCCCGTTTGGCATCTTGTGCCAGGCAGCATCAATTAAATATACAATATTTGGGTGGCCTCTTAGTATCCTCTGCCCGATGTTATCAATGCGTGTCGAAGTAACAGGCATGCTGAATGTCCTACCATAATGTCGACCTCCTTTTTGACGTCGTTCAGCATGGCTTCATTAGCGACCGCTATACGCTTTAAAACATGGTGCGTGGTATTAAAAACAGGTTCCGCAGTGCGAACGAGATAGACATGGGCAAAGCCGCCTGAAAGTGCTCATTAAACGGCGCTGCATAGAGTACAGGCAGGTGATACATACCTTGGCTCAAGAACCGCTCGACCTGGACATTATATTTATTGACCGCGATCATCTGTCCGGGCATGAGCGTGCCCTTTGCTTGTTGGGCGTACATGTCTGGGTACGCCGTCGCCGTCGTCGTTGACGACGATGAGCACGATGCGGTCGTTGGTCGTCGTTGATGCCTGCCTTTTTTAGGAGTTTACGTTTAAGTGACGCGCTTCTGTCACGAGACCATCACAGCGCGTCTTCGTCACGGTGAGCTCGCTTTTCACGTTCAAGCAAGCTCCTACACGTTGCTAGCTTTGAATTGCGGTCTCTGGCGATTGGGACTTAGTTCATAAATTTATGGTGCGAGTGCCTCTTCTATGAAATTACCCTTTCTGTTTTTGAAGCCGAAATTGAACATCGGGCCAGCGTTCGTAGCAATAAAAAATAAAAAATTCGAACACCAACCGTCAAAGCCAGAAGACTCTAAAGGCATCGTACGATATGGTCACTTCTACCTTGACCATGATGAGCCCTGTGGCTTTAGTCACGACAACATATTATCATGCAAACCTCAGAGCTAAAACTTTCTTCAGATGACCTTTCGCAAAATCGTAAATTGGGAGCAAGTAATGTTTATCTTGATTTTTTTTTAAATCTCCCTCTACAGGAAAAAAGGTCTTCTATTTGGACGCTTTACAAGTATCAGAGGTCAGTTGTCACACTCATTTTATACTTTGTACAAACTTTAAGGTTTTGACAGCCTCTTGAGATCAACCGCCGATCATTCCCGCTCTTTATGGAAGTGCGATATGGGTGGCGTCAAGAATCTCACGACTCGTCCATTGCCTGCGACTACGGACTCGCGACAAGTAGAGCTTGCTTTCCACGGTGAAGTCGACAGTGTCTACAACGCTGTCCTCGACGCGAAGGCCCTTATTTCTCGCCTGTACACACTTCTATTAACGAACTCATGATATCGCGACGACTCTAACGAACTTACTGTGCCCCTATCTTTGACCATGCAGCGTGAGCATGCATTTATTCATCTCCTCTTATTAGTCACTAACTCGCTATTGCTCAGTGACATCTCTACTCGAAGACTCCACCCCGTTTCTACTGGCGTACTCAGTACCTCTTCTGCTCTTATCGGCCATCGTCACTTTTGCCGGAACGTTTCTGACGTTCGATCGGACTCGCGCTTTCGCACCTCGCTCCGATGCTATACCTGCTCTACCTGGGCTATACACTGGAACTGAAAAGTCCTCAAATAACCAGAAAGGTCGAAAATTCAGGTTGGGTGGTGGTGTCGGTGGACTGGCGATTGGCTATGTCTTTGGTCGTGAGTGTACGCATATTAATTTGAGAGTTTGCGTATCCTTACCGCGAACAGTACATGCCTCGACTTTCTTATCCTTGCTTATAATGAACGAGAGCAATTCGTCTCCCCTCAGCACTTCGACGTTTCTAGTGGTTTGGCTCTTCTCGATCATCCCGACTACGATATTAGGAGGGCGATGGAAGATTGTTGCATTGGTGTTCTTGGGCGTGACAGGAGGGTACGTTGCGAAGACTATCTTTGGAGCAAATCCAAGCAGTAATCTAAGTTCTCCTTCTCCAGAATAACCATTTCCCTCGGTTTAAGTATCATTACACACCCTTCTCTCACCTCCCGCATTGTTTTAGCCTCAGTGATAACACCATTGACTTTTCTCGTCGTTGTCGTCCCTTCTTCTTCCTTCAGGGTCCTCATCAAACCTGGCCCACACGACCGCGCGAATCGCTACCTCCTGCACCGGCGCGCTTTCCATGACTATGGCAATCGCACTCCTTACGCGCTCGACGGCTTCGTATTCTTGGGCGAATATCTGGGATAGATTGTGGGTCGCCAACGGGGCAGGCTGGGGGACGGCGCGGGAAAGGGGCTTCGATACTCTGTTTTGTGCGCTATGGGCCGGAGGCGGGATAGCAGACTGGGGACTGAGAAGATGGATCGGAGAAGATCCTGATGAGGTGATTTTTCATTTGGTCTACGGCGAAATAATTATTGATTACGCGTTTCAGAAATGGGACACTTATCTGTCCGAGTACACGTCTACGCTACCGAATGCCCACGACCGTGCAGGTGCTTTTAGACCTCTTTCTTCTGGTGGGATCGCCTGCTTGCCAAGCTTCATTTGTCCTCCTCCTCTCCGGCCCGTCCTCTTGACATCCTCTTTCCTAGCGACGCGGATCTGGCCTTCAAGCCGCCGTATGCCTCCATTCCAGGAACTCCCTTCGACGAGAAGCCGGCCGCTTACCTTTCGAAGGAGGATCTGCAAAGAGCAGTCTCGCCAGCTGCCTACAATTGGGACCCACCCAGCCCGGCGAAGGGCGCCGGGTTCTTGCGCAAGAACCAGCATCGCGGACTCGGCTTCAAGAAAGTAGTCCACCATGATACGTCAGACCTAGGCTCTGAAACCGACCGTTTCAACCTCGCGCGCAGCCCGACATGCCTGCAGAAGACAAAGGGCGCGAGGGCGCATCGCCGTCCGCAAAACGCGGTTGGGAAAGGGAGGCGCGCCGCGGTGCAGTTCCGGCCGAAAGACGGCTTCTCTTCCGACTCTGAGGAGGAGCCGTCAAGCGAAGACGAGCTGAAGACGCCGCTAACTACACCGCGTAAAGGCGCAAGTGTGCGCGCATCCCCGATGGTGCGCATGGACTCGAGTGCTGATGTCCCTTTCTGGCACAACTATCCGTCCGTATTCCGGCTCTGATCGAGGTCAGAACTCCGTAGAATTTCTCGACGGGATGGACATAGAGGAGGAGAAAGCGCGTTTGGCGGAGTTGAAGATCACCTTCGGCAACAGCGACAGAGGGAGAACCCCGCTGCCGCCACATACTGCGCCAGAGTACTCGGACGTCGAGGAAGACGTCACAGTCGCGCACGCGCGCTCCGCCGGCTCGCCTCCGCCCAACGCCCCCGGCTGGAAACCGGAGTTCATTAAGCGCGCTGCTTCCTCCTCGAGTTCGTCTGCTGCTTCATCGGCGCAGAAGTACCGAGCGGCGGGGACCGTTTTGCCGCCCCGCGCCGTGCCGATGACGCCTTCAATCGTGCATGCCATCGGACGGCTTGCGAAGGCACAGGCTGCAGTCTACGGGGACGAGCTACAGAGTGGACGGCTCGCTGAGGCAACGGCTCCGCCAGCTGATTTAAGTGCACCCCATCAGTACCCGCCTCTCCCTCGACGTGAGCATGTCGCCGTTGCAATGGACGCGCGTGCTCCAGTACCAGGCCTACCAGTGACTAGGGATGGCCAACAAGCTCCGGGGGCAGATGATGCAGGAAAGTGGGATGACTTTTGGAGGGACATACAAATGAAAGCAGCCGAGGCGGAACGATAGAACTCACCGTACTCTGCCTTGAACACCAGCCTCAACGTTTCGAAACGCGTTCGAAATTTACGACTATCACGAACACTTTTTATGACGAGACATGATCTCACGACTTCTTGATCACGATTGTCCTAGTACTTTATGTGTATTTCTTGTTTCTTGCCAGACTGTTGTTGTACTTGAGAACTTGTGAATTTTCACTATCACCACAGCGAGGGATAGGAGTCGTACAACTTCAAATCAATATCAAGGCTGTATAATGGGCACAGCGCGCCTCGCAGCCCGGCCATCTGGGTCGTCAATGTCAGATAAATGACTCCACAGCAAAACGGACCAAGCGCATGAATTCAACGACCATGATCTCTATGTTACAATGCTCTCGCACGAAAGGTGTATCGGTATTTACAAGGCGGGTTTGTTGATGAGAGTAGCTAGTTCACCCTTGTCCTCTAGATCGGACAAGTCACTCGAGCCTGCAACGAAGTCCATTAAGCTTGGTATAGTCGCGAGTTCGATCATCATAACTTACCACCGATGTGCTTCTCGTCTAGATGGGATTCGTTCAGCCTTGAGGGAAAGGAAAAGCAAGGTGAAATACGCACCGATGAAGATACTAGGCACCGTGCGCTGCTCAGTTTTCTCGAGGAGATAGCTCTGGATTTCCGCGCCATCGCCGCGCTGGTCCAGCCTGTTGACGCAGCGCACACCGCTCGTCAGCTTACAAAACCGCGCAAGCCCAGAAAACGCGACGTACTCGAGGATCGTGGCGGAGACTCCACCGTACTTGCTTTGGAGGAGCGTCTTCGCCTTGGCGCAATATGGGCAGTAGCTCTTGCTGAACACCACGATGCGGTTGTTCGCGATAGTGCTCTGCACGGTCCACAGAGTCAGCCGGCGTGCTCGCTGCTCTGTCGACAACAGCGAACTCACGTTAACAAGAGTCTTGACGTCGACCATGTTTGTGGAGGAGGACGATGATGGTCTGGAGAAGAGGTAGCTTCGGATCGATGAGAGCATGACAGGGGACGTCAGTGGCCTTCTTATAGCGCAGAGCATCCCGAGCTTGTCGCAGGCATCGCGTCATAAATTGCCTTTCCGTCGGCGAGCACGTGACATCCCGTGTCACAATTTGTAACCAAGGCATGACTTTTGGTCAGCCTAACAAATTTCTGGACACATTGATTTGAAATACTTTCGGAGCTGTGGACTGGCCTCGGACCAAGCCATTTATATGCCATGTATTTGTTCTACGTATGTCAGTAACATTCAAATATGCAAGAAAAAAACTTATATTCAAACTGACAGCTCTAGATTGGCTCGGGGCTAGGATTCGGATTTTTTCTAAATTGACTCGGGACTAAATTCGAAATTTTTCTTGGTTTGGCAAAGTCGGATCCGAACGTATATTTTTCCATTCATTGTCTGCAGATGCATACCCGAAACTTCAGTATCGAATGAAGATAGCAGCTTGTGTTTCCTTACAAAACTAGGTCCACTCTCTGAGGACTGAGAACATCCATTTGTCACAGATAACTTGTATTTGACCGTTGTGAAAGCATGGAAAAAGCGTATTACAATTTCCAAGGCCACCAATCACGACAATCAAACTACACGAATAAACCAATTAAAAAATTGAAAGGAAGTTCCAATCCATTCGCTGATGACCATCTTCCACTGAAGAAGCGGAGAAGTAGGTGACAGCAGCGAAGAGAAGAGAAGAGAAGGTCCCCCGACGACACAAGCCGGCAGTGCAATAGCAAGGTCATCGCGCCGCCCGCGGTGCAAGCAGAGCGCAGGCGGGCAAGGGCGGCAAAAATTAGATAACCAGAAATGAGGGCGGTGCCCTCATAATAGTGGTTAAACTATTAAGAACAGATACTACACTTGATCTAAGCCAAAAGGCCAGAGTGGTAAGGTTTCAAGCAGGGAGACCGAGTGCTTTTATACGATAGAGGGCGTGCACGGACCAGGGGCGCTAGGCGGGACGGAAAAGGCAGGTACGTATATTTCTCGAAATCGCCTGGTGGCGCTAAACTCTGGCCAGCTCTTGCAATAGACAAAAGGTACGCATATTGCAAGTTGGGGTTCAGACGCACGCCGTAGAGTTGTAAAAACGCAGAGGTACATGCGTTTGTTTCTATACGTATATATGACTCTTCATCTTCCACATCAAAAATCCATGCGATACTGACCTTCTGAAGCGGACGCTCATGTCATATAACAAGGAAGTAACCTGAGAGCGAGAGCTAGTTACGTTCGTTCATATAAAGTTTGTCGTCTACGAAACTCGCGGACCACCTACGTTAACAAGCGACTCCTTCATTTTTTTTTGACTTCTTCTCAGCTTAGCAGTCGTTCCACTCCAGCAATTTCGGCTTCGTCCCGTTCCACCAGCGTTTCTGATATCATATCAGTATAGGTATGAAGTCTGATACAACTATGCGATCACTGTTGACCGCTCCAGCTGACATATCAATCACCCTTTATTGTTCCTTATTCCTCCTGGAAATCAGTTCCGACATCAGGATATTTTCTCTTCGCAACCAAACAATATTAGAGAGCAGTCCGGGCTTCTCAGCCCGGAAAACATTTATAATATTCCGAGCTTCCTCGCCTCCTTGCTGAAGTGGCCTGATATGCCAAGTACCTGACATCGAGATCTCAGCACTAGCTCGGGGGTTCGGTCATACCGTCGATCAGCCTTCACCGGTCAATCCTCCTACATAGTGTGTAAACTAATCGAGCCATCTCTGAGATGCACGATACATCTTTGATGACCTGCTTCCCGCAACCACGCTTTTCACAGGGCCTCGGGTACAAAGCAAGACGAAAACGACGTGTATATGGAACAGTTGATGCAGCGGAGATTCGACTGTGCAACACATATGTGGAACTCTCTTTTCAGAGACGGCTACTCATTACCCCATTTTTTTCCCGGGCTGTTCTTTCTTCTTGGCTGTGTATGTCGAATACAGAATCTGATCGGGAGGGACCTGTTACAGTTGTGGGCATCGGCGGAGACCCTCAATCCTCGCTTCCGCCGTCTAATGCGATTGACTTGTTGCCACTGACCTCACAGGTACCCCCGCAGTGGCAGCAACATACATATTTCTATCTACTTCGGAGAATGAGAACGCAGTGCTTTATTGCCATTACTGTAGGTTTGGGGCGGTCTCGATGGAGTTCCAGATCTCCTCCGTCTCATATTTTCGGCGGACTCTTCCTTCGCTGTATCATGGATCATGACCAATAAGGTCCAGCAAAATCTCAAATGTTAGGCGGGAACGGCCTAGATCCCACAGTGCAGTTCTTCGGGTTTCCCACACCTATGTCAATGTGTGTACAGTCGTGAGTCCCTACTCGTGCCTTGTATTGACTATGACATGTGGGCCCTAGGTACAGCCAACACGCAGTCAGACAGACTCGGGCTAAGCGCTGATTACGCGCGCGAAGAAACGTTGCTAGTAACTATTTTCAGCTCGGTGACTTAACTTACTCGCCGCTAGGATGGGCTGGAAGATTGATATCTAAGAAGCATCCCCGATGCGTTCCGCGTCATGGTGTGCTGCACGGTAGAGAGACGGGCTGCTTAGAAGCCACCACTACAATCTGCGACTTTCCATGTCTGCTCGCTGCTTGTTACCGAAATTTACGGAAAAGCGATTCCGAGAAATCCGGCGTCGGTGTAGACTCACAGCCGACTTTGGGGGCAGGCAGAGGCATCTCCTTCTCCGCGCATATTGCATTAGACTTCTGATCCAAATACACATCTTTCCCCCCAAGAATAAGATGCGCTCTGCTCAAGGTTCACCGCCAGGTAAGGTTTCTGCGTGATCGCTTCCTTGCTTAAATTTAGCTGCTATTCTACAGGGACAGATCAGCGTGCGTAGTCGCATATGCAACACGTAGCACCAGCCGGCTGTTGTGTGAGCTGTCGACGAAGAGAAGCGAGAAGGCGAGAAGGGGGCGACGAGCCCAATACAATATCGAGCTGTATCAAGCGAAGCCGAAGAACTGAAAGAGTTCGCCTCGAGAGGAACCGGGGACCCTGTGGCCCGCAGAAGACGAAGACGGAAGGAACGCCCCTTCCCCTCCCCCTCGTCTGAAATGCGTTCCTCCGCCCTCTCGCGCACCTCTCGGGGGCTTTGCAAATCTAAATACCCAGATTTGCGCCACACTGCGTTTCGCGAAGGCCCATTCGTTCCAAAGCACGAGATGCAGATCTCTCTCCCGTAGTGGATCGACCCGCCCGATCTCGCTGAGACCCCGCCGCACGCGTCGAAGGCCTACTTATTAATCCAAAATAACTCTCCGGCAGACGGCACCCCGATAGTGCTCCCGACCGGCGGAGGGAATCAAGAACTGGAATGTTAAGATAAATTTAACTTGATTTACATACCGAGTACGGAGTATTACATGGGTGTTTTTGGGCCCTTTCAGGCCTTCCATTTCTGAGTGACGATTCATGATGACGAATGTCATGAGCGTCTCGTCATCAATCTTCAAATCAGGTTGGGCATCTATACGAGCAGATGCTATCATTTCTTAAAATATATCTTTAAATGATCTTTTTCAAAGCGATGTGCGTGACTCCTTCCCATCGACATTATCCGATGCATAATCTACATGCTGCAACAAGATCTGCGCGAATCTTCGCATGCTTGTCTTATCGACGCGAAAAGTGTCTATTTTCTGGCCCGTGTGTCCTGCCTGCGAAGCTTCCAATTAATTCATTTCACCTGGAGATCTCGTGAAGGACCCACTGACACGGGGGGAGGGAGATCTGATTGACGGCAAAACTTCCCGATCCGACGTCATGCCGGTCGGACACGGCTCACACGAGGCACACCCGCGCAAGCTAAAATTCTATCCTGATTTTCGTTTGGTCTTTTTATCTTGCATTCCCCCCTGACGTACTTATTCGGATAGATTTCCATTCTTGCAGCCGTCTTTACCGTAATCGTTGTTTTCCCTCTCCATCGCATTCTCCCTGCTTGTTTGAGCATGCCGGGGGACTGACTGCGTGCGGCCTCCTGACTATCTTACTGGTTTATTCCACGTGTTCGGGACGATCGATGCACGTACATGGGCATGGCCGCAATACTTCCAGCCAACGAATACAATAACAAAGGTACACACAACCAAAAAAGAATCAATCAAAAAATCACAAAAATCGCAAGCATATCGGAGCTTGCGAATCGCGAAGACGATTCGGTGTGTCCTGTGACCAGCAAAATCGCGGTCAGAGCTTGGCGGGGTTCGTCCACTTGGGCTTCCGTTTCTATTGCGCATCGATGGGGGCGGATTAGGAACCCACGCAGAGATGGTCCGGCACACGAAAAGAGGGCAGCTAGCTCACCTCCGCGAACGCTCTGAGGCCCTCCTGCAGAACAAAAACAAAAATAGGTGAGCGAAACCCAAAGCCAAAAGGACAAGAGGAAAGGACATGACGCAAGATCCAGCACAGGCCCCAGCCCCAGAGCGCAGGGGCACGGGCAGGCGCGAGGCGAAAAGGCTAAGCGGGAAAACTGTCTTTTGGCTTTACCTTTATGTTATCTCCGGCGAAGTGGCGCACGCTCTCCGCGGCGCGCGCGTGCGCGACCGTCGCGTCCTCGACGCTCCCGTGCTGCCACGCGAGCGCGATCCCGCGCTTCGTGCTCTGCACCGCGTCGGGCGAGCAGTCGCGTGTCATCGCGCGCGCCCACTCGAGCGCCGTGGCGAGGACGCGCTCCCCGGCACGAGCTGGTTCACGCTTCAGGACCAAAACGGGGGGGGGGGGGGGGGGGTGAGTGGCGGGTGGGTGGGTGGTTCATCATTTTTTTTTTTTAAATGCGAGAAGAAAAAAAAGAAATGAAAGAAATGAAAAAAAGGCACCAACGCGTCGGAGATCGTCTCAGATAAGGAAACAAAAGCGGAAAAGGGGGGAAATAACGCACAAACGAAAGCGGCTGCACGCCTCCTGCGCGGTGACCGTCCGGCCCAGGAGCATCATTTCCGAGGCGAGCTGGCAAGCGCGAAGCACGAGAAGAGAAAGAAGAGGGCGTGACGTGAGCCCATCATCACATGCCATAAAGCGGAAGCGCGGCTTCTTTCGAAGACGTGTGTCGATGTCGACGCCGGACAAGGACACACAAGCAGGCACACGAAGCGAAGCGAAGCGTAGCGCGTTTACTCACCTGCCGGCCGGCGATGGAGACAAGACGCGGGATGCCTGCGGGGGTAAGCTGCTTCAGGCCCATACTAGGAAGTCGGACAGAGAAAAATAGACGGGAGGAAGTAGAACGCGTCAATCGACAGGAAGTGTTGTGGATATACCCATGGGTCAAAGACAACCCGCGGAGCTAAGTTCGAATCCGTATTTCCTTCATATAATAGCGGCGTGCCGTGCCGGACAGCCGGTATTCTCAGACAGTCAACAATTGCACGAAGGGCAAAGAGGAGGGGTACAGCAGAAATGCGCAACGGGAGAAAAGGCAGATTCCGAGAAGGGGCAAAAACTAAAGAAAAAGAAAAGAAGAGTAACAACACACCTCCCGAAGCGACAGTGACGCCGACCTTGACCTCCGGCAGCGCGAACGTCGCGTCGTCCGCGGCGACGACCAGGTCGCAGTTCAGGAGCATCTCGACGCCCCCGCCAAACGCGCCCCCGACGACGGCCGCAATGAGCGGCTTGCACGACGCCGTGCGCCGCGAGACGCCCGCGAAGCCGTGCGTCGACGCCGCGATCCCCGCCGGGCTGTGCGCGCTGCGCTCGGACTCGAGCTTCCCGCTCGCCTGCGCCCACCTGTTATTATTGCATCAAAAACAAACAAGGAAGAAAGCGGCAGGAGGATGCGTGATCGAGAATGCGTTTGTTTTTGTTTTTGTTTTTGTTTTTGTTTTTGTTTTTGTTGTCGTATTTTGGTGGCGCGGGCGCGGGCGCGCGGCAGGGAATTAGAAGATTTTGCGAAGCGGAAGCGTGATGCGCGCGAGGCAAGGGTGGGTCCGCAGTCCGTTGTTCGTAGAGCGCAGACGGGAAGAAACGCCAGCCAGCGCGTTGAAAATCGACGTTTGCGTGGACGTTGTGCGGATCATGGAGTGGACTTTGAATTACGAGGGTTATAAAATTGTCCAGAACGGGCCAGCGATTGCCATAGCCAGGAAGGAGGGTGCGAAGCGCGTGTCACACGAGGAGCGAGTTCGGGGCCGTTGTGCGGCAAAACATTTCGACGAGAGCAGTTTGTTGTGTTGTGGTGATGAACAGTTGCGAGTTAAACGCCACCGAAGCAGCCGGATAGATAGGTTCCAGCCACAGGGTTTGCGGGTAGCGCGACGAGTAGAGTTGGACAGAAAGAAACGCGGGCGGTGCCGCAGTTCGGTTTCGGCGCGCAGAATCCAAGTATTGTATAGTCGGCAATCGCAGTGTGGGCGTCCAGAGTCGGCGAAGGCAAGGCGCCCGATGTCGGCGTCGGCGTCGACCGAGCGGTTGGGACGGGGAAAAAAAAAGGAATCGGAGCGACATCAGCAAACCAATCAGCGAAGCGCCTCGAATGAATACACCGGCAGGTAACGCCCTTCGCTCTTCGACCGCGAAGGCGCGCGAAGCCGAAGGCGTTTATTTTCCCACTCATCAATCAGAGAAAATAACGCGTATGGTATGGGGCGCACAGGGAGGAAGGGAGAAAGGGAGGGAAAGGAAGGGAGGCGCGAAGAGGAGGACTCACGCCTTCAGGTCGGCGCCTGCGCAGAAGACGCGTCCTGCGCCTGTTAGAATGCCTACCCTGCGAGTCCAAATGGACAGAGCCAGACAAGCGGTAAGCCGACGGGTGTGTGCGTTCAAGTCGTCGACAGATAACGGGCGTATTCAATATACAGTAGAAATAAATAAACATTAAAGGGATTATCAGCCACATGTCAGTAAAAAATTCAGGATAAAATGGGAGCGGATCTCTATCCGCTGTGAGATCATCGATCAAGGTAAGGATTAAGAGATTAGGGAGGCCCGTCGATCATTGCAACGCAATGCGCGAAAAGAGCAGGCGGATAACGAGATCGCGCGGGGGCAAGAGATAACCATCCGTTGCACACGAAGTGGGCCACGCACCATAAGCTCGGCTCGTCGTCGAACCACGCGAGGGTGCGCTCGATGTCCGCTTGCAGACCTGGCGACATCGCGTTGCGCGCGGCGGGGCGGTTGAGCGTCAGCAGCACGACGTGCGCCGCCGGGAAGGAGACTTTGAGCGCGTCCGAGATCGCGGGCGGCGGGCGCGCGAATTGCGGCGTCCCGTCGGCCATTATTTATTTATGTTGTCGTTGTTGGTCCGGCGCGGCCTGCGATTATTTGGGATCGAGGCAACTTCTGTGTCAGAGGCTAGATAAGTAGAACACGTCAGTCAGGTCGCGAACCGACATAAGACACAAGACACCCGCTTCAGAGCGAAAAAAAAAAGCAATATAAACTGGAAGCTGAAACGCAACTAGGCAGATATGTAGATGATTCCTTCGTGCTCTCCCGGCGTGCGTCGGAATGCGGAGTGCTTGGGGGCCCCTAGAGACAAATTTCAATCGATATCGGAGCAAGCAAGCGCGCAAGCAGCTCGGGACGCTACGGCTACGGCTCCTTGGTATCGTCGCAACAGACAGCGCTAACGCACGGAAAATTGGTTGCTATGCGGAGCACGGCAGAACGAAAAGAAAAGAGGGACCAAGAAGTAAGCGCGCAAAATGGACGAACAGGTGGGTATCGATGATGACTCACGCGTAAACCGTACCGTACCGAAGAGGGAAAAGAAAAGAAAAAAATCACACCAGAAAAAAGGGCGAAACGGACCGAAACGGGAGGGGTGCCACTGAAACCAGAATCGGAAGCGCCGTGCGACACGACGATATGGCGGATGGCGGATGGCGGATGGCGGATGGGGTGCGTCGGTCGAGTCACGGCCGGGGCGTCGTCACATCGCAGCAGCGTGCGTGCGTGGTGTGTGTGGGGAAAAACATCGATTGCGGGGAAGGTTCGCCGGGTCGCTTAGTCACATGCAATCACGGGCCTCCCTAGCCGAATCTAGCCGAATCTAGCCGACGGCTATGTGCCGGGCGCGTGGTGGCCACAATACCGGGGGGGAGGTGACGCACTAATGAGCGTGACGCAACGTGACTTACGCGTTCTTTTTTGCCCATGGAGTCGGAGGCGGCGGGTCGCCCACCCACCCTCTCCATTCTTCGGCCGCTCCGGCTCGGACGCCCGCGTGCGTGCGTGCGCGCTGAGCCTGATTCTGATAGACTCGAGTGTGCCAGTGCCCAGTGCCTGACCAGACGCGTCGGGCGGCGAGAATTAAAATAAAAAAAGGAGATGGAGAGATGCACGTTCCCAAGGACCACCTTGCAGGCGCGCGCCGAAGCGTCTCACGATGGAGCGGGAACGGCTTCGCGCCTTTGGCCCAGCTCACGCACGCACGCACGCACGCAATAATGGCGTCCCCCGCCCCACAGACAAAAGAGCATGCGGTGTGAGTGTGAAAACGCATGTGCGATAATATACGCCCGGCGACGTGGCTGCGGGCAGAATGATAATTGACAGACAGACAGACAGACAAACAGACACGGGCGGAAGATAGAATAGTATACAATACACATGGATGGCAACATTAACATTAGTGTGGCTTCTCTTCTTGATCCTTCGTCTCCGGAGCGCGAAATAGATTGGTACAACAGCAGTGGAAAAAGCAAGAGCAAGATGATATGAAGTGGTGAACGCAAAAACGTGGATGGTTGGGGCTGGGGTTGGGGAGAAGTGGAAGGGAAGGGCAGCAGGGCGGTGGGGCCACTGACTGCAGAATTAGCGACGCGCGGCGGCGGCGGCATCGGGCGGTGCAGTGTACGCAGTACGGGTATGAATGTAGGGTATGGCGGACGATGATGTCTCTGAGCAGGTGCGGACAATGACGACGGGGCACGTAGCATGTGCAAAACAATGTGACCTAACGAACAAGCACGGAACCACGTCAGCCAGGGCCGGACGGGGGAGCATAGCGAACAAAAAGAACAAAAGAGAGACGACGTACAAGAAAAGGATACGATGAGAGGCAGCAGCAGCTCCAAGAAGAAGAAAAAACACAGCTCAGCTAACGGATCGAGTACACCGGGAAACGCGCGCGCGAGTCGACCGCGCCCGTTTACGACTTGAAGGGGCAGTTGGCCGCGTGCGAGTTCCGGAAGCCGCAATGGCAGCACTGCGCGGAGGACTGGTCGAGGCAGACGGGCCCGCTCGCGTGCGCGGCGCTGTCCACGAGCGTGGTGGACGCGGACGGCAGGGGGTGCGCCGTGTCAGGCATGTCCGCAGGGCGGGACGCAGGGGCATCGGAAAAAGAAACGAGCCTGGCATAGGTTGTGGAGCACATTATGATCGGATCGGGGCAAGCGGGGGGTGGTGCAGCGACGAGGGTGGAGTAGTGCGAGGCGGTGGTAGAGCGAGTTTGGTGCGACGAGGGCGAGCGAGTACGATGGTGAGTGCGGCTGAATCGACGGCGACGACGAGATGGGGGGGAACTGCGACTCACGGAGGCGGCTTTTATATGTTTTTTTTCGCCGAACCCGAATCAGGGGAGGCCGAACGGGAGTGAATAACATGATGAGGCGTGCGTTGGACAAAGGCAAGAGAGATTGAGATGCGTTAGAATCAGAGATGGGCGTTTCGCCTAGTACGGCACTCCCCGGGGTCGTCGCCAGGGTCCGCGCGCGGGCCCCAGGGACTGCGCACCGCCACCTGCTGGCCAGGGACGAGCGATAATCCGCAGGTCCGTTGCGCCCGGCCCTCACTGACGACACCCGAAACTAGACCCAACTCGGCAGGAAAATGCCGAGCCCTCCTGCCGTTTCGGGAGGTATTCAATAACTCGCCCGTGCCGAGACAGGAATAGAACTGTTACATGTACATGTACAGGTATATGGCTTTTGGTGTATATAAACCCTGGATTTATCCCCACCCCCGAGTTGTTACGGCCTGCCTCCAGGCCGCGAACGTGCTTTTAATGCATCACCGCCGCGCGCGCACCAGCTGCGCAGGGCGCGGTCATCGTAGCCGCTACGTATTTTACGGCAGAAAGGAAACAAGACAAAGAGTTCAGAAGTTCAGAACGGCGCGTCCGGCTTCCGAGTGCAAGAACGCCATCGGATATGCCTTTGTTCCTGTCCGGCCCAGCACGTGTGTGTGACGTCTTTTCCTGCCTTTGTAACCTTGTCCCCGATATATCGGGCCTTTCTTTTTCTAACGTAACGTAACACGCAAGCAGTCCAAAGATATAACGAGCCCTGTTATCGCCAGAATGGCACCCGGCGACACGGCGGACTATTCAGTTCAATTCAGAGTATCTTCTTCGAGCGCGTCCACTCAGTGGGAGAGCGCACCTCCAGTAAGCATCACTCAATCAGCTGCGCTCGCGAACCCTCGCAGTCCAATTTACGCGCTCCCCCCTCCTTCGATCCCAGGCAGATGCCGCTAACGCGTTTGATGGTCCTATACTCTATAACTACACTATCCTCGAAGCGTCCCACCCCATCGCACAGGAAGCCCAGCATATGCCGTGATGATTCAGCCGCAGGCGCAATTCCGAGAACGCGTGGAGAGCCGAAGCAAGAAGCCCAGCGTTCAAGTCAGCGGGCTTGCCCAAAGTATGGAATCGCCTTCTGGTCATTTGAGTCAGATGCACAGATATTGTAGGCGCGAATTATTATGTGCGCGGCGTCCCCGATCCCGAGGTGTGGCACAATCTAGAATCGGCCGCCCTTTTGGCGCTGCCAACGCATCGAAACGGGAGCTAATCGGCGGCACGCGCGCAGTCTTGCAATTATCCCTCATCCCATCTGAGAAACACACCCCCGTTCGAAGAGCCAATTCCATACGATCGTCTATTCGTCCGTGCGCTCAGCTCCAGAGTTCTTTTCCTTCCCTTCTCTCTGCAAGGATCGCGGGTTCATAATCTCGACTTGCCCGAAGCGTAAAGAAGCCCCGCAGGGCAGCGGCGGGAGAAGGCGTGAGTGGAGTAGCACACGCCTCTAACAGTAATACACTTGAAACAGACCTGAAAGAGAGAGTGCGCGGGCGGCGCTCCGCCTCTCGGTCTGATCTATGTCCGACAGTCCGTGCTTCCAGACCTCACAAGGCCCACAGACAGCAAGAAAAGTAAACGCATTTCTTCTCTGGCCACGTACGCGCAGATGCCGGTGCTTTCAGGCCCAGCGATGCGGCACGTTGTGTCGACGGGTCAAAGTGTGGCTGGAGGGGCCCAGCGCGTTCGAGCCTGATGCTACGCGCCGACGTTTTCGACTTGTTTCGGCCTGAAGTGATCAGAACCCGAATTCCGCAAGCCGATGCATCGAACCCGCGCAGTTAATCGCCGATAGTCGCGCAGATTGAAGTGCAGGCTCGCCGGGGCGCGGCGGCGCGTTTGATCGCCTCCGCGGCACGTGCGTGCGCCTGGGGGGCCTAAGCAGAAAGCAAGGGGGAATTAAAATATGCGTTTGCGGAAGCAGTTTACGGAACGGACACGAAGGAAGATTTGCACGTCAAGCTCGGCGGGCCACCACGCGAAAGGTTAGGGCGAATTAGAAGCGCCAATAATCAGATGAGATCGAGGGCGTGGGTCATCCCCATCGTGTGTGTGCCACGCCAGCGCCTGTCAGAACAATCGAGGGCGAAGTGTGTGGACTTGCATACCGTTGATTAGAGCCCCTTGATTGGTCTATTGAGACGTCCGCGGCAGTCAATGGGGATCACAGGCGAGTACCTGAGCTACTGTATTAAGTTGCGAAACACCGATCGCTGTGGCACAGAAGCAAGCGGGATTCCGTAGCCTTGCGTGGCCGCTGCGCCAGAATTCAAATCAGTTCTGTACATGTTTTTCTTTTCATCAGGGCAAAAAGTCGGATGAACTCAGAGAGATATTGATATGGCACGGAGATCAACTGTCAGAGTCAGCGGTTTGAACGAGTGACGAGAAGGCAGATCAAGAAAGCGGAAGGTACATGTGATGTGACTAAGTGACGTGACGATCGTGTATCGTGAGAACATCTGTACGCGTCGGACTCGAACCGCTGACCAGCTCAAGCTTCGACGACGAGCTCGACGTTCTCGACGTTCTCCCGCACCCTTCACAAGCGCAGCTCTTCTTCCCGATGCACCGCCGACGCTCTACTCGCCAGCGTGATCTCGGCCGACGCGTCGTTCCAGATCCCCTTCGCCGTGAATGCCACCGCGAACGACCTATTGTTGGCCGACGACGCGCTCGAGCGCGACTTCTTCGACGGCGTGGACGACTCACTCAGCACGCCTGTGCCAGCGCGATCACCACCCTCGAATCTTCCTCGCCGGAGGCAGCTATTGCCGCAGCCACAACAACAAACACAAGCACGGCCGGAACGGCGACCACCGCAACATGGCTACGAGCAGCTGCAGCGCGACGAACGCGTGTTTGATCCAGCGGATCTCGAGCTGACGCCGATGCCGCGCAGACGCGGGCGTGTGCACGGCCTTGTGGATACCGACCTCCCTCCGCGGGCGCCATCGCCGTTGTTAAATGCGAGGCAGGGCAAGCCGGTGCAGCACGCGGATATTATTGGCACGGATGCTGCTCTCCGGAATGATCGCCGCGCCACGGGCGAGACAAATCGACCATTGTCGCCGCCGACACCCAAGGCGAGCGCCTCAGCGCATCCACCGCCCTCCTCGCACGCGGCCCCCGTTGCTACCGCTTCCGCATGCCGGCCCGACTCCACGGGCTTCGGCGCCAGCTCTCACGAGCGCGATGCTGATCCGCATGCACACGCCGGGCAGCCCACCACGCACGCGCGGGGCCTTTCCGGGCTGGATTCTCGCGCGCCGGGTAACGCGCACCGCCGTGATCCGCGCCTGTCGGATGGGATGCTCAGCGCAGCGTCCCCCGAGCGCGCGCGCTAGACGGACGAGTCGTGCATCGGGTGCACGCGGGCAGCCGCGAGCGCGAGCCCAGAGCCCGCCGCCGCTCCCACGAACAGCTGACGATGCCGTTACGCCTCCCACAGGGGAAGCTGGCGGGGATTTGCAGGACAGGGGAGAAGGGGCGTCGATCCCGAAGCCCAAGCCCAAGCCCGGGCCCGGCCCCGCCGCACCGAAAGAGAAGGCAGCAGTGCTGACAAAGGAAGAGCCGTCGGGCAAGGACATGGCGAAGGGAAAAGAGAAACCGATGGCGGTGGAGTCGTCTTCATCGTCAGCTACGGACTTGAAGAAGCCACAGCAGAAGCAGAAGGCAAAGCGGAATGGCGATAGACTCGAGGCACAGCCTGCGACGAAGAGACGTAAAACGGTCGCCGAGCCTGTATCCTCCGGACCGAAGCCGTCTGAAGACGTAGGTTCGCGTGTGTCTTCTGCTCGCTCAACTCCCGCTGTCTGTATTTCCGCATCTGCTTCTAATGTGCTCTCGGCGGTACCTGAGGAGGATATAGACGTTGACGCGACCGACGCTACGCCCAGAGCGATAGCGGCTGTTCCCGAGGAGTTTCTTCCTCTAGGTTTGCCATCTTCATTGCGCAAACCTTCACTCGCACCTCCTGACAACGATATCTTGGACACGAGATCATCTCAAACTGCACTTGATGAAGGCACGGACGAGGTGCAGAACTTCCTCTCGCGCTATGCGAAGAAGTTTGCTGCGGACTCGGACACTGTTTCAGTCCCAGTAGCTTCCAGTTCGGAGGCAGTAGTCAGCGAGCCGATGGAAGATAGAAACGGCTTCATAAGTGCGCCTGGCCCTGCTCCGAGACGGCGCGAAGGACTGCCCGAGCCATGTGTTCCGGAGGGCGGAGGCGCTCGAATTACAGTGGAGCAACGTGCTGCTAAAGTTGGCGACAGGGTAAATTCCAAAGCCAAAACCAAGAAGTCCGATCTAAAGAAGGTGACCAAGAAAGCTGCACGCGAAAAGCCTTCGAAAGGACGGAAAGAACCGAGCTCGAGCTCTCAAGTTGGCGACCCTGACATGATGCAGATAGTTATTGAGCCTCAGTACGGGGATATACAGAAACCAACGCCGTCGGCGAGGGCAGCATCCACGACTCCCTTTGATGTTAACCTGCCTACTTCTTCCGCGCATCCTGCAGCAGAGCGATCGCTTGCTCCGGCATCTCAACTAACGGAAGCTATTCCAGTCACAAACCAGGTGATCATCGATGCGCCGAACGTGCAGCCATGCGCCAGGACGAGCGCGGTCGTCTCGAACAGGGCGGGAACGCGAGACCCGGAAGAGACCGAGCCTACTGGCCTCTCTGCGCTTGTTCCCGTTGATCTTCAACCGCCATCTTTTTCGTCGACGTTGGCCCCGTCCGGACCTCCAACGGCATTGGCCGAGCCTGTGCCTTCCAAGACGGGGCCGGCGTCCATCAACGAGGAGGGGAAGCAAAGCCAGGCTGACCGCCGCAATAATGGAAAGCAGAAGCGGGCAGAAAGCCGCGAAGCCAAGCCGACAGCGCACTTGCCAACAAGAGAGCCGCCATCTGGCCTCGCGATTGGGCCGGTGAAGGGAAAGGGAAGGGCGACCTCGGAGACATTCAAGCAAGAGCCGCGCGCGGACGACATGTTCGAGCGCAAAAAACGCGACAACTACCTGCAGAAGGGCCTCGACCTCACCGCGCACACGTCGCAACGTGTTCGGCAAGAACGTGGGTTAACGTCGATTGGTGAGGCTGCGATTGGCCAGAAACCCGGAAGGCAGGCTGGTTCGACTTCTAGGATGGCCAATGCGCGAGCGCCGGCACCATCAGCGTCATCAGACCGCGGGCTCAAATCTGCTGCAGGCCCTGGATCTTTACTATCTACTGGTACTGTTTCAGACCTGGCCTTAAACAGACAAAAGCAGAGCACTAATTCATCAGCATCTCTAGATCTAAAGAGTGATAATGACCCAAGGGTGTGTACACAAACTTTCATGTTTGAATTTTCACTGAAATCTTGCAAAACAATTCGGCATAGGCAAACCAATTAACTTCTGAGCCTTCACGCCCGTCGCGGACCGGAGGTAGTCTGTTAGAGATCGAGAAACCTAGCACTCGAACGCACGACCGTCGCGCCCGGGGACCGGAGATAAATCCGATTTCGTCAACTCTAATCCATTCGCAAACTAATACAGGATTGGAAGACCCTTCGGATACTAGCTCAGGCTCAATAGGCAACGTAATCGCGGAGCGCCTCGTCCATTTCAGCCACAGGATTATGGGTTCTTTCGGGTACGTTTATTCCTTCCTCTTTCATTATTGACCGAAAGTTCGCCTGCTGACTTCTTTTCCCGTTTATTATGTGTTCACCTCAATCTCATTATTGTGATCTCACGTATCCCGCCGCACATTTCCAATCGTATCGGTCTGGCTTACTTACTGTCAACATTCTCTGCTGACAATAAATTCCGAAAAAATTATTAATATACACACCCTGTTTCGTGTCTTCGCCGTCGCCCACTATTGATCAACTTTATGCTGTACGTTGTATCTGGTCTCTGTGGAACTCTCGACTCAATCTTCACTCGGCCGCTCACGCAATTCGTTTTGATTTATTCAATTTACTTTTACGTTGACGTTTCTTTAACCCTTACTTCCTTCCGTAGTCTGCGAAGCTCCCAAGCTGAAACTTCGAGACCTTCCTCGGAGACCACCACGATAGATGCGGTGCCTACTCTTCCAGGAAGTGATCATCAACACTCAGAACACCGCGGTCTTGGACACCAGCGTCAAACGTTCCCCCTGCGTTTGTCAGAACTGTCACCGAGGAAGGCGCGGCAGCTCACTCTAGAAACGGCGCACAATGACAAGGCCATTATTGACGATGATTCATCCGGACTTAATCGGTATTCAAATGACATCGACGGGGAAGGTGTCTGCGACGATCGGTATGACAAGAAAAGATCAAATCAGAATTACAGCAGGAGCAGCGGAAATGACTCTGCCAACGCTGCTGATGTCGGCCCTGCTTGGAAGCCTTTACGAGTTTCTCGCAAGCGACCCGCTGGCGGAGAACGAGGATCAAGCACAGACGTGGATGCTCACGTCGAAGGCGAGCGATATTCGAAAAGAACCAGGCTTTCCCACGAAGATGCGGCTGTTGCCGCCGGGATTACGGCATCCCCATCACAGACTGGCGGGATGCGCAGGGTGTCGTCATCTAGTCGATCTCGTGTAGCCGGAACGAAGAGTAGTCGGGGCTTGTTGGCAAACTCAAAAGCGAAGGAGACAGCAGCCGTTTCGAAACGCGCCGCTGTTGCGCGCAATCTCGGGGCTAGTGGGTCGGGCAAAAATTTGAAGGGCCGCAGCAGGACGGAGAGGATCGGGGGGACAGTGAATTCCTGCAGTCTGACAGTACCGAAGGCACCGACATTTACCGGTGATGTCCTACGCCAGCAGCGGGCGTCGGCCAAGGCCGAAAGGGGACAGGACGGGCGCGAGAAGGACATCCAGGGAAAAGGGAAGTTAGCCAAGTCAGATGGTGTTATTGTTGCGTCCAGCGTAAACTCGAAAGCCCCGCTGTCAGATACACAAGTGAGCACTTTATTATTACGTCTTATTTAACAGCGTGTTTTTTACTATTCGTATTTGATGCTAACGCCGGCGTGGTCGGCATTTGCAGCAGACAAATATGCCCCGTCCGAAGCCTACGGTGCCCCATGCCTTCCGATTCGAGATAGACGTACGCTTGGCTACGCGCCGGCAGGAGTTCGAGGAGAAAATTAAGACATGGGAGAAACGCGCGGCTTCGAACGAAAGCGCGCGCTCAAACAGTCATTCGTCTTCCCAGAAGTTGATACCGGACTTCAAGAGCTTACATGCTACCCAAGAAGCGAATATGGCGGTTCGCCGCCGGGAGCTCATTGCGCCGACCGTACCTATAACGCCGCACTTCTCGACGGACATACGGATTGCCGAGCGAGAGAAGTTCGATGAGGCACGCCGTGTGAGAGAGAAGGAGATCGAGCGACTGATGGAAGAGAAAAGGCGTGTGAGGGAAGAGGAGGAGAAACGCGAGTGGCAAGAGGCCAGAAAGCGAGCTGTGCCCCGGGCGAACGCGGTCCCAGAGTGGTATGCAGATGTGCCGAAGAGATCTGCGCGGAATTGACAGTTGTTTTGGTGATTTGATTTTCTTGATCTGTTTTCCTTGCTAGTTCTGTGGTTATCCAAGTTAGGCATTGCAATTATAATTGTACAAGGTCGAGAGCACTTGGAGGCTGGTTGATCGCGGGAGGTGATGTAAGTTCCGTGCTGACATCGCCACGTTTCATGCAAATCACTTAGGATGTCGATCTGAGCTGGTGAAGCTTGAACCGCGGTACATTAAACCGTTTCAAAGCCTCTTCTGAGGCTATTTCTCTTTTTGTTCCTCAGCCTAAGCGAGGATGTTGATGGCGCTCATTAGGCTTCACTGTATGTAATTCATGCACCCCTTTCTAGATTACAACCGGCTTCGATGAAAGAACGCTAGAGCTTACAATCCATGAGGGTCCCAATTCTCTTCAACAAAGGATTCGTATGAATCCAGGGCAAACGAGCTAGGTCAGAAAGCACCCTGGATATCCATTCGCCCTGTTCCCGGTCAATTCACGGACTTAAGGCCGCGGTCATATAGTGCACAACTGCTTGCGATTAACAACTTATCTACGATTAGAAAAAGGTAGATTAAGGATTGGTATGGGCGCATGGATTGAGGCTAATCCTTTTTCGCAAGTTTAAGATAGCGCTGCTTTATTTACAACCATCGAGGTTTCTCGCTATGAATAAATCCTGAGACGTATGTGTACGTGTTTGAAGAAGATCACACAGGCCGGGGGGTAGCTCCTACAGGGCCTTAGCGTCGTTGGCTATTTTTGCCAGGTCTCCACATGGGCAGCCAGGTATGTGGCTCGGTTGTTTAAAACCAAAAGTGGACTCGTTTTCTCGTCATTCACCTCACGCGGTTAGGGTACGGCGCTACGCTTTTACAAATAGGCAACAAGCTATGTTTTCAGAACAACGTTATTCAGCAAATGCATCAGCGGGAAAGACGATGTGCGATAAGTGGCAATGCACGGGTTCAAGCAGACGCACAAGCAAGACAGACGTCCGCAGTCACGGGCGCTGCTGGAGTGCGATAAACGCGGGTTGTTATTGACACATGTACCTTGACTCTTGACTCGCCTTGAGCTTCTTCTTCCCGGTCGCTTCTGAGTCGTGGAAAAAGGGAATTTCCAAGTGATATACTGCAGCACCCGCGACTCAATGCGCTCGGAACAGTGCGAGGAAACGCTGGAGATCGGTAAGCTCTCGGTCGTGCGGCAACCCCGCGTTCCTATGATTTAAATCCACCGAGTGCCTAGCGAGTGATGTATGTAGACGCTTGCACCAATACATGTAGTTCACCGGAATAAGCCCGGGCTTTTTGGCGAGTCAAATACCCTATTTGGCTTGATAAGTATAACTATAGGACGTAAATGTATCTCGAGAGGGCTTCAGATGCGTAAGGAGAGTTTGATGTTCGATGACCGGTAAGACGCACCGTATATCACAGGATTTCGGATCTCATTTATTTATCGCCTTGCTTAAGATATTCAATAAGAAATTGTGCTTCAAGAAAGTCTAGAATGTAGTCTGAGTCAGAGAAGGACTCGGAAGCTGACAGAACTTGAGGAGGAAGAAGACGACCATAGATGGCACAGCCTGCAACGTGCATATCGCGCAGAAAGTTACACAATCGAAGCCCCCGGGTCATACCGAAGGCTGAAGAACAAAGGCTCCAATTTCAGGCACTTTCCGGGCCTACTGTGAAAGGATCTTGGGAAGGTGTCAAGAGTAACGTGATGCAGTAGAACAAATACATTTCAATTCAGTTGGCAATAAAGACGCTGCGTTGGTTTCGAAGCATTTCGACAACCCTGACATATACGAGAAGAAAAGATGAGCAAAGAACAGAATACATATGTGTACGTTCAAAGGCTGTCAACGCGCACTAGTCAAACGTAAATGTGCGTTATCTTGACAGGATGCTGAGATGATGCTGCAAGATGTTTCTTCTGCAGTGGAAGACCCTATGAAAGAGAAAGCACGTAAATCTGTGATCTTGTACCCCCTGGAAACCGGAAAATCTACGCGTATTTGTCCTTTAGTCCTTACTGTACGATGATACAGCGACAACTAGCCTATAGACGCAGGATTGTGAAGACGCAAGTCTATAAGCTTCAATTGGAGGTAACAGGCACAAAAGGTTTTAAGCCTATGTAGGCTAGCTTGAATAAATACACTTGCCGAGTCCATAAGCTCCAGATCCGACGCTGCGCCCTAATCCCTTTTTCGCCAAGTATTCGGATGCTGGAGATTGCATTTGAAAGAGTGTAGAAGGAAAGAATCAGGGGAATCGCTCAGTAATATCTACAGACATCGGTATCCACAACATTTTAGCACCCCAGTACTTACCTTAGCTAGAGTCTAATAAGACTTGCATATGTGGTGAAGAGGATTTGAAATATACCTTAAAGATTATTTACTGCAAGGAACGAGCGACGCCGTAAGATGCCCTTAATGACGTTTAGTCATGAATTTCAATTCAAACGCTGTCGCGTATTGGATGGTAATAGCCATTAGTTCAGACTTAGTCCGGGCCGCACGAAAGTAATCGTCGATGCGTTTTCTAGAAGCAGGATCGGTGGCCGAACATAAGCTCCCTATTTTCATAATGATTGCAAGAAGTAAAAAATACTTCTGTGGACGTACTGGCTTTCGGGACCGCACGTTTCAAAGTCTCTGCGAAGGTCTACACGACGCAAACTGGTAGTTAGCTAACCCCCAAAGGGTATCCAAGCATCGTAAGATCGCCACAATGCCGTTAGCCAAAAGGCGATTTGGATTTGGTGTCGGCAAAGCACTGCTATCATACATCATCACGATTGATGTGACTACAGCGCCGAGAGTTCTTCTATAGCATCAAGGGCTGAGAATGTTTTTGTATTCCTCTGAGATTGCACACCGCCGAAAAGCTCCATAACGTGCAATCGGACTTCGACGATTTTCCGTGTTGGACGCGTGAGTGAAATAAGTCCTTCAACGAGTAAGACGTTCATCAGCCGCCCGGTCGGGTAAGCCCTTTTTGTTCTGGCATAGCAAAACAAAACAAAAATGAACAAGAAAAGATGCACGCATTTAAAGCCGTTGATAGAGTCACCGCTCTTTACAGAATAGATTCGGCCTTAGCTCGCGAAGAAGAGGTAAGTATTATGATTTGCGTACACATTATGTTCTTTCCCTCGGCAGGTCCCCGTCCGAGAAAATCCTTGTGGAGTACCATATCAGTACATGGACTTCCGAACCCGGACAAGGTCAGTAGTTCTCAGGCCAAGCAGTCGTGTCGTACTTGCAGGTACCCCTACAGCAGTTCGAGAAGGCACATCAGATCAGCGTTATTTTTTGAGACTCCAAACCAAGATACAGACACTTCCGAGAGAACGGGAGTTCTGTTAAGCTTGACATCGCACCCAAACTCAAGTCGACGGAGCACCCCAGATCGTTAAATTTGGGGGCAGCCAGCGTACCGCCGACGAGCTGGCGAACTGACATATATGACCTACCCGCGCGAGCATAATATCATTCAACCATGGCAACATATGCAACACGGACAGCCAAAAGCCCGGTAAAGATGTTGAGTTTCTCCACCGCGCTTCCACGATCATAAGGAAGCGTTGAGCGATCGAAGAAAGCCGAGCTAGCACAGAAAAGGGTATCCCACATTGATCGACCACCTGACTTGATTCTTCCCAGCGAGCCACAACGAAGAAGCTGATTGATTCTCATAGCTGGGGCATGGCTTGGAGTGAGTTCTGTTTTTCCAGCGTTTGGCCTGTCGTGATACATAGAATGGGGCGAGAAAAGGCGATCACAGGACAACCGAGGGAGCCGAGAGCGTTGGAGATGCGGTCTTTCGTGCACGAACATAGCATGACGAGCCGCCGATGACTTCCTTGAGTGAAAGGGAGCTCCCAAAGAAGACATAATTTTCAACCTCTCCGTTGTTCGTTTCGCAACATCCGCCTTTTCTCCACGTTGCCTTGGAAGTCCGGAGGTACGTTTGCGCCAGCGACGAGCGCGCGTTTGTGGCAGTAAAGTGGAATTTGTCAAAGATTCTCTCAATTTTGAAAAAGACACTTGTCGCCAAGGGAGTAGACAGCCCGCCGAGATTTATATAGCAAGGGAACAAGACTTCCGCATTCTGATGAACGTTTGAAAGAAACAACTTGAAGCGGAGGAAGAATCCGAAGTGACCGTATTATCTAAGTATTACGTAACTTTCTTCTCGGTTGCCGGCAAAGTCGCATTCCCAGCTCTCAATTCAATTCCATGAGTACTCCTTCGTCCCCCTCCCCTCTTTCTTCATCTGCAGCACCGTCAAGCTCTAGGTCAAACGCATCTGATTCTGATCCAAGAACATCGACATTTGCCTCGCCAGCGGAGGGGGAGTCGGACTCGCGCATCTTCGAACGATGGCGGCACGCATTCTCTGACTTGACGGGCGTTGGACAGACCCCTGGGCAGCGCGCGGGATCGTTGGCGGACCAGCAGCGGCGAACATGCGAGAAGTGGAAAAGCGAGCTGATTAAACACAGTCAGTTTCTTCTGGGTGTTATTGTTGCTGTTTTAATACGCACTCACCACCTTCTTTCTTCTGCACCTTGCGCTTGCCTTCGCTCTGCTTCGTTCGACACCGTGCGCATCACATCGCACTCACTGATGAACGTCAACCAACCTGGACCATATTTGTGACATTATCCTCGCGTCTGGGCGGTGGTTCGACGATTCCAACAGGCCCAGCGGTGACGTTCATGCTCGAGCGCATCAGCAAGGAGACCGGCGTGAGGGTCTCGCCATCCGAGCACATCGTCTGTCTTCCATGCGGCGAGAGCCGCGCTGGCGGATTCTCTCCCGAGGTCGGCGCCGTCCTGCTCTGTCAAGGAAACTTTTGGAGCAAGAAGCACATGGAACACACCTTGACGCACGAGCTCGTGCATATGTACGACCATTGCAAGTTTAATGTGGACTGGAGCAATTTGCGGCATCATGCATGCAGCGAAGTGAGCACATTCATTATTCATGTTCTTATGCGGCGTTGTTTTGGTGATGAGCCTCGGGTTCATGGCATACCGCATGGCCTTCATGCGAGACCTTTTGGCTTCAATGCTGCTTAGGCGACTGCGTCGCCTTGCATGCGTGAGCCGTTGTAAAACAACTCTTTACCGCTAAGTTATCCTTAGGAGTTTGCTGCTGCTCTCCACCCCCGTACCAAGCACGAATATTCTCAAAATTTGCCATAAAGCCTAGCTATGTGCTTGGATAAGTGGAATATTGATATAGCACAAACGAATACTTGGTATGGGCAAGGAGACGGTTAGCAAATGGCACAAGAGTTGTGCCGAACAATCGATAAGGCACCCATACTCGTTATTGTAACTCTTTCACTGGGCCTCGTTTCCTGCCTTCAGGTTCACGCAGAAATGACATACTGAGATTAATTATACAGATCCGGGCCAACAGTCTCGGGGGCGACTGCAAATGGACTCGCGAGGTCCGACGCCTCTTCTTCAACTTCTCTAAACAGCACCAGGTCCGTTTCTCGCTTTGTTTCTTTTGGATGTGCCGCTTTAACTAGATCGTTTTCTTACTTCCGCGACCGGAACAACGACAGGAATGTGTACGGCGCCGTGCTGTGCTGTCCGTGCAGTCTAACCCTGCGTGTCCGGACCATGATGCCGCGGAACGTGCTGTCAACGAGGTGTGGGAGAGTTGCTTCAGTGACACACGTCCCTTCGATGAGGTGCGCAGTGTACGTTTGCGGAGTATTGACACGCTCTAACGTCGTGGCTCTTTCTTTCAGATCTATTAGAGCTGGCTAATGTCTGGGTACAAGTAGTCTAGAGCTTGTGTAATTCGGAAAGCAGGCATGGTTGATTTTTTTTTTTGGTTCCGTGGGGCAGTGGAAGCGGATCATTACATTGATTGCCGAAAGATGTATCTCCGCAAAGAAATAACGCAAGCGTCAATTTCTGGAAAATTCCCGCTATGAATAGAAACGTCAAATAAAAAATACAATTTGCTTCTGGACGGCGTGTTTGAGCCGCTTCCCACCTCTCCCTCCATCCCCCACCTCCTTCACATCCGACGAGTCGACGTCGTCCTCTCCTCTCCATCCATAAAAGCCAGTAAAAAGTCTTTTATTCCGTGTCGTAATTCCAGCCATGTTCTTCACCAAGATCGCGTAAGTTTCTCTACTTGAGCTCGACGCGTTTCGCTGTTGGGTTTGCCAGCAGTTGCCTTGTTTTCGTTGCTCACGCACACGTTTTGCCGACAGCGCTTCCCTCTCGCTCGCTGTTTCGCTTGTCTCCGCGCTGTCCATTCAGACGCCGACTAACTGGACGTCTGGTGGCCCAGCGACCATTTCCTGGACGGCCGTGAACGGCGACACGCAGACGTTCTCGATCGAGCTCGCCAACACCATCTTCCACAACTCGTTTGCTCTCGCCAACAATGTGCAGACGGGTGCATTGACGCTCAACCTGGAGCTTCCCATCGTGCCAGTTGGGTGAGTGCGCACCAGAACCGGGAGTTGACGTGGCTGACTAATTTTGGAACTTGGCAGTGATGGTTACACGCTGGAGTTCGTGAACATCGGGTGAGCACTTTCTTTTCCGGATGCTATCCGTCTGTAGTGATTATTGACATGCCGGTGATGTGCAGAAACATTTCCGATATCTTCACGCAGACTGGTGACTTCTCAATTGGTGCGACAGTCTCTTCGTCGGCGGCGTCGTCCTCGACTGCCTCAGGATCTGCATCGGCCTCTGGCTCTGTTTCTGGCACATCGTAAGAACCAGAATATTTCTGTATTCGTACTACGTGGTCTAATAAAATGTGCGTACACAGGACCGTCCCGGCAAACTCGGCCTCGTCCAGCGGCTTCGGCACGACCAACACGGTTGCCTCTGGTACGAATTCCGTTACCGGTACTGCGTCCAGCTCCGGCTCCTCCGCGTCGTCGAGCGCGTTCAGCAGCGCCGCGGTCGCACTGGGTGTCTCTCACGCCAACCTTGCGGGCTACGCAGTCATGGCTGCTGCAGCTCTCGCAGGCGCGCGTCTCGTCGGCTTCTAGTCTTTTTGCACGAATTCGCGACTGCGACCCAAGGTCATGGTCTTGGGGCTCAGACGGGTTGTTCCCGAAAAGCCAGTACGTTTTAGCCAGGTCGATGTTTCTTTTACGTCTTCGTCCCGTACTTGTCGCACTATCTCTCTTCACACACCACTCTCACGCATGGATTATTTAGTTTACGGACATAAATACCTTGGACTTCTGCATCCCACGTCTTTGTATGAACTTTGCTTCCTCCAGTTCCTTGAGGTTCTTTGTGATTGTTTTTTTGGGTCCGTTGTTCTGTCGTTGCTGATCGGGGATGCTCCCCGCAGCTGTCCCCTCACTGAATACACTCTTTTTATTTTTCCGGGCTCATTTCAGGGAGATTGAAGAGAAGAGCACGTACGAAGCATCGGTTAGTGAGCCGTATATTCAGCCACGAAGCGTCGCTTAGCGAAGCTTCGCTGATCACATGAGAGGTACAAGCACCCAATTGTTCATATTCCCTCAGGCATGCTTTCGCTCGGAGGTAGCTGCGTCTCCACCTTGCTCACACGACGCCGTGCATCTTGACCGACATAGCGTGCTCATCGGCCAAAATATAAGGGCCACTCTTTCCGCTAATGGGTCTTGACGAAGGTGTCGACTTCTTTATATCAATGGAGCCATCGCGTTGTTTCCATGCATCTCGGGCTTCTGCAAGCCACAAGGTCAGCACATCAGCGCGAGAAATGCCAGGCGAGATCTCCCGCGAACGTTACGAGGCAGTCTTCGCGCTTATAATAGCGGCTGCGATGTGCCGGGCGTCCGACTCCGACCGAAAGCCACGACGGGTCCGCGGAGCTGCATATGTACATGTACCTAGAGGCGGGAGCTAAGCTGCGAGAAGTTAAGAACTGCGTGCAGCCATGTGTGCAGACGGGGCCCGCTTCTTCTTTTATGCCTATGTGAGTCCGGGTGAAGATGAGCTGCGGCCGCGCTATGTATTCGTTGCATATATCACTGACTGAGCTTTCGACATTGGAATTAGACCAAGTATAGCGACGGCTGCGACGGAGGACGGCCTGCGCTGCGCGACGCTCGTCAATCCGCCTTCCGAGTCGGAGCGGGAGAGCCCTCAGAGTCAGAGGCAGAGGGCTTCGCCGGCCTGCGTAGCACCGGGTGCACGTAAGCCTCGGAGCTCCTCGTCTGCAGGCTGCGGTACTTACTCTGCACTTCGAAGATGTGAGGAAGGACCCGGCACCCGCCCGTTTCTGGATGCAAGGGCACCTTATATAGCAGAAATCGCGCAGGCTCCGTCCCCCTTCGAGGGCCAAGCTCGCGGGGACCCCGCACGCATCGCAGAAGGCAGAAGCGCCCCCGCTTAAACAGTTGCGCGGCCCCGTCGGTTTGGCGCGCTGCAGACGCAGGCGACAAGAGCTTCAGCAGGCTTCGCGAGATAGCTAAAACGGCATCGGAAGAGAGCACTACGCAGAGGTCCCGCGCCACAAAGGCGGAAAGGAATGGAAGGGCGTCTACTTCTCAGAAGCAGGAGCCTGCTCGGAAAGGCCGGGTAACTCGGGCTGTATGTACATCTATATGCTACGTACTTTGCTTATGCCCTTTCTCTCCGCAGCGGAGCTTTAACCGACTGTTATGGGGGCGGACGGACGCGTACGGCGCTTTATTTGAGCCATTTGTGGCTGTGGGCTTCGAACATCGACCACATCGGATGGCATGCTCCCAACGACACCCATTTCTCATGAATGTTATCTTTATAGACGCACTTTCTTTTACATCCGACTTTGGCACCCGGAGAAGCTCTCGATCTGGCGTGTCTTCCGCCGCTCGGCCGTCTGCGCTGCCGGTCTGCTGTCTTCTCGTGCCGGTCGCTATGCACTGGCGAGCTTACGTGTCTGTTGGGCGTGCGGTTTCTCATGGAGTCCAGCTGTGCGACAGCACTTCGCTGGTCAATAGCTACAGAGTGCGGAGCCCTTACTGGAATGTCGCTGCAGCGTATGTGGCTCTCCTTCAGCAACTTAGCCTTCGAAAGCAGAAATGCGGATACTCGCAGTTATAAGTGTACTCTGGTACGAATACTTTGTCCTTATGCTCTAGCAGATGATACCTCTAGTTTTCTATTGATGGAGTTGACCGCTCACAGCTCCACTGAACCATCTTTTTAGGTGCTCGCTCCTCCGACATCACTCAGAAGGGTGACACGAGTCAATATGTGCATACCACGAATATTGCTCATAATGTCTTTTCTTTTCTTCGCCGATGTAAACTCCAAACGGTATGAAAACGCGGTGAATCCTCAGGAAACACTGATAATACGCCAGCGCTCTCGACACCTCCATCCCGGCTACCCGCACTATAATCATCTATAACGGTCACTCTGCGGCCTTTCCACTACATCGGCTTTCCGTGCTTTTTCTTCGACAGGCTCTTCCCGTCCTGATCATCGCGCCAGCAGCTGCACGCGAGCTAAGGAGATTAGAAAGGCGCCTCGGCGTGCGTCCGCAGCTCGACGTCTATGCCCGGGCGGGCCCTCCTAATGATGAGGGCCGAGCTGTCAAGGATGAGGGCCGAGCTGCCAAGGATGAAAATTGGGGTTGGCGGCGGCTGGCTGGCGTGCAGAATATTCTGGCCTGCTATGAGCGGCGATCAGACGGACCCGAAGGACGCCGGAGAGGAAGACACCTGAGCGCCGGAAAAGATGTTTCTTGCCCAAGCTGCCCCTGCCTGCTGGTATGAAGGTAATGAAGGTAAGCGCCTCAGTATTTTTCTCGAAGGCTCGCATTGCCGAAATACATCGAGTAAATGGTTTCTATTCATCCAACAGCTATGCCATCCCTATTCAGCAGAGCGTCCTACCGCCCTGTTTAAGACCGGACGACCGAACGTCGTAGCGAGGCAGATCGTGGTATACGTCTGGTTTCTCAGCGCAGAATGACTTCTTACGTCTCACGTCACCGCCCGACATACATCCGAACATAATCACGATCTGAAAATGCGGCTCATTTGCAAGTATCGGTACCTACGTTTGACAGTGCACGACACCAGATACACAAGATTATTACAGGGACGCAGTAAATCGTGTCCTGTCTCTGAAGTGCTCTCCACGATAGTGATTTCTGTCCTACGAAGTTTCTGCCCCTTCTATCCGCAAGGCAGACACAGTTTCTGTGTATCATTACAAATACATGTATTTTGTTTCTCTTCCACTTACCCTTCCCCAAGCCCAATTATGCTTTTGTCTGCTTCCACCGACAAGCCTCCCGCGCTCAGCAAAGCGTCTTGAACGTCGCGTCCAACGGCGGGCGTCCGTACAAGTTCTGCGTCACAGAAAAAGCCACATCAGATCTCACATGAACAACAAGAAAGAAAAAAAAGCAAGAAGAAAACTCGCCTCAGGCTCGGGAGCGTTCCCCAGGATCTTGTCGATGCGCTCCATGAGCGCCGGCGTCAGCTTCGGGAGGACCGCGAGCGCGCACAGGTTGTCGAGCAGCTGCTCGGGCTTCGACGCGCCGAGGATGACCGTGCTCGTGCTCGGCTGCTTCGCAGCCCACGCGAGCACGAGGTGCACGATCTTGCAGCCCAGTTCTATTTGTGTCCCCCTTTCTGTAAGCCTCTGGTCATTCCCCATGCGGAACGGGGAGCTGCGCACCCTTCTCCGCGAGCTCGCTCAGCTGGTCGACCTTGGCGAACTGCTTTCGGCCCTCTTCCTCGCTAAAGTTGTCAATTATGCCCTTGAAGACGTCTTGGTACGCGTCGAAGCGCGAGTTCGGGGGGACCTTGCCGCCGTTTTACTGTGGAAAATAGATGCCTGAATATTCTCTTCTATGTTAAAAACGAAAGACAAACCTTCCCTGTAAGCAGGCCTCCAGCGAGCGGAGAGAAGACCGTCGTGCCAAGGCCGTACTTCGCGTACAGAGGACTAAACGCGGACTAAGTTACATGGCATGCGGTGAGAGCACGCGGTACTCACGCAAACTCGCCCTCGGGACGAACATGCTATCGAGTGACTATCAAATCGTGTCGCTCTCCTCATAGGAGGTAGGCAGCACAGACTCACTTGTGCTGGCATTGCTCCGCGATGGGCGCAATCAGACCGAACTTGTCCGCGACATCTAGCATTTTGTAAATACTCGGTTGCTCCGTCGCGCGCAAAGGGCCAGACTTACGATGCGCCTCTTCGATCTCCCACGTAGACCACTCAGACGTTGCCCAGTAGAACGCCTAGATCGGCGTAGCACTGGTAAGGAGTCCGTCCTTGCAAGGGGTGGAGAAGTGCCTACGTACCCAACCTTTGTTGATGACATAGTTGAATGCGCGGACCGTCTCTTCGATGGGAGCTTGAAGACACAAGTTTAAATCTCTGAGAATCAACCAGATGAGCGTGCACACCAGTTTTATCGGGCCGATGCGCGAAGATGACGTCGACGTAGTCCATTCGCAGGCGATCGAGCGACTCTTGCGTCCCCTCGATGATACTTTCGAGACGAGCGATGGATGTAAATGATCAAGGCCTTGACGACTTTCTCGAAATCGGACAAACGCACTGCTTGCGCGACAGCCCGCCGTCGTTCGGGCTGTTTCCCGTCCCCCAGAAGAGCTTCGTCGTGACGATGATCTCGGAGCGGCGCAGGCCGAGCTCTTTGAAGACTCGCCCCATCTCGCGTTCAGACTGGCCTGAGGCGTACTCTTCGGCGATGTCGAACATGTTGATTCCATTTTCGAAAACTGTTCGTATACTATCCTGCATAAGAGGCAGAACAAATATTTGAGATCCAGATGGCACAGAAAGATAGTGAGCAGTCTATGATGCACCTTGACTGGGTCGCCCTTCACAGTCCTGCCCAAAGTGAGCCCTGTCGGCGACAAATCACATTTACCTTCCATACAAATTTCCGTTCAGACGAAGACATTTCACTCACATCCGCCGAGGGAAAAGACAGGGACGCGCAGGCCGCTGGGACCGAGGCGGCGGAAGGGCATGCCTTTGTCTTCGTAGTCCAAGGCGCTCATAGCCACATTATCAATTAATTCAGATGCTGTTTAGTCGGCTGGTGGTGGTGGGGGGGGAGAGTGAAGTGAAAACTCGGGACGCTCGAGACGAGGCAGACTTTACATCTCTCGAGCTCGGAAGGTCGGGAATGGCGACGTACGCTATTATGGGGCGCCCTCGTAGGTGTGAGGTCGGTGCTGGCCCCGACGTCACGAATGAGGAATGAGGACCGCTCAGTGCTTACTAAGCAGAGCGGTCGGCAAACGCGCTGGTGGCGCATCGTCAGCTGTTTGCTAAGCGAGGTCACGTGGAGACAGGCCCCTACACTCCGAGCTCTCTGAGTCTCTCGCCTCCAATTCACCGCGATGTCCTTCGTGAAATCGGTATGCGCCGCCATGCAGCGCATCGCGCCCCTCCGGCTCGCGGAGTCCTGGGATAATGTGCGTGTTCTCAGCGAGGGGAGTTACGCGCGCGCGCGCGCGAGCTCGAGCTCCGGCGTGTTTCGATCTGATCATCTGCTGAACAGGTCGGGCTTTTGCTAGGTTAGATACGACCTGCGCCTCATGAGCACACGAGTACGACGAGGCTGATATAGCTCCCTCGCCGATGAAGAGGCTCCCGTCCCGAACCCGGGCAAAAAAATCCTGCTGACGATCGAGTGCGTCCTCCTCTCCTCCTCTCGCCGATTAATACTTTCTTCAACTAATTCTGAGCACACACGACGCCGCGCAGCCTCACGCCCGCCGTCGCGCACGAGGCCATCGCCGCGCGCGCCGGCGTGCTCATCGCATACCACCCGCCCGTCTTCCGCGCGCTGCGCGCGCTCACGCTCGGCGACCCGCTGCAGGCATCCCTCCTGCGCCTCGCACACGCGGGCGTCAGCGTGTATGCGCCGCACACCGCGCTCGACGCTGTCGCGGGCGGCGTGAACGACTGGCTCGCGCGCGCGTTCGGCCCCGGAGGCGCCGTGCGCTGCCTCCAGGAGAAGGAGGAGGAGCCGGGCGCCGGCGCCGGCAGGCTGCTCACGCTCCCTGGCCCCGGCCTCCCCATCGCCGATGTCGTCGCTCGCGTCAAGCGGCACCTCGGGCTGACAGGCCAAGGTATCGTTCTTTCTTTCGTTGTCTCGGCGGACTCGTCGCCCATTTCGTTTTAATTTATTTCCCCCCAGTCCAGCTCGCCACGCCGTACACCGGCGACCGGAACGTGCAGACCGTCGCCATCTGCGCGGGCTCCGGCGGCTCCATGCTCGCAGGTGTCGACGCCGACCTCTACTTCACCGGCGAGATGTCCCACGTGCGTGCTCTCCTCGGTATCTCGAACTGCCGTGCACTGATATGCGCCCGCACAGCACGAGGTCCTCGCCGCCCGAGCGATGAACCGCTACGTGCTCCTCTGTACGCACATTCTCTCCCGCATACACCGTCTTTCTTTTCTGAAATCGTTTGGGCAGGCGGGCACACGAACACCGAACGCGGGTACCTCCCCGTGCTGAAGGCGAAGCTCCTAGATGCCCAGGGAGAGGACCCGGAGCTGTCGGGCATGGACGTCCAAGTCAGCGAAGCGGACAAACACCCTCTCGTGGGCCTCTGAGATTTCCTTTGGGAGGTGGAGGTCCAACAAAATGAATTAAAATATCTACATTTGCAAATAACTAAACAACGAAACATAAAACGTGCAGAGAAACAGTCCGACATCGCAAGAAAACCTACAGCGGCACCGGCGACCTGTTCTCTTTTTGCGCTGGGTGGTGGGGAGGAGGCGGAAAAGGAGGGGAGGAGGCAGCTCGCATCATCTCATCTACCTTACGAGCGAAGTGCGCGGAGTCTCACCTAGCGTGATGCGGTCGCCGAGCGACAGCGCGATGCCCTGCGTCTTGCTGCGGATGCGCACGTGCCCCGCGATCGCGCCCGCGTCCGTCTGCTCGATGCTCAGGTTCGCGAGCGCGTCCTCGCCGAACAGGCTGCGCGCGTACAGGTTCGCGCTCAGGAACGCGCACGCGCCCGACAGCGCGCCCTCCGGCGTCAGACACGCCATGTTCGTCGAGGCCATGATGTGCGCGAGGTACGCGCGCAGGTCGCTGGGGCATCAAATCAATAAGTTAATAAATTAATAAATAAGAAGTCGTCGTGTCGGGCGGGACGTACGTGATCGACGTGGTGACGTTCACGCGGTTCTCCCACTCGAACTCGGTCCACATGCTGCGGAACTGCGCCTCGTTGCAGTACGCGGGCTTGATGTAGTCCATGATGTCGATGTGGATGTCGTTGAGCACGACACACGACTCCGTCAGGCCCGCGCCCTCCCACAGGATGTTCCCGAAGATGACGCCGGTCTCTGTCGAGGACACCTGCGCACACAAATAAAAAAATCTGAGAAAGGCCCGGCGGACTATAGAGATAAAAAACGGACCTTGATCGTCGCCTTGATGCTGAGGAAGCTGTGCGGAGCCAGCGTGTGCACCGTTGGCCGTTCGACGAGCTTCAAGTCGCCCAGCGTCGCAAAGTCCAAGCAGAGATTTTGGAGCGTGTCGGCGGTTTGGTTGACAAGCAGCACATCTACCGCGAATTTAAGCTGTGCGCCGGGCAAACTCCAGAGAAAGGAGGAAAGAAAGACGGACCGAGAAGAATGTCAAAGCCGGCCACCTTGACATAGGCCTCGGCGTACACGGCGTCCGAGAAGCCTTTTAGTCGGGGACGCTCAGTGAACACATACTTGAACAAGCTCAGAATGACGTACCAGTCAGTTGAGAGATCCTGCTCAAGCTCGAGATAAAGTCCTCTTGGACCTCGCCTGCGCCAGTCGCGCGTCCGACGTCCTCGTCGTACTGGCAAACGAAGGGAAACAAGCCAATGAGAGCAGTCAGCTATAAGAAAAGAAGGCCACTGACATCGATGACATCGTCTGCTGCCTTCTTCGAGAATTGGCGGAACGTAAGCAGGTCGTCCACCTGCACGACGTTCGCCTTCGTCTCCTTCTCCTTCTTCTCAGCCGCTTTTTTCTGCGACACGTCAAAAGCATGAGCACAAGCGGCGCGCACAGAACAAGACGCGTCCGCCTTACCTCCTGCGCGTGTATCATCTTGCTGTACGCAGCCTTCGTGTCCTTCAAGAACACCTCCTCGGCGGCCGCCTTGATCTGCAGCTCGCTCAGCGTCTGCAGGCAGTTCATGATGCGCTCCTGTGAGTCCTCGTCGATCGGGATCGTCACGAACTTGGACTGCCCGACGCGGATGACCGAGGCCATGATCAACATCGCCTGGACGTCGAATGAAAAATAGCATCTGTCAGCACGAAATGCCTGGAGTAGTCAGAGGACAAATACGCACCTCGGCGCGCAGAGCGTTGGACGCTTGGACGTCCGAGGAGACGTCCGAGAAGCGCAGAACTAGCTTAGCAAGCGTCGCAGCGAGCACGGACCCGGTGTAGAAGTCGCCCTGCAGAATAAGCGCTATTCAAGGAGGAAAGAAAAAGAAAGGGTTGAGTATTACTGCCCTCTCCCAACAAGCAAGCATAGAACTTACTTCGTAAGGGAGGCTTCGCAGCCGCCTTGACCGCGTCTAAGCGCGCCGTCGACGTGCTCGTGTATGCCGACTCCGTCGCATACGTCCCGTCCGCAAGCACGCGGGGCTTTCCAGAGCCCGACGCAGCGGCGCCCTTCGCATCGTCCTCCCTCTTCTCCTCCTCCTCGCCGCCCGCCTCGTCGAGCAGGCGCTGCTCGGATGCGAGGATGGGGATCTCGCCGAGCACGGTGCGCAGCGCCTGGAAGGCGGCCTGGATCGCGGGCGGCGCGTCGCAGTACTCGCCGACGATCCAGAGTGCGCCGCGGAAGACCTTGCCGGACTTGATGTCCCCGAACGTCTGCACAAGCTTCTCGGTGATCGTCGGCCGGAGGTCGGGGAACTTCTCGACGACCTCGCTGAGCAGATCATTTCAGTATGTTGATAGTGTGAAGAGAAAAGGTAAAGGAAGATGTACCGGACGAAGGCGATGACATCTACGGCAGCAGGGTTGTTTGACTCGCCCAGGAATTCCATGAGCGCATGCACGACGCTGGCAGCAACTTCCGAAAATTTGACGGCACAAACATGGATGGACTGGATGAGCAGCTGGCGGTAGTCCGAGATCTATAGATTACAATTAGAAAAAAAATGCCGAAACGTTTATATGAAGCTGCTTGACCTTCTCGTAGTCCTCGGTCATCGTGCGTTGCAGCTGCTTCTTAAGAAACAGCACAACCTCTTCGACGTTCCTGCTCGTGACCATTGCTAAGCCGATTTTGATTGCTTTTCGCCGTACTTCCAGGTCGGGACTTCAAACAGGACCGTCAGCGCGGAAGCAATCGAGACATTTAAAAAAAAAGTAAATACCTCGATAATATGCGCAGAATGTCCATGACGAGAGAGTCCATGACGTGCTCGTGCTTTTGCCGGAGTACCTCAAGTCTGTCGAGGACGATGAGCTTTACGTTGTTGTCTGATTCCTTGGCGGCAAGCTCGATGAAACAGGAAGTAGCAGCTGTTTCGTGGTCAATTAATTAGGCCTAATTTCTACAATCCTAATCCTCACCTTTAACAGCCGCGGGATTTTGGGTCAAGCTGGTGAGCGTAGTAGCCGCCTCGTACTTGACAGAATGTGACGATGCGGTGAGGAGTTCAAAGATGCAGCGGATGTACCGCGCGCGGTGCGCAGACTCTGTCTTGCAATCGAGGCGGATGACCTCGATGATGCTGAGCTGGAGCTGCTCGTCGAAGCCGGGGATCTGGTCGTACACGCCGAGCACGTACTCGACCGCGCGCGGCATCGCGCAGTTCGCGAGGAAGACGAACGCGTTGCGCTTGCACGTCGCGTCGCTCTCCGCGGCGAGGAACGTCTGGATGAGCTCGGGCGCATCGGGGATGAGGTGCTCGAACTCGCGGTAGATCGTGTACACCGCAAAGACGGCGTTCTTGCGCACGTACGAGTGCCGGTGCTCGAGACACGAGCGACACGTCGGGATGAGCGGCTCGAGCAGTTCGGCGTCCTTTGAGATCTTTTGCAGAAAGCGAAGCGTTGCGCCGCGGATGTACTCGTTGGGGTGTTGCTGGCGCGGAGGTTAGCTCTGGCCGACGAGGGATATGCTTCACTCACAAGGTCATTTCGAATGGCGTTGCTGCAGAACGTGTTCAATAATTATTGAATTGACCCATAGATATGTTTCCTACGCACCAGACTAGGATCATCTCCTGTTTCAGTTTCCCGTTCTCGTCGTACTTCGGGCAGACCTCCCAATAGAAATGCAGCAACTTCTTGAGTTGCTTATTCCGCGACGGCAGCACATATTGGATGATGGGCATGAGGAGCTGGGGCTACGCGCGTTTAAATTTGAATTTAGTCCCAAAACATGAGCGACTCGACATCGAGCGCACCTGCGAGTTCCCGTTTATCGTGGACACGATGATCCTGCGGAGCGTGTCGACCTTGACCTCGTCGGAGCCCTTCTCGAGCGCGGACCGCAGCTCCTGAAGCGTCGGTGTCTCGGAGCTGTCCTCGAACACGACAGTATAGCATGTCGCGTCTGCTGAGGACATTGTTGCGGGCGACAAAGGTGAGGAGAAGACGAGAGGAGATGTGGAGGACGTGCCGGACGACGAGCAAGCTATTACTTGGACTTTCACGACGACGCGTGCTGCCACGAAGTCCCTCGGTATTTGCCGGACAGAGCAATCTTGCCCTCCGGCTCAGTTCACGTTGGTGCTCTTTGCGTCCGATATTCGACTCGTCGGCTTGCCTCTATCAAGTTTCTTTGTTTTGGTCGTTTATTGGGTGGAGGCTAGACTTGGAAATCGTCCTGGACATTCGCTATTTTTATCCGTCCAAGTTTTGGCGTAAGTGCATATATCCATCTCGCAGACCTGTCGCTGAACACCCGACAATAATCTCATTTTGGCACGACATCTTCATTTAGTTCATTATGGCCCCAAGATTAGACCCAGACCTGCCCACCCTTCCTGGGCCGCTCTTCGACGAAGCATATCTCAAGGAAAAATATCCAAACTTAATCGACTCGAATTCTGGAGTTGGACCGGACTGGAAGAAAAATCCTAAATCCGCGTTAGCAAATTTCATGATGCATAGGCTACTCGAGGGTGCGCCGGAGTACCGAGTACAAAGTGGATTGCTGTACGGCAAGAGAATAATGCGGTGTGCTCAATCTGTTTATTTCATACCAATATCTTTTCTGCATTTTTACCATTTTCTCAGGGAAAAAGGCCACCCGGTACGGGAGCGCCTGCTGAAGCACAAGCAGAGGTCAAACTCTCTGATGGGTCCAAGATTGGATATGAACGAGCAAGGCAGTTCATGGATTATTATTGTCACCGGTTCGAATTTGGACAACCCTTCGTCGACTTCGACGAGAAACATGGCCAACAGTCAGGCTGGGAAGCCATCTTGACAGTCGGGGGTAGGCGAATCGGCATTGGAATAGCAAAGGTGAAAGATGATGCTTTACAAAATTCTTACTTGGACGTCGTCCAGTATCTGGAGAGATGCGACTCCCAGCTGTGGAAGGACTTTGTCGCAAAGGAAAGTAACGACCAATTTCTCCAACTTCCTCAAGGCTTTATCTCAACACTGTTCAGGTAGAAGGCTGATTGTACTTTTCGTCCTTCATTAAACTTTTTTTCCCCTTTTTACCCTGCCAGAAGTAGCAGGAATTCCAGAGTTTCCACGTTAACTCAATGAGATCTTTTGCCTTCATTCCGTAATAGTAGTCATTTGATACATATTAGTCGAAGATTGCAATATCGGAAATAGAGAAATAGAAGGACTCCACAATATCTGACACCTGTTGTACACTTTCGCCGTATGCCCATAACATTCATCCGTAAAATGTTCCATCGAGGAGGTAAAGCACACCATTCGTCGCCTGTGCAGAACACGGACGTCAGACAGTTTGACCTAGCTCAAATATAAGATAATGAAGAGCGCACCTCTGTCCTGCTTGCAATGGTGATATTATCATTCAGCACGATACGCGCCCACTCGGGCTTTTCGCTGTCACTCTCGACCTCCCCGTGCACCTCCGAATCCGGCGAGCTGACGGTGATGACAATGCCTTCGAGGAGCGCCTCGAACTGCGAGGTGGGCGAAAGGCGGATAGGGTGTTGCTGAGTGGCGAATGCGTTAGTCGAAGAGCTAGCAGAAAGGGGTAGATTAGACGCACGGGAACGATGTGTGCGCTGACCCAGCGCTCGCAGTTCTCTCGCGAGCGCTCGTCGAACTCCTTTTCCGATATAATCGTCCCGTCTTCTACGGGTGCAGGACCCTGATTTCTACAAACCGACTCGTAAATTCTCGATCTTAACTAATGATTTGTCGCCACTCACGGCTTGCGCGCGAGCGCCATGACAGCCTTGTTCGTCGGCGCGAACACGGTGAGGCGTGCGTCCGGCCTCTTGAACAGCTCGCCCACATGCGTGTCGCGTGCATACGAATAGAATATCGACGCCGCGCTCTGCACGGTGAGGATGTCGGAGAGCATGAGGCCCGGATCGGCCCTAAAGTCGGCGTCTACTGCTGAATCCATTCCGCACGATGCACAGGTACCGAGAATAAGTTGATCGGGCGTCTGAGGAAAGAATCGATCGTCTTGAGCGGATGTGAAGCTTGTTAGAAGAAAAGAAAGGATGAAAGAGTTGAGGAGACGCATTGTGGTTGCAACGAGGTGGAAGTATGACGAAAGGAGGTAAGAGGCCGAATCCGATCCTTGACTCCAAATCCAGTCTGAAGCTCTTATATGGTTAAAAATGTGAATTCAAGCATACTGTATTCAGATTCAGAATCGGACAGAGAAAACAGATAAAATATTCAGAAATAAATGCAAAGAAAATAATAGAGGAAAACGGATGCAAGTGCACGTGATGATTACTATTGCATTCACAGAGGCCACTTATGTAAACAGATTTACTGCATGCGCAAATCGGAATCAACCCAGTGTCCTTCACTGGCTCCAGACTCCTCGAAATGTCGTGCTCCATCCTGTGAGGTCTCTACAGGTACAGATGCCTATAGTACGGTACTTCTCAGGTTGAATATAGAAAATCTCAAAGTCTCGGATCTCCGCCCTTTCCTTTCTCATAGATGTTTTGCCGACAAACCTGCGATGGACCGGGCGTTCTCAATCCACTGGAAATTCTTGGAGATAGGACGCGATGACAATACCAATTTAGAGTCCTCATGACTTGCGACTTACAAAGCTTCGAGCGGCTCAATCGCATGCCGAGCCAGATCGAAGGAACGATTGCGTGCGTGCGCGCGCACCCTTCCGGTGCCTGCGCCCCAGCTCCTCGATCTATAAATTCCTTTTGAATCTCGCGCTGCGGCTTGCAGCTCTCCCTAGTTCTCCTCCCCCTACCACTCTCAAATCGACCGTCATGTCTGCAACCACTCTGGAGTACGATACGAAGGGCATGCCCTTCCGCCGCCTCGGTCCCAGCGGCCTGCGCGTCCCCGTCTTCTCGCTCGGCGGATGTGAGTTCAATTTCTTCTGAATATTCATTGTCCTCGCGAAAGCTGACTGATTGCCATTCGTCGCCGACAGGGCTCACCTTGGGCGGAACAGTGGTGGGAGACCCAGTCAAGGCGCGTACTCTCCTCCTCTTTCCCTCACAAAACAGTTTGGTCCTCAAGTGCTGACTATCGTGTAGGACATAATCCGGACCGCGTTTGAGAACGGGATCAACATGTTTGATACCGCCGAGGGCTACGAGAAGGGAAAATCCGAAGAGGAGATGGGCCGCGTGATCAAAGAACTCGGCATACGACGCAGCGAGCTCGTCATCTCCACCAAGCTCTTCTGGGGCAAGGACAAAAGTCCGAATGCAGGCGGGCTCTCGCGCAAGCAGTACGTTCCGCAATCCTCCTGTGCAGTTTTGTTCTCAAGTCTACCCTTTTTGGAAAATTTAAAAGTATCATCGAGGGGACGCAGGCGTCGCTCGAGCGCCTTCAAATGGACTACGTTGACGTTATCTTCGCGCACAGGCCTGACAAGTCTGGTCCGTGCGCTTCTGCCTATATTCAGCTACTTATCTCTGTGCTTACATTCTAAAAAAACTCCGAATTGCTTTTCTTCTTCCCGAGGATAGTTCCCATCGAAGAGACCGTTCGCGCATTCAACTATGTTATCGACAAAGGTTGGGTAAGCAGCTATTCCTTCGTACCGCTTCCTCGGCCTAAGAAGTTGAGTGCGTGAATTCTAAATCTAGGCATTCTACTGGGGGACGTCGGAGTGGGACGCGCTCGAGATCGCAGAGGCATACCGTGCGTTGATCAACTTTCTGAGATTCCATCTCGGCTGATATTCTTTTACCTAAATTCCAGATGTCGCGGAAAAGCTCAATCTCATCCCGCCCATCGCAGAGCAGGTTCAGCACAAGTGAGTCTTGTACAGCTTGCACCCCTCTCGAAGCCCCGATTGACACTTCGATAACAGCATGTTCGTGCGCCAGCGTCCGGAGGGCGAGTACGCGTACGTGTCGCGCGTTTTTTTCTACCCCCTCGATGAAACTTAACGAATGCGCAACTCACTTTTTAGGTCTATCTACGCGAAGTACGGCATCGGCACGACCGTCTTCTCCGCACTCGCCGGGGGCCTACTCACCGGAAAGGTTGGCTTTTCCCCCTTTCTGTCCATTCCCTCAAAACGAAGATTGAGTACTGACTCGCCCGTGCAGTACAACGGCGGGAACATCCCCGCGAACTCGCGCTTTGAGAACCACAAGGATTTCTTCAAGAGCACGATCAAGAGCTTCAGCGAGGAGGAGGGCCGCAAGAAGTTCGACAAGGTCGATAAGCTCATCGAGCTAGCCGAAAAAGGTTCGTCTCCGTCTTCCCCTCCTTCTTCCCCCATTTATCGGAGACGCATACGGCTCTCTATACAGAGCTGAACTGCAAAGTGGCGCACCTCGCGCTCGCGTGGGTCGCGAAAAAGCCGAGCACGAGCACAATCATCCTCGGTGCTTCGCGCCCCGAGCAGGTGATCGACAACCTCAAGGCGCTCGAAGTCATCCCCAAGCTTACACCGGAGCTCATGGACCGAATCGACAAGATTCTCGAGAACACGCCCGAGCCCGCGGTCTGTCTGCTTTTCTTTCGTGAGCCTGGCGTAATCTTACTCTGATATAGAACTTGTTCGGCCGTCCAGCGTTGGACACGACGTTCAAAGCACTCTATTGAGCTTTAGCAAGTCTGCAAGAGGGGCTTAGGACAAAAGGATGACAGCGTAGAGCGTAGATTTTCACGTAAGAGGGAAACTGAGCTTTCCTGTGTGGGCGGCAAGGACGATTTGTCCTTGCCATGACTGGTGCAAGTATTCATGTTGAACTACAAGACAATGTGTTTCGATATGTCGAGGATGAAATAGTCGGAATAAAAAGTAAAAGAGAAAAAAGACGCCACATGAAACACAAGGACAAGATATGAAATCTACAAAGGAGTAATACCAAGGAACTCCTGAACTCGGCGAAGTTTTTGTGCCCTGTTCCCATTGTGTGCCAGCCCGTACATTTGGCACAAAGGATTGAGCTGAGCAACTAAGATGTAACCAATCAGAGATCTATTCTCTTTCAAAACATATTTGAGGGCACATACCAGTCATCGCTCGTAGTTCCGCTGGGGTCTGTGGGAAGACAACATGGGGTGGAAGTTGTTGTCCGTTCGGCATTAATGGCTTGAAGAGTAGCACTTGAGCATTGGCCTGGACGTAGTAGCGGATGCTGGCTCTACCAGTGGAAAATAACAATGAGTATGACTCGATACTTCTGTAAAGACAAATGGGTTGCTCAACTCGTAGTGCATCCTATCAATTCTCTCTGTCAATCTACCCATATGTTCTCCCATTTCCTCTGTCCGCTGCTCCACTGCCACCATCTGTTGCTGCATTGCCGCCATCTGTTGCTGCATTGCCGCCATCTGTTGTTGCATCACCACCATCTGTTGTCGCAGATCACCAACAGACGCTGTCTGATACACAAGGTAAGCAAGATTGGCAGCAGCAGAAGACTCAGAGAGATAACGTACTAAATTATCAATAGAAATCAAAACCTCATTTATAGCACCATTGATGTTTGGGAATCGCATGAGCTGTTCGCACACCATGCCAATATGGTAGACCATAGCATGATAGTCCGGTTGCAGACCGTACATAGGAAAAATGAAACATATGAGGCCATCCATAGCAGTCGCAGTAGGAGTAGGAGAGGAGGTTCAACTCGGCTCTGCATGTAGGTTCAGTCCGACGCACCTCAGGCTTAAATAAAAAAGGGTCTCCTTGGCTGACACGATGGTGGTGGCTGACACGATGGTAAGTTGGTTAACACGAAGGTAAGTTGGCTGACACAAAGGCAATGGCTGGCACGAAAGTAAATTGGCTGACACAAAGGCAGGAAGGTAAGTTGGCTGACTCGAAGGTGAGTTGGCTGACACGAAAATATTGCTGTCGCTAGTCGGGGTTTCTCCTGCTAAAGACCGAGAGGAACAGTTGGGAGAATCTTGGACTAGTGAGCTCGAAGTCGAACGAAGTCTCAGTACGAGAGCTGAGACACTGTGGATCCTTAAACCGCGTGTATTACGTAAGGTACGTATATGCGTAAATAGACACACTTTCCAGGACCACTGCATCCTAAGCCTCGTTACAGAACACACACAGACACACAGACACACAGACACAGACGAGAAAACAAAGCAGAGTATAAATACATCCAGAAAGTAGATTCTTAGGCAGATAAGTCATTAGAACCGATTGAAAGTGATTGATTATCATAAGGCGGGCATCCAGGACAATAGATAGAACACCCTTCATAGTCGTATCACACCCGAGCCATCTAACCCGCGCGGTCGTGCTGCGCCCCACGCCGCGCTTTCCTCCGCGAACGAATCCGAATCAGGGACACGCCCGTTCCCATTGACCTCGTGATGGTCGTCCTCTTCATCATCCACAGAGAATGGGCCCCCTCCACCTCCCATCATTGCCTCCTCCTCTGCATTTCGTGGCAGACGCGTGAAGCTCTGGCGATCGCGACGCCCCCAGGGGAAGGATGGCCGCCAGCCCGACCCACGTACACCTGAAGATCCTGAAGTGCCACGGCCGGGGCCAGAAGGGTTTCCCCAGGGGTCCTGCCCTGTGAGCAGGCGTTTGAGGTCGCGCGCATTCTCGGCGAGTGCGTAAGGGGTGAAGCTGGTATACCACCGGCGTGGCGAGCTGCCTAGCGGGAGAGCATCGTATGTGTCTACATCGTGGTCGCGTCGGCGTTTGATGAGCCTATGCAGGGCCAGGAGAGCGAGGAGTGTTAAAGAGAGTGCGAGAAGGCTGAGTAGAAGGTGGTGTAAGTGCACTTTTTTTCCAGTGTCAAATATCGGATAAGCGCTCGTACATGACTATGACCATCACAAAGGTTTTCCAGTACGCATAGCGGTCGGGTACAGGACAGGCGAACTGCAAATTATGAACGTCGGGATAGCGCGCATAACATAAACTTATCAGCTCACTTTTGTTCTCCATTCAATGAAAAATGCGCAAGCGTCATCGTCTTCGGGCGGAAGCTGAGCAATAAGTTGCGGCTTGCCTATCAATTGCGAATTGCAAATTATTAGCGACTGAGTAGTATGATCATACGACGAAGTAGTTGCACACCTTCTGCAACAGAATCGTCACATATGAATCGGATAGCCGTCGACGCCTTCATACTATCCGACTGTGGACAGCTCGAGCCTCCCATCAGGAGGAGGACCGGATGCCTATCGCGTACATGCAGCGTTGAGTTCGCCTGTCTATATATTATATACCTTTTTAACCTTTAATCAAGAGTGTCTTAAGATAAAGGACGTACCCAATAGATATGTCGCCGCGCGCGCCACGCGTGAACCCACCGACGTCTTGCGGGCGATCAACGCGCGGGTTCCAGAGGTCGCTGACGACGCTCCTGCAGACATTAAGAGTAAAGTTACGGCCTGTATGCGAAGTGAATACATAGTCCGAGCTGGTAACAGAGTAATTATAATAACAATAAATAAATCATCAGTACGGTTCATCGTAGTACGCGTTACGCACCTCGCGCTCAACGGACTGAGGTCGTATGAGTGCCCGCAGTCATGCGCAGTACACGATTTTGGCTCGTTTTCCGCCGCATTCGTCGCTGTCAGCAGCGCTACTATCACAGCGAGCACGCTGTGTCCCAGGCCGGGAGAGGTCTTCATCGTTGTCGTCGTCGTCGAGGACGGCGTCAAGATGGCGGTCTGACTTACATAATAACGTGGGAAACGCACCGGTTTAATACTTGCTCAATGATTGGTTGCCGATTCCCGCAAACTCCCTCTTCGTCGTTCGTAGCGAGCAGACATACACGCCATGGCGTCGACCTTTTTGCGCCGCCAGCTCGCGCGCTCGTCGCCGCGGGCGGCGCTCTTTAGCAACGCCAGTACCGGCGCTAACACTGTTAAGCGTGGTCTGCAGACGAGCGCCGTCCTAAGCCAAGCGGAGCCCTCGGAGCACGTCGAGACGAGAGAAACGAAGCGGTTTATGGACGTGCACACTGTCGAAGACCTTCAGGGAATAACGGCGTCGGATCTTCTGGCGGAGACGGGGACGAGGAAAGACGCGCAGATGCGGCATTTCACCGGTGCGTTGACATGCATGGTTTCTTGTTCGTTCACGATGCTAATGGTTTAATAGTCAACTTCGGGTGTGTATCTTTCAAAAATATGTAAAAATAACTTGACTGACCAACTTGAAGGCCTCAACATCCTGCCGCCCATGGCGTGCTTCGGTTGATATTGGAATTGAACGGCGAAGAGATTTTGCGTGCAGACCCGGTATGCTTCATCCTCTCGTTCCTTCATTCACATCTGACGTCTAGATATAGCATATTGGCCTTCTTCACCGTGGAACGGAGAAGCTGATTGAGTACAAGACATATACTCAGGCTTTGCCATATTTTGACAGGCTGGATTATGTTTCCATGAGTGAGTTCGGACGAAGCCACCAACCGAACAGCGTTGACAGTGAATGCAGTGACCAATGAATTGTGCTACTCCCTTGCGGTCGAGAAGTTGCTCAATATAGAGGTGCCTGAGCGTGCCAAGTGGATCCGTACATTGTTCGGCGAGATCACGCGCATTCTTAACCATCTAATGGCCGTCCTCACCCACGCCATGGACGTTGGCGCCCTCACCCCCTTCCTATGGGGCTTCGAGGAGCGCGAAAAGCTCATGGAGTTCTACGAGCGTGTGTCCGGAGCGCGCTTGCACTCCGCATACATACGACCGGGCGGTGTTGCGTTCGACCTGCCGCACGGGCTCCTCAACGACATATTCCAGTGGGCGACGCAATTCAGCTCGCGCGTCGATGAGGTCGAGGAGGTCGTCACCGGTAACCGTATCTGGAAGCAACGCACGATTGGCATCGGTACGGTCACTGCACAGCAAGCGATGGACTACTCGTTCTCTGGTGTCATGCTCCGCGGCTCTGGCATCAAGTGGGACTTGCGCAAGGTCGCGCCGTACGACAAGTACGACGAGGTCGAGTTTGATGTCCCAATTGGCAAGAACGGTGACTGCTACGATCGCTACCTCTGCCGTGTCCAGGAGTTTCGCGAGTCGCTGAGAATTATCGACCAGGTAGGCTCTTAAACAATTCCGTTTACCATCTCGTTGCTCATATTCTCTAAGTGCCTCAACAAGATGCCCACGGGCGCGATCAAGGTCGATGACCACAAGCTCGTTCCGCCGCCGCGCGCGTCGATGAAGGAGAGCATGGAGTCGCTCATCCACCATTTCAAACTTTTCAGCGAGGGTTACTCCGTCCCTCCTGGCGAGACATATTCTGCTATCGAGGCACCCAAAGGCGAGATGGGTGTCTTCCTAGTCTCGTACGTCTCCCCCCTCCCCTTGTTCCTCTTTTTGTTTCCTTTAGATTCTTTATTTGTGTCTGACATCAATGCACACGCAGCGACGGCTCGAACCGCCCATACAAATGCAAAATTCGGGCACCCGGCTTTGCGCATCTTGCGGGCGCTGACTTCGTCATGCGCCACCACATGCTCGCGGACGCAGTCGCCATCATTGGTACCATGGATCTTGTGTTCGGGTGGGTCATTTCAGTCTCGCGGCGATTTTCCACGTACTGATTCTATATTCAAAATATAGCGAGGTTGACCGGTAGTTTGAGCTTAGAGGCGTCGCCGCGACTTGTAGATTATGTCCAAGCGATTTTGATCCTGGAAGCAATCAACAAACCTTTTTTTATTAGCTCCCAGTGCAAGTAGAATACTCCTCTCGCTGCGGCTTAGAAAAAAATTGCATGCTGTATTCCATCTCGAGCCTTTTTGGAAGACGCCGCCCGAATTCAAGAATGGTTTCCTTCACCATGATAGTCGGTAAGATGATTTATGGCTACTTGCATTGCAGATAGCGCAACCCTTGCTTTCTAAATTCACTATGTACAAGAAGTGTTGACGCGCATTTCGCACTGGTGATTGTGTACGAGAAGACAGCGAGGCTTTTCTGTTACAAAGCGACCGTTAGAAGCTCCATCTATCTCAGGACTGTGACGGCACCTACAGCACAACATCTCAAGATTAAAAATCCTAGCGCATCAATAGATGTAAACGGTGCTTCATATGAATAATATCATGATTATATATGAGAGAAGAACGACTTCGGGATTTGTGAGAGGCAATGCAGACTAATTGTAAGGACCAAGGTTTTTGAAAACGATATTTCTTTCTTGGCACATGGCCTCCGTCTGTGGCAAATGATACTGTATCAAATTATAACTGCCATCTGGGGGACGAGCCTGAATACGTAGCGAGATCCTGCGTAACTTCTTACTGGATGCCACAAGTTGACTGGCCGTCTTGTCCCATCCCGCTTCGTCATCAGCCTCTCGACATTTGATCATTATATCCTCTACAGAGTCCGGTAGGGCGCTCATGAAATGGCTGGGAACAGTGTAATAAATCCCAACGACATCCAGGAAGAAAAATCGAACATGATTGCATGCGGCGCAGAAGGTGGTCAACGCGTGACTATGTTGATGGCCACGCGACTCAAAATGTGCTTCCACTGTCTGTGCATCCGATAGATATGGTGCGATGATGCGAATAAGCTCGACATTGGTAGCGCAGTCCCCCAGGAAGCGGAAGCATTCCCAAGCCCAGCCGCGGACGCTCTCCGGTCGTCTCACGAGGGAAAGGAAAGGAAAAACCTGACCTGTTACGCAACTGAAGAATTTAATTGTGCTCCAAATTGATTTTTCTAATTCAGTTGCTGACCCCGGAAGGTCAGAAAAACTGGCTAGACTGATGGGCCAGCTGTCTTCTTCAGCGGGCCGGTGTTGGGCCCAGCCAGATAGCGTAATACTAGACAACATGGGGAATCGAGGTACTGCCTTACACAGGCAAGAAAGAAGGGCAGGGATGTCGCCAATGAAACCCTCCGCAGTGTTCAAGAGGCGAAGCTCCCTCAACGATGGAAGCTCCGAGGTGGCTAACGCCGGCAGAATAGCCGTTAAGTCCTTTCCGAGAAAAGGAGTAGCCATTATCCAGAACGACTGCACGTTTGGCACGCGCCGCAATAGGCATACAAATAAGTCGGTTGAATTCGGTGGTAGCGGCACATGTACAGGCCATTCGTCATCCATGTAGTCGAGGTGCATTATGGCAAATTCACGAGTCCAGGGGCCAACAAGCGGGTCTCGAAGGGTCCTCATGAGCGTCTCCGGTTCCATGTCCGGGATGCAGCACACACGCCCTATTGCTTTGCGTGCCGGATGGAACCATGAGCGTTGAACAAGGCTCAAGCTCTGGAGGTCGGAATTCAGCGCAACTGCTTTATTGAATGCCGTGCGGTCGGGATATCGTTCGAGTGTTTGGGCACGTAACACATGTAGATCCGTGGTCCGCGCGTGCTCGAAGATGCCAACGAGGTCATCGAGGATAATGTGCCAGGGGAACTCCACTAAACTCGTAGCAGGGTGTGTGACAGAAGACGAGCTCCTGTCCTGATTCCGAGACGACGCCTCCGTCTGGCTCAGCGTGCCATCTGCACTGCGCTCTGGCGAGACTATCAGCTCGCGACGATGTTCAGCGACACGCAGATAGATATCATCCGTCGCTCCCAAAGTCACTTCTGCGGGGAAGAATGTCGGGTCGCGGAGAAGAGTGAGGAACAAATCGATAGCGGACGCTGCGACATCGTGTGCGAGCACAAGGCTTGCGAGCAAGGCATCCGAATGTGTTACGAACGGGATGCTGAGATTCAGCTTCTTGTCGAATGCTCGACAATTCTCGTTGAAAGTCTCGATGCTGGCCATGGTGGTGCAAGGAAGACTTTGCTAGCAGACAGCCGGATTTATGTATACACCTCTTTACGTAAGGATTTTTTTGTCTTTATCTTCGTTTGCCAGGTAGTTCTACTGTCTAGTTCTAATCGCGGTAAGTTCACCAGGCAACTTTACATTATACCACATCGCGGAAGCAATCTGTAAATTCCGGTAACGCGTCCGACGTGTCAGGATCCGACTCAGTAGATCATAAGATGCCTATGGCCCTACTAAAGGACTCTCCAAGGAACAGTTCATAGACTTATTCATCAAACCACAGGGATTTCTACTATGTGCACGTACCGGCCATGTCAGGTCACGGATGCACAGAAGATCTTCAAAGCAAGCGATGAAACGTATTGAGGATCTCAGGAGGCGGTAGCAACGTTTGGTCGCGCTTGTAGTATTTCAACAATTATGTAAGATTTGCTTTGTAATCTTACCAATACTGTATCATTGTTCACTGCTCTCCTCTTGAGTCTAAGTAGACCTCGAAGACGTTCTGCTGCTGTAATTCTTACAAGAAGGAAAGGAAGACGACGCGTTCGCCGTGTCCAGATCCCAAGCAAGCTGCTTCAGCACTATTAGAATGTCCACGGCCGCCGCCGTAGTGCTCCCGGAGGAACAGCTCCTCGAGCTGCTCACCCAGCTGCAGGCAAGTCCGCCGCATATCCTATCCAATAGTTACAAGAGCTCAACCGCGACTGCCCGCGCAGAAAACGACCCCCGACCAGGCGCGCGCGATCCTCAACGCGCAGCCGCAGATCGGGTACGCCCTCGTGCCGCTCATGGTCAAGCTGGGCATCGTGAACCTCGAGGTCCTGCAGGTGCGCCCCGCCTCCTCCCCCTCCCCCTTCCTCCTCCCGCACGCGACACTGACGAAGAGCGACTCCGGCAGAAGACGCTGGTGACGTATTCGGCGCCCGCGCAGGCCGCCCCGCCCCAGGCGGTACCCGCGGCCTCGGCCGCGACGCTCATGCAGGCGGCGTACCACCACCCGACGCCCCCGCCCGCGGGCCAGACGCCGACGTACCCGCCGCCCCGCCGCAGAACGGGTATGCGGGCCAGTACGCGCACGCCCCGCCGCCCCAGCCGTATCCTGCGCTGGGCGCGCCGCAGTACCAGCAGCCCCCGCGCGGCCCGCCCGCGCCTGCACAGGCGCCACCGGGTGCGGGCGTGCTGGGCGCGCTGGGGAGCGTCCCGGACGAGCAGAAGGTGCGCATACCGTCTGCTTCGTTGCTTGTCTTCCATCTGTGTTACTGCTTTCCTCTTGTGCTTACTTCCGGGCATGAAATCCAGGAAATGACCATGCGTGTGATTTCGATGACGCCCGAGCAGGTGAACCGCCTCCCGCCGCAGGAGCGTGCCATTACAATACAGCTGGTATGCTAAATGCAGAATTGTGTCCGTGTGAGCCGGCTAATAATTATCTACCACAGCGCGCAACGCTTGGATTGCCAACGGAGTAATCAGAGGGAAGGGCGAGCATCATTGGTACCATGGATCTTGTGTTCGGGTGCGTCATTGTGTCTCGCGGCGATTCCTCGTTTACTGATTCTAGATTTGAAATTATAGCGAGGTTGACCGGTAGTTTGAGCTTAGAGGTGTCACCGCGAATTGTAGATTATGTCCAAGCGATTTTGATCCTGGAAGCAATCAACAATTTTTTTTATATTAGCTCCCATTGCAAGTAAAATGCCTCTCTCGCTGCGGCTTGGAAAGAAAAATTGCATACTGTATTCCATCTCGAGCGTTTTTGGAAGACGCCGCCCGAATTAAAAAATGGATCCCATCACTATGATAGTAGGTAAGGTGATTTATGACTACTTGCATTGCAAATAGCGCAACCCTTGCTTTCTAAATTCACTATGTACAAGGAGTGGACTGTGGACAAGAAGACAGTGAGTCTTTTCTGTTACAAGCGACCGTTGGAAACTCCATCTATCACAAAACTGTGACGGCACCTACAGCACAATATCCCAAGATTAAGAATCCAACATGGCGCATTATTAGACGTAAATAGTGCTTTATGTGAACAATTGATACCATGTGTGTGTGAGAGAGAGAGAGGAAAGACTTCAGGAATTGTGAGAGACAATGCAGACTAATCGTAAAGACCAAACTTTTTGAAAACGACATTTCTTTCTTGGCACATGGCCTCCGTCTGCGGCAAATGATACTGTATCCAACTGCTATCCTGAATACTTAGCGAGAGCCTGCGTAACATCTTACTGGATGTCACAAGTTGACTGGCTGTCTTGTCCCATCCCGCTTCGTCATCAGCCTTTCGACATTTGATCATTAGCTCCTCCACAGTGTCCGGTAGGGCGCTCATGAAATGGCTTGGAACAGGGTAGGTGCGATAATTCCAACTGATGTCCAGGACGAAAGATAGAACGTGAGTGCATGCGGCACAGAAAGTGGTCAACGCGTGAATATATTCACGGCCACTCGGAATAAAATGTGCTTCTACTGTCTGTGCATCCGACAGATATGGCGCGATGACGCGAATAAGCTCGAGATTGGTAGCGCAGTCCCCCAGGAAGCGGAAGAATTCCCAAGCCCAGCCGCGGACGCTCTCCGGTCGTCTCACGAGGGAAAGGAAAGGAAAGACTTGACCTTCTACGCAATTGAAGAATTTAATTGTGCTCCAAATTGATTTTTCTAATTCGGTAGCCGACCCCGGGATGTCAGGATAACTAGTCAGGTCGCCGAGAGAGTCCTCTTCATCGTGTCGGTTCCGGGCCCAACCAGATAGCGTGATACTATCCAGCATGGGGAATCGAGGAACTGCCTTACACAGGCAAGAAAGAAGGGCAGGAATGTCGCCAATGAAACCCTTCGCAGTGTTTAAGAGGCGGAGCTCCTTCAATGATGGGAGCTCCGAGGTGGCCAACGCTGGCAGAATAGCCGTTAAGTCCTTTCCGAGAAAAGGAGCAGCCATTATCCAGAACGACTGCACGTTTGGCATGCGTCTCAGTAGGCATACAAATAAGTCTGTTGAATTCGATGGTAGCAACACGCGTACAGGCCATTCGTCATCCATGTAATCGAGGTGAATTATGGCGAGTTCATGAGTCCAAGGGCCAATAAACGGGTCTCGAAGGGCCCTCATGAGAGTCTCCGGTTCCATGTCCGAGATGCAACACACACGCCCTATTGATTTGCGTGCCGGATGGAACCATGAGCGCTGAACAAGGCACAAGCTCTGGAGGTCGGAATTCAGCGCAACTGCGTTATCGAATGTCTGGGGGTCGCAAGATCGTCCGAGTGTCTCGGCACGTAAAGCATGCAATTTCGTGGTCCGCTCGTGCTCGAAGATACCAACGAGGTCATCGAGGATAATGTGCCAGGGAAACCCCACTGCACTCGTAGCAGGGTGTGTGACAGAAGACGAATCCCTGTCTTGATTCTGGGACGACACCTCCGTCTGGCTCAGCGTGCCATCTGCACTGCGCTCTGGCGAGATTATCAGCTCGCGGCGATGTTCAGCGACACGCAGATAAATTTCATCCGTCGCTCCCAAAGTCACTTCTGCGGGGGAGAATGTCGGGTCGCGGAGAAGAGCGAGAAATAGATCGATAGCGGATGCTACGACATCGTGTGTGAGCACAAGGCTTGCGAGCAAGGCATCCGAATGTGTTAGGAATGGGATGCTGAGATTCAGCTTCTTGTCGAATGCTCGACAATTCTCGTTGAGAGTCTCGATGCTGACCATAGTGGTATTAGGTTGACTTTGTTAAAAAAAAGTCTATGACTCGAGGTTGAGTACTGAGCAATTATGTAAGTTATGTTGTAAACTTATCAATACTATCATTTGCTTTGTCATGCGCCACTGCGTGCTCGCGCGTGCTATAATTCCTCGTTTGTTGATTCTAGATTCGACATTATAGTGAGGTTGACCGGTAGTTTGAGCTTAGAGGCATCTCCGAAAACTGTAGATTATGACCAAGCAACTCTGATCTGGAAGCAATCAAGAAAGCTTTTTAAACAAGTTCCTAGTGCTAGTGAAATGCCCCTGTCGCTTGAAACTTTGCTTACTGTATTCCGTCTCAACGGTTTTTGGAATATACCGCCCGTTTTAAGTCGAATTCAAGAATGGTTTCTTTAACCATGATATTAAGTAAGATGATTTATGGCTACTTGCATTGCAGATAACGAGGAATAAGAAATCAACATGGTGCAGGGCCTGATATCATCGGACGTAAGCGCAGTGCTTCAGATTAGGACATCAGTGTCATGAGCATTGATGAAGGGAGAAACGACTTCGGGACATCGGAGAGGCAAAATAGACTATTCATGAAGACCAATCGTTCTGAACTCGACACACCTTTCCTGGCACATAGCCTTTGTCTGCGGCCAGGAGGTCTGCTCAGTAAATAAGTGCCTTCGACGAGGACGGGGCGCGACACCGAATGACAGACTACGTAGCTTCCTCCTGGATGCCACGAATCGACTGGCCGTCTCATCCCATTCCTCTCCATCATCTACGTATAGACATCGCACCGTAACGTCTTCCACAGTGTCTGGTAAGAGGTCCATGAAGTGGCTTGAAACAGGCTCGGGATGGCTGTCATGCCTGATGTCCAGGAAGAAAGATTGAACATGAATGCATTTAGCACAGAAAGCGTCCACTGCTTCCCAGCTATCCGAATCAAAGCGCACTTCTACTGTCTGCGCATCTGGTAGATATGGTGCAATGACACGGACAAGCTTGAGGTCGACAGAGCAGCTCTCTCGGAAGCGGAAGCACTCCCAAGCCCAGGTGCGCACACTCTCCGGTCGTTTCACAAGGGAAATAAAGGGAAAGACCCGGCGATCTACGCAACTGAAGAACTTGACTGTGCTCCATATAGATTTTTCTAATTCAGTTGCCGACCCTGGGCGCTTAGGATAGCTAGTCAGATCGCCGGGAGAGTCCTCTTCTTCATCGTGTCGGTTCCGGGCCCAACCAGATAGCGTGATACTATCCAGCATGGGGAATCGAGGAACTGCCTTACATAGGCAAGAAAGAAGGGCAGGGATGTCGCCAATGAAACCCTCCGCAGTGTTTAAGAGGCGGAGCTCCCTCAACGATGGGAGCTCCGAGGTGGCCAGCGCTGGCAGAATAGCCGTTAGGTCCTTTCCGAGAAAAGGAGTAGCCATTATCCAGAACGACTGCACGTTAGGCACTCGCCTCAGTAGACGTTCAAAGAGGTCGGTTGATTTCGATGGTTGCGGCGCACCTGCAGTCGATTCGCCATCGAGGTGAATTATGGCGAGTTCGCGAGTCCAGGGACCAGCAAGCGGGTCTCGAAGGGCCCTCATGAGCGTGTCCGGTTCCATGTCCGGGATGCAGCACGCACGCCCTATTGCTTTGCGTGCCGGATGGGACCATGAGCGCTGAACAAGGCTCAAGCTCCGGAGGTCGGAATTCAGCGCAACTGCGTTATCGAATGTCTGAGAATTGGAAGATCCTTCGAGTGTCTCGGCACGTAAAGCATGCAATTTCGTGGTCCGCTCGTGTTCGAAGATGCCAACGATGCCATCAAGGATAATGTGCCAGGGGAACTGTACTGAACGTGTGGCAAGACGTGTGACAGAGGACGAACTCCTGTCCTGATTCCGAGGCGACGCCTCCGTCTGGTTGAGCGTGTCATCTGCACTACGCTCTGGCGAGACTATCAGCTTGCGGCGATGTTCCGCGACGCGTAGATAGATATCATCCGTCACTCCCAATGTCACTTCTGCGGGTGAGAATGTCGGGTCGCGGAGAAGAGCGAGGAATAGATCGATAGCGGATGCTACGACATCGTGTGTGAGCACAAGGCTTGCGAGCAAGGCATCCGAATGTGTTACGAACGGGATGCTGAGATTCAGCCTTTTGTCAAATGCTCGATAATTCTCGTTGAAAGTCTCGATGCTGGCCATGGTGGTGTAAGGAAGACTTTGCTAGCATACCATAGCGACAGCCAGATTTATGTGTACACCTCTTTACGTAAGGATTTTTTTGTCTTTATCTTCGATTGCCAGGTAGTTCGATGTCTAGTTCTAATCGCGGTGAATTCACCAGGCAACATTACATCGTACCACATCGCAAAAGCAATCTGTAAATTCCGGTAACGCGTCCGACGTGTCAGGATCCGACTCGGTAGAATATAAGATGCCTATGGGCCCTACTATAGGACTCTCTGAGGATCAGTTCATAGACCTATTCATCAAACCGCAGGGATTTCTATTATGTGCACGTACCGGCCATGTCAGGTCACAGATGCACAAAAGATCTCTTAAAGCAAGCGGTGAAACGTATTGAGGATCTCAGGAGGCGGCACGTCAGGTCAAGCTCCTCCTTCGAATTTGTACTCGGCGGACTCGTATAAATCATTTGTGGCCCGCACGTAGCCCTTTCGCATTGTCTCGTTCTCCTGCAGCATTACCAGAGCTAGAAGTAGAAAAGGTGGGAGTCGAAATGCAAGTAGGCCTGCATCCATAACACTGCACACCCCAAATCCGGCGAATTTCGCCATAAAGCGGAAAACGTCCTTGCCACTTTAGTAGCTAAGTATGGGATTGTTCGCATTCTGACAGGCATGGCGAAATTCGCCATGTGTCGGGCTCTCAGAGAGCGCAGTGTCGACGGAATGAACACGGTCATGAACCCTACGAAGTTGAGGTCTCGCAACGACTCTGGCGCAAGGAGAGAGGGTGACTCGTTTTCGGCGTCATTGGCGAGCGGTCCGCGCACCACTCTCGATCGTCTCCCATACCCCCGTTTGTCATTAACCAATAGGACTGTTATTTACTTATCGTTTATCTCCTTTTATCATCCTCCCTTTATCTCGTAGAGTAAATAGCTTTTCCGAAAGCCCGAAAACATTAGCATAAAAAGAAGCTTTATTCTTTCGCCCACCTCAGACGTTCGCACTGCCACGCGATCGACTGAGGTGAGCTCTTGTTATTATACAGTTTCTATTATACTTTTACTTATTAGACTATTAAACTAGCTTACCGTGTATTAGGTTAGTTTACTATGATAGACGTTCGCACTGCCGCGCGATCGACTGAGCTTACCGTGTATTAGGTTGTCTCTCGCGCGGACCCGGTCTCACCCTACAACATTATATAATGTTGAGTAATTAAATTATCTTCGAAGCCATCTGGGACACATATGGGACTTCTGTAACACCTGTGACCTCTTGATAGGATAGTGCATATATACTGTCAACCTCGAGATCTGTTCAAATTCTCCTTCATATAATGTCATGTTTACGTTACATACATATTCTCCTCTCATTATATGAAAAATAAGTGCAGATCCAAAGGGAGAAAATGAGTGCAGAAGGCAGAATGGATTGTGTCACACCAAGTTGCAGTTACCAGTTTAGTACAATTTGACAGTATTTTGAGAAATACTGAGCCTGGCTGGCTCACACTTGGTATACAGTACTTTGGTATGCATTAAAGCTCAAAATCACAAAAATAATGAGAAAAAACGGTTGAGAAATGGGTGTTCTAGGCAGGTGTCCCATTGAGTGGTGGTGTCCCATTGACCGGTGAATGACTGTACACTTTGTATTCGTGGGAGAGTTGAAATTGCCTAATGATCTGCACTTGAAAGTTGTACAGAGTAACAACGTCATCACCACACCGCACACAACATCCGCTCTTTCCCCAGCACGCAAAAATGACTCGAGCGACGCGCTTCACGAGCTATGCCGGCGTGCTCTTCACGCTCTACGCGCTCGTCTGGTTCTCCGTCATTAAGGTCCCGTTCGTCGACGCGCACGTCACGGACGAGCTCCTGCCAGTAGTGCGTACACGTGTTCGTGCCCTCTGTGCCTCATCCACGCTGACTGAACCGATCCCGCGCAGCTCCCCTGGTGGCTCCTCGTGTCTTTCGGGTCGTATTCGCTTGGGTCGCTGGGGGTCGGGCTGTACACGTTCAACGACGTGCCAGACGCGTACGAGGGGCTCATGAAGGTACGTGTCTGCCCTCTCTTCGTTTCTTTGCTACTTCGCTAGTGGACATGACTAGCTGCTACTGTTTTTCTTTCTACCCCGACGTGTGACGAGCTGTGATGCTGATTCTACCTGTCGTACGTGCCTGCAGGAAATCGCCGAGGCGAAGAACGACCTGCGCGCAAAGGGCGTCACAGTCGATTGAGCACGACGCTTTCGTGCATCTCCGAACGCCTTATCCGTGCAAAATCCCTCTTCCGTCGTCGTCTTTCCCGCGCACGCGAGACAAATCTGCGAGTGTGAACTATGGCTGTCGCGATATCCGAATTTAAGGCTGCTGCGAAGCTCCTGCTCTTTACGTGCTGCCCTTCCTTTTTGATTACTCTGTTGGCAATCCAAGCGTTGCGCGCTGTGGTAGATAATTATTAGCCGGCTCACACGGACACAATTCTGTATTTAGCATACCAGCTGTATTGTAATGGCACGCTCCTGCGGCGGGAGGCGGTTCACCTGCTCGGGCGTCATCGAAATCACACGCATGATCATTTCCTGAGTTTCATGTCCGGAAGTAAGCACAAACGGAAAGCAGTTATACGGATGAAAGACAAGCAACGAAGCAGACGGTATACGCACCTTCTGCTCGTCCGGGACGCTCCCCAGCGCGCCCAGCACACCCGCACCCGGTGGCGCCTGTGCAGGCGCGGGCGGGCCGCGCGGGGGCTGCTGGTATTGCGGCGCGCCCAGCGCAGGATATGGCTGGGACGGCGGAACGTGCGCGTACTGGCCCGCATACCCGTTCTGCGGTGGGTAGCCCGGGAACGGCGGGTATGCCGGGGTCTGGCCCGCGGGCGGGGGCGTCGGGCGGTACGCCGCCTGCGTCTGCGCCTGCACGAGCGCCGCGGCCGAGGCTGCGGGTACCGTCTGGGGCGGGGCGGCCTGTGCGGGCGCCGAATACGTCACCAGCGTTTTCTGCCGGAGTCGCTCTTCGTCAGTGTCGCGTGCAGGAGGAGGAAGGGGGAGGGGGAGGAGGCGGGGCGCACCTGCAGGACCTCGAGGTTCACGATGCCCAGCTTGACCATGAGCGGCACGAGCGCGTACCCGATCTGCGGCTGCGCGTTGAGGATCGCGCGCGCCTGGTCGGGGGTCGTTTTCTGCGCGGGCACACGCGCGGCTTAGCGCTAGTAACTATTGGATAGGATATGCGGCGGACTTGCCTGCAGCTGGGTGAGCAGCTCGAGGAGCTGTTCCTCCGGGAGCACTACGGCGGCGGCCGTGGACATTCTAATAGTGCTGAAGCAGCTTGCTTGGGATCTGGACACGGCGAACGCGTCGTCTTCCTTTCCTTCTTGTAAGAATTACAGCAGCAGAACGTCTTCGAGGTTTACTTAGACTCAGAGGAGACTCAGGAGAATAGTGAACACAAAAGAAATGATAGTATTGGTAAGATTACAAAGCAAAACTTACATAATTGTTGAGTACTAAACGGCCTTCGTCTCGCACATAAGAACTCTATCATCAAACACAGATGGCAAATATCGCTCACTTCACTTTAAACCGCCTGAAATCTCCATCTGCCGCTCGTGGGCTGTGCGAAAGTGAATCAAAGCTGGTCAACTCATCTTTCATCACTTCTACATGTATAAGGCATATCTACGAAGAACCCGCAAAACAGGGTCTTCGTGTTTTCGTAACTTATTCGATATCAGCTAACCTGATAGTATTCTCAGATGTGATCGGTCTCAATTTGGACCCATTGGCTCGTCTATGGAACGCGATCACGGAGACTAACGTGGCTTTTGAGACGATACAAATAGAAGTTTGTCTGTATCTCCTACCCGGCATGTTAAGTCTTTTCAAGTCCTTGTTTATCTGGATTCCGTTCCACTGGAATGAAGGCGCTCTCAATCTTGTTGCCTACTTGCGCCGCATTTTTCAATTGTACAAGCATACGCAGCTCATCATATCCTCGTTTTTGCCTCGGTCTGAGAAGGAATGCAGTGGTAGTTTGTGATGGTTCATCCGCGCGCCGACTAATCGTGGTGCAGCGAGCCTCGTGCTCGCAGAGCCGAGACGCTGCACTCGCGGCAGCACGTCCGAGCACGCAACCGGTGCGCGCGGGACCGGGCTCCGCCGGCTTGCGCTCCAACTCCCCCTCAAGCCGAGAGGAGTCCGAGCGCGGCGGCGAAATGCTTGACTTTGAAAGACGGGAGCGGCTTCGTGAGCACGTCAGCAACCATGTCGGCGGTCGGGCAGTAGATTAGTTTGATTGTGCCGTTATCGCAGACCCAGCGAAGAAAGTAGTAGCGGATGTCGATATGCTTTGTGCGTGCATGGTATTGGTGGTCCTTCGTAAGCGCAATGGCGGATTGGTTGTCGGAGAAGAGAACCGTCGGCCCCGCGAGCGGCGCGAAGACCTGTGCGATGAGCTGGCGGAGCCAGATCGCTTCCTTCGCCGCGTGCGTGGCTGCGACGTATTCTTGAATACTACGCGACCAAACGTTGATACCTCAATACGTTTCACCGCTTGCTTTAAGAGATCTTCTCTGCATCCGTGACCTGACATGGCCGGTACGTGCACATAGTAGAAATCCCTGCGGTTTGATGAATAGGTATATGAACTGTTCCTTGGAGAGTCCTATAGTAGGGCCCATAGGCATCTTATATTCTACTGAGTCGGATCCTGACACGTCGGACGCGTTACCGGAATTTACAGATTGCTTTCGCGATGTGGTACAATGTAAAGTTGCCTGGTGAACTTACCGCGATTAGAACTAGACAGTAGAACTACCTGGCAAACGAAGATAAAGACAAAAAAATCCTTACGTAAAGAGGTGTACACATAAATCTGGCTGTCGCTGTGGTATGCTAGCAAAGTCTTCCTTACACCACCATGGCCAGCATCGAGACTTTCAACGAGAATTATCGAGCATTCGACAAGAAGCTGAATCTCAGCATCCCGTTCGTAACACATTCGGATGCCTTGCTCGCAAGCCTTGTGCTCACACACGATGCCGCAGCGTCCACTATCGATTTGTTCCTCACTCTTCTCCGCGACCCGACATTCTTCCCCGCAGAAGTGACTTTGGGAGCGACGGATGATATCTATCTGCGTGTCGCTGAACATCGCCGCAAGCTGATAGTCTCGCCAGAGCGCAGTGCAGATGGCACGCTGAGCCAGACGGAAGCGTCGTCTCGGAATCAGGATAGGAGCTCGTCTTCTGTCACACACTCTGCTACGAGTTTAGTGGAGTTCCCCTGGCACATTATCCTCGATGACCTCGTTGGCATCTTCGAGCACGCGCGGACCACGGATTTACATGTGTTACGTGCCCAAACACTCAAACGATCTCCCGACCGCACGGCATTCAATAAAGCAATTGCGCTGAACTCCGACCTCTGGAGTTTGAGCCTTGTTCAACGCTCATGGTCCCATCCGGCACGCAAAGCAATAGGGCGTGTGTGCTGCATCCCGGACATGGAACCGGAGACGCTCATGAGGACTCTTCGAGACCCGCTTGTTGGCCCCTGGACTCGTGAATTTGCCATAATGCACCTCGATTACATGGATGACAAATGGCCTGTACGTGTGCCGCTACCATCGAATTCAACCGACCTCTTTAGGTGCCTACTGAGGCGAGTGCCAAACGTGCAGTCATTCTGGATAATGGCTGCTCCTTTCCTTGGAAAGGACTTAACGGCTATTCTGCCGGCATTGGCTATCTCAGAGCTCCCCTCGCTGAAAGAACTCCGCCTTTTGAACACTACATATGGTTTCATTGGGAATATCCCAGCCCTTCTTTCTTGCCTGTGTAATGCCGTCACTCGATTCCCCATGTTGGGTAGTATCACGCTATCTGGCTGGGCCCGGGACCGGCACGATGAAGAGAACTGGTTCGACGATCTAACTACCTATCCTGACCGCCCAGGGTCGGCAACTGGATTAGAAAAATCCATTTGGAGCGCAATCAAGTTCTTCAGTTGCGTAGATTGCCGGGTCTTTCCCTTTCTTTCGCTTGTGAGACGACCGGAGAGTGTGCACAGCTGGGCTTGGGAATGCTTCCGCTTCTTGGAGGACTGTGCTACCAATCTCGGGCTTATTCGTGTCATCACACCATATCTGTCGGATGCACAGACAGTAGAAGCACATTTTAATCCGAGGAGCCGTGACTATATTCACGCGCTGACCACCTTCTGTGCCGCATGCACTCACGTTCGATTTTTCTTCCTGGACATCGTTTCGGGTTATTGCCCTGTTCCCAGCCATTTCATGAGCGCCCTACCAGACACCGTGGAGGAGATAATGATCACATGTCAAAAGGCTGATGACGAAGCGGGATGGGACAAGACGGCCAGTCAACTTGTGGCATCCAGTAAGAAGTTACGCAGGCTCTCGCTACGTATTCAGGCTCGTCACCCAGATGGCAGTTATAATTTGATACAGTATCATTTGCCACAGACGGAGGCCATGTGCCAAGAAAGAAATGTCGTTTTCAAAAGCCTTGGTCCTTACAATTGCCTCTCACAATTCCCGAAGTCGTTCCTCTCTCATGTATAATCATGGATTTTTTTATACATATGAAGCACCATTTACGTCTAATGATCCGCAATCTATCGGATTCTTAATCTTGGGATATTGTGCGGTAAGTGCCGTCACAGTCCTGTGGTAGCTGAGCTTCCAGCGGTCGCTTTGTAACAGAAAAGACTCGCTGTCTTCTCGTACACAATCACCAGTGCGAAATGCGCGTCGACACTCCTTGTACGTAGTGAATTTAGAAAGCAAGGGTTGCGCTATTTGCAATGCAAGTAGTCATAAACACGGGGACACGTGTACGCACGACGGGCAGGAGCTCGTCCATGACGTGCGCGTCGACGAACGGCACCTTAATGACGGAGAACCAGACGAGCGCGTAGAGCGTGGAGAGCACGCCGGCATAGCTCGTGAAGCGCGTCATTAGAGTGCTAGTAAGCAATTTCAACTCTCCCACGAATACAAAGTGTACAAATCTGAGTTCAGATCGTGTTGTTATCATAACCCTTCGGACCTCCAGTCTCCCGGCTCAGACTTCACATGTAAATTTCCATGCGCGTAAATACCTGCTCCAGATTCTTGCAATAATCCTACCTATTTTTCTAGCATCAGAAACTTGAATGTGACCCCATTTGCAAAACTTGGGTTCCTTACAGAATTTACACATGAGGACGTCACTAACCAGCGTATGACCTAATTTACACCTAAACGAACGTCTCGAAGAACTACGACAGCGTGGACATCCGTGCTGGTGTTTCTTGCTGATGAGACTGGTTCTGACAAGGCGCGACCGGAACAATCTGAGGACAATTTCGGAGCAATATTGTGGAAAGAGTACAACTCGACGACCCGCTAAAGGTATACGCGGTTACTGGTGCACATAAAATCACGGGTATTATTATGGGGCAGTAATGTATACAAATGCATATAAAAATCTCAAGTCCGTAGTAGCAAGCCTCCCGCAGAACAGAGCGGTACATCATTACGCATCGTACTGTAGAAAATGAAAAGATCAATCCTATGCAGGACCTGAGTAGGAAAAAAAAATCGCTCGTACCACAATTTGGAGCGAGCCAGGCCATGGGCTCATGTTGCCCGTGTTGGAGATGTAGAATCTGTTGTCCGTCTACTCGAAGTCAGTACATGTCGAGGACAGTATTAAAATCACACAACTTACACCGAGTGAGTTTTGGTCGAATCTGGCGCACGTGCCAGCCGGAGCAGGCGCGCGACGGATGTTCGGCAAGCGGAAGATGATCTTGATGATCTCCGGGATCGTGTCTGCCGCAAAGTCCACACCGGGGCAGTTATGGAACCCGGCGCCCTGGAGCTGGTAGCTGTCCTTGGGGCGCGTCGGGTCTACCGCCGTCGGGTTCGGGAAGTCCGCGGGCTAGAAGGAAAAACAATGAGAAAGAAAGAAAAAACGCAAACGGGGTGAACGGTGCTCTTACATTTAAGTGCGCGTTCTTGAAGCCCGCGAAGAGCAGGTCGCCCGCGCGGACCTGCAGCGGCTGGAACCCGGCGCCCTGCGGGACGAGGTCGTCCTGCACGGCCGCGCGGAACAGGCCGCCGAACTGCGGGTTCAGGCGCATGCCCTCGCGCACGTACCCGCGCAGCAGCTCCGCGCCCTTCTTGTCGTCGCGCGCGCACGCCGCGACGAGCTGCGCACGCTCCGCCGCGCGGCTGTCGTCGAGGTAGAAGTCGACGACCTGCGCGACGGCCTGCGCGTAGTTCACGGACGAGCCGACCGCGAGCCCGATGACGCACGCGACGAGGTCGCGCGTCGGCCGCCCGGACGCGGCGAGGTTGGCGAGGAAGTCGTGGCACTCTTTCGGCGGCGTCGGCCAGATGGCCTCCTTGACGGACGTGAAGATGCCGACGAGCGGGTTCTGCTGGGGATTAGAAGGGATTTACTAGTCATACTGTGTGACACTTACCGACGCCGTGCGTGGAGCAGCCTCTGTGAGGCTCTGCGCGATGAGCCCGTTGATGATCTTCCCGACTTGCGATGCGGCAGACCGGAGAACCCAGCCGTGCTCCGGCTGAATGTTCTCGAACACGCACATGAACAGGACAGTGAACATGTCGTACACCTCCTGCTCGGTGAAAAGACCCCGAGGGTTCGCCGCCGTCTTCAATGGGATGCCACACTGTAGAAGAGTTAGATGAAGCTCCCATTTGATTAAAAAAATATCGACTTACAAGCTTGTCTGCGGCCCAATGCACAGATATCAGATTGATAACGTCCTTGATGATGTCAACGTACGTCCCAGGCACGCCGTCGTACTGGAAGCTCTTCTGCTTGAGCAAGTCGCGCGTCTTCCCTTTGTACCACTCCACATACTGGCCCACAGAGTCCTTGCTGGGGAAGAGCGCATGCCAAACGAGTGCCTTGTCTACGCTGTGCGTCTTCTGGTCATCGAAGGTGAGCATGAAGCCGTAGCCGTCCGTGAGCATCTTCATGTCCGCCTCGTAGATCTGGTGGAACTTCTTGAAGTCGTTGAAGACGTAGCGGATGCCCGTGAGCGTGTTGAGCACCTTCGGGATCGGCGTCGTTTTCGGGCGGTTGAAGTCGTATTTCTCGGCGATCCCGAGCTTCGTGAGGTTCTGGAACGTGACTTGCGGTGTGAAAAAGGGGAACAGCGCGTAGACGTTATTCTGCACTGACGGTCAGCGACTGCATAGTCTGCATAAAGAGAATACCTACCGCGGAATAGTGCCTCGGCAGATGGCGGAACAGGAGCCTGGGCAGCGCAGCGCCGAAGGCGCCGTTGTCTGGGTCGCGCGCGCAGTCCTGGTAGCCCCACGACGTGAGGTTGGTAGGCGTGTAGTCGGTCGTGTAGTACCGGTCGCCGCGCACGAGCGCGATCGCATCAGCAAGAATCGCGCGCGTCATCGTGTACCCGCAGCATATGCCGCTGCCGGGGCCGAGCGCCATGCAGTCCTCCGCCTGGAGGCCCGGGTACAGCTCGAGGTTGTCGATGTGGTTGTACAGCCTGCGCGCGGCGCCCGCGATCTCCGGGTCCGAGGACCACTCCTCGAAGCTCGCGAACTGCTTCAGGCCGAGGAACTTGCGGAACTCGTTCATCGTGCACACGCCCCACTGGCGCGCCTGCTGCATGCCCATGATCTCGATGATGCGCAGCGCGGCGGGCGTGCCCCGCGCGCGGTACGCGCCCGCGCACTTCTCGGTCGAGTCGTGCAGGATCTTCGCGAGCTCGTCGTCCGAGAAGGTCCCGTCCGCCTGGCGCTTCATGCTACAAACAAATGGCGTCAATTAAGGAATTACGTGTCTTAAATATGCGCGTACCCTCCAAATGTACGCTTCTTCGGGTCGGGCTCGACCGTGCTGAAGAGGTTGACCGCAGCCGTCCTGAAATCGCTCAGATCGACCTGGTCGAGCGCCTTCCCGTTGAAGATCGTGTTGAACTCGTCCTCGGTCCACTTGATGTCCTCCTGGGCTGTGGTGGCGTGCCAGCGGTACAGCACGTTGAACTCGACCGAGACGTGGTTGCCCTCGCCCCGCGTGATAACCTCGCCGGACTGTGTTTTGATCGGGTCGAAGGGGTTCATGCTCCACGTGTTGCCGTCGCGCCCGAGCCCTAGGAAGCCCGAGACGTAGTCGCCGAAGATGAGCGCCATGAAGTGACCGCAGTTTACAAGACGCGCGGTCTGGAAGATCTCTTCGTCTTGTTGCGCGCACGCCTTCGGGTCGCTTGGGGGCGGGTCGCTCCATCGCTTGCGCTCATTGATCTTGAGGAGCATGTTTGCAATGTACTATATAACCGAGCGTTAGAAAGTTTGTTGGAGAGAAAAAAGAAAAAGGACATCATACGTTATGGTTTCGACTGAAGATCACAAGAAGAGCGCTCGCCGCAGGTGGAAGAAAGCCAAGTCGGTCTTCACTGAAGGTGTCCGGGTAGAGCATGCCGCGACCTAGCTCTTTGTTGCGCACTTGGTTCTGCGTGAACTGATCATTGCCGTATAGCGGCGAGAGGTCAAGATACGAGGACGTGTTGTTCTTGGTCCAGTCCCTGGAGTCAGTGCGGAAGAGCGAGTGGGTGACCAGCGAAGCGAACGCGAACGTGAGGGAGGAGTTGCGACCCGGATGAGGCTGGAACTGGGAGCGGAGATAGCTTAGTTTGGATCAATAACGAAACAGAAAATCACCCGCTCACGTCGCGAGCCTTCAAGAGTGTGTCGAAGACAAGGCCCGGGTCCGGAAGAGTGTTCATCGGAAGCGGGTGTCTCCCCTGAACAGAGCGCGCGTATTGCAGTCCGGCCTTTCCCAGCTCGGGCTGCAGCGGATTATTTCCGCTCCCGTCGGCACTGCGGTAAGAATACTGCGGGCCAAGGAAGGTCGCGGGCGGGTGCGGGAGCGTCTCGTACAGCGTCGCTATTGCCACGTCGTTGGCCTTGTTCTGCACCGGGCCCGGGGGGAGCTTGGTGATCGCGCTGAGCGCAGTCGTGAAGAAGCCCTTGCGGTCGTCGATGGCCTCTTTGTTGGCGAGGAAGTTCAGGATGCCCTCGACGGCCTTCGGGTCGCTGATGGGCGCGCCGCGGCGGACGGCCTCTTGCGCATTGTCGACGAGCGTGTAGATGCGCGAGTGCGCGTCGCTCTTTCCGTTCGTCTCGCCTGCGGCGAGCGCCTCGTAGTCGTAATGCCCGTCAGGCGCGCCGGGGAGGGGGCGGGCGGAGAGGTGGGCGAGTTCGGCGCCGGACTACAGCACACCTGATAGTTGGACACAGTTATGATCAAGAAAACGCACGAGACTCACGACAAAAAGACTCTGGGTCAAGTCCACAGGTAATTTCGACATGTCTGCAACACTGGGGGAGAGTGAGGGCTAAGCGTCGTTGTTACCGCCCATCGTTTTATACCGCCCAAGTCGGTATCACCATTGCGTTCCTTCCGCGCCTCTGGCGCCGATCTGTTACTCGGACCTATGGAGGCTGGAAAGATGGAAATGGTAGATCTAGATGCATCAGGAATAGCATCAGGGTAGTGCTGTGCAACGTCAGGATGTTTCACGGTTTTGAACAGCTCGCGGCCAGGGATGGGAAACAGGTGTTATGGGATCACCGACATCGTCGTCTGAAGAAGAAGACGGAACGGAGGAAGGAGCGAAGATACGCGTCGCGTGTTCTGTGTGCACGCGCCATGAAACGCGACCCGAAAACGTGACTTGTCCAGCATCCGCTATCAACGGTCAGAGCATCTTACTTACTCTTTCTATTAAAGCAACTCACCACGATTGCTCCCGCTGCAATCTTCAAAAGATATTCCTGGTTAATACCCGGTTATTGCTGACTCCTGGAAAAAGCCATAGGACTATAATCGGCTCTTGTCATTGCGAATACATGGGTCGACGGCCCTGTGGATGCTTGATATCCAAGTTCGGGCATAGGCTGTCTTCAGATTGACAGAGAGCATGGAAGGCGGAGGGTAACTTCTCTTCGTCGGTGTGTTTTAGTGCACGAAGGGACAAAAGAGAAGACCACTAAAGTCGCTACGGTCTAAATCGGTTTGTGCGGCTAAACGAGTCTATTCGAGTCTAGCATTTGTATTTGACATCAACTAATAAGACACAATGCACTGAACGTGATTGGGAGGCCGTTTGGATCCCTCTCCCGACGAACATGCTCACTGAATTTAGAAAATCCACTCGGAAAGTACCTACGAGACTCTCCCTGGGCCCTCGACCTGACAAGCAAGATTACCCTTTAATTTCCGCGATTGTCAGGAAAGCTTCCCGCCCTCGATTATGATCTTCTTCGCGAAGAACGTCCTGACAGTGTCTGGGAAGTACCTCTTCCCAGCCTCGGCAGCTTCTGATCCCGACCCCAATCCAACCAGACTCTGATAGTAAGACTTCGTTCGAATGCCGACTCGCTCGCAGATCGCTGTCTGCCCGGCCCGCACGCACCCCTCGAAGCTCTCCAACGTAGCGATATTCATTTTACAATTGCTTCCCCGGGTCGCCGAAGCGAAAAAGGTGCCTCGTTTTCGCGTCCTCGGGATCTCTCCTTTACGTCCTCACAAAGGCCGCCCAGCATTCGCTTCTGTGCGGGCTGCCGTCCCTGTGCACATGCAAGGAGCTCTGCTTCTGCGATTTGACAATGGCATATTCCCGATGGACCTGACTGGAAAGGCCGTCCAATAAACGAGGGGTCTCGTGCAAAATCAGCGAATCTCGAGCAGCCGATTGGTTTCTGGCCCGCCTCCTCTTCGCTCGCCCTTCCAAGCAACTCGGATAGTACCGTGTGGATCTATCGCCCCGGAAGTACGAGCCCATCTGTTATTTGCAATGCCCGAATCCCGACACGCTCTTACCATTGTCATCTTACGGTTCTCTGCCACTTCGTTGTGTATCCTGCAAGGAAGGAAGGGGAAAGAAACTGCTGATGCCTGTCATTCCAGGACGCCTTATCCACGGCCATACCATGACGGCGGAGGAACTCCCTTGAATCTACAGCAAATTCACCTGCGTGTTTGCATACTTTCGCGGGTGCCTACGATCCCACTGATCTGTTCGTTCACATCGCGCATACCTCGAAGCGAGCTCCAGTGCGCTAGCTAATCTCCTCTAGCGCCATCGATGTGAAAAACCCAACAAACCGAAAAAGGGAGACGGCGCAAGAAAAAATATCCCTGGGGTCGGGGGGTCGGGCTTCCTACTTCGGTTCTAACTTACAGGTCGCGGGGATGCTGTACAGTACAACGTCGGCTCTCGCGATGGGCAGACACGTCCCGAATTCGCTTCTTCATCGAGCGCAGGACCTCAGGCCTCAGTAATAACTCGTAGCCGCTCCGCTGCCCAAGCACCACCTCCGGCTCCAGCTCCCGCCGGCGCGCCAAGTTCCGCGCCGTCAGATGCCGCCTAAAATCAAGCCTTACTACATTTGTATTTACACAAAACCAGTTTTTGAACTGGGGGTGTGTATGCCTCTTCTCCTTTGGCTCGTGGCCTTCGCTGAGCGAAACATTCCATGAATACAGAGCAGCAAGGTATAAAAATGTGGTGTACATGTATAATAAGATAAGGAAGCAGCAATGCAGGCATATACAATACAGAGAGCTCAAACGGAAACGGACAGCAACGAGACAGGGGGGTCATGCGAGCAACGGGTCGAGAGCAGGAAAGCGACAGCAGCACTCAGGGAACATGTATACCAGGATCAACAGAACGGGAAACCGAAACCCAAAAGCTGAGGTCGAAGTCGGAGCCAGAAAAAGGGGGAACCCGCTCATCGGCCGTCGTCGGCCCCGCCGGCGAGGTCGAGGATGAGCTTGCACGCGACGTCCATGAACATGTATGGCGAGACGACGGTGTCCTCGCGCGCCTGCAGGTCCTGCGGGAGCATGCTCCCCGTCTCAGACGCGCTTTCGGAGGGCGTGATGGGCTTCGCCATCTCGAAGCGCGCCGCGCCGGGCTCCGTGGACGCCCGGTACGACTTCTTGTGGTGGAAGTCGACGAGGTAGTTGTCCCCGTCGACGTAGTACAGCTGCACGTTCATGAGCACGACGACGTCGTCCTGGCGCGAACGCGTCTCGACGAAGTAGATCGACGACGCCGCGCGCAGGTCGACACGCCCCGCAGGTCCGTGCCCGTCGAAGTCGCGGTTGCGCTCGATCGTGGGCCGGTCCTTTGCGCGCGAGTGGAACGCGCACAGCCCGCCGAGGTCCTTCTTCTCTTTCCACTCCATGCTGAGCGACTTGAGCGACGCATAGATCGCAGACATCACCTCCATCGGCGGGCTGCGGCTTCGGATGCCAAAGTGCCACCGCGTGCGGTGCTGCTTCTTCTCTTTCGACGCGCCTGCGACATTTTTTTTCGCGGACGCGTACGACGTGAGATGATGGGGCTGCACGTTTTGGTCTCCGGGAAGGGAAGAATTGAGGACGGCAAAGTTGCTTTCCTCGGTAGCGTTCGCAGGGGTGGAGAAATCCATTCCCGTCTCCTCGCCGTCTTCATCCAGCTCTTCTTCGATAAATTCCGATTCGAAAGGATTTGGTTCGGATTCTGGATTGTTGCTGGGTGACAAAGCGTTCGGCGACAGCATATTTCGAGGCTGTAAATAAGACACTAAGAATGACAATGTGAACGGATTTTCCGAGGAGCTTACATCCAATACAGCCAGCTGCGCGTCGCGCTCTTGGTCCTCAAACTCGGCCACTAGTATTCCCTTCAGTAAGTTATAGTTCATGAAATTTAAACACGACTCACAGTCTCGACCCTTCCTTCGCTTATCACGAAGGAGTAGATATGCAACTTTCACGGCATTCCCTTGCGGCCCATCCTCACGCCTAAGCGCCTCCCAGACCTCGTCAACACTGACATCTTCCATCCTCTGCGCAAGCTCCTCGACTACGTCTTCTTCCATGCGCCCGAGGCCCTCGATGACCTCAAAGTCAAGCTGCTTGGGAGGTGCGACGAGCGACGACAATGTGCCTAGAACCGGACCCGGCGGAGGAGGGAGAGGGGTAAGGTAACGGGGAAGATCAGGCAGGAACCAGGGGTGAGCCATGATGTCTGAAATAGTCATACGCTTCACGGGATCGACATGTAGCATCCCATTGATGAGAGAGCGAGCATCGGCGGATAGGTAATTTGGAAGGAAGTACACGCCCTCTGCAGCTCAAGGTTAGCCTCCGCGACAGATAAGAACAGGGCGGCTAGATAATGCACACCTGCAATCTGTTGAAACAAGCGCCCAACATCTTCGTTTTCAAACGGCAGGCGCCCGCAAAGCATCACGTATAAAATTACACCACTGCTCCATACATCAACCTCTGGACCAGTGTACAATGCTCCTCTAATGACTTCAGGTGCTGCATAGTTAGGACTGCCGCAGCTTGTCTTCAAGAAGTCGCCATCTTTGATTTCATTCGAGAGACCAAAGTCCGCGATCTTAACATTCAGATCATCATCGAGCAGGATGTTCTCGGGCTTGAGGTCGCGATGAACGATTTTGAGGCGATGACTGTAGTCGATCCCGGAGATCATCTGCTGGAAGAACCGACGCGCCTGGGGTTCGGGCATGCGCCCCTTGTCAACAATAAATTTGAATAACTCTCCACCAGCATACTCGAGGACGATGATGATATCTGTTGGCGTCGATATAACTTCGTATCTGGAATCATGATTTAGAGATGTCCAGAAACAGCGAGGCTGGGGCTCACAGCTTGATGATGTGCGCATGGCGAAGCATGCGCATGTAGTCGACCTCGCGCTGGACTCTTGTCTTCGTCCGCGATGCGATGATAGCCTCCTTCGATAGAAACTTCATTGCGACTTTCTGACCTGTGATCGTATGGTAGGCCACTGCAGCATGCGCAGTCAGCTTTGTGGAGACCATGATGAAACACGGATGCAAATACGCACTCTTGACCTTGCCGAACGTTCCCTCTGCAATCTCATCGACGACTTTATATTCGCCGAGCTTCGACGGCGAGAACGACTCCACTGGTTGGTTGCTCGACATGGCGGCGAAGGCGGCGGCGGCGACGGGGACGACGACAGCAGCAGCAGCAGCAGCGACGACAGCGAAGGGTTGCGGGAGCTTTGCAAGCACTTAGCAGGGTGTTGTCCAGAAACAGCTTTCTATTCGTGGGAAGGTATGACATAATGAAGTCTCGATAAGGGGTTGCATTCTGCGCCCCGCTAGTTGTCTCCCGCCGTCATCATCAGCGTCGTCGTCGACAACAGCACATCGTCAACACCGACCCATCCACACTAGTTCATCATCTCAACGCGCTCCTAGAGTCACTAATGGCCCGTACTAAGGTTTGTGTTATGTTCTGCATGGTGAATCTGAACCTGGCCGCTCATCGTCTATGTTATCAACAGCAAACCGCTCGCAAGTCCACCGGAGGTGAGTCATCGCGATTTTTGACCGTCATTGACACCCGCCTTACAATAATCTATTCAGGAAAGGCTCCGCGTAAGCAGCTCGCGACCAAAGCCGCCAGGAAGACGGCCCAGGTAAGTGTTTAAGACCGCTGCGCCCCAACGATGGATACCCATAACCCTCAACATCAAATCTGACTCCTATCTGCAGCCCGCGACCGGTGGTGTCAAGAAGCCCCATCGCTTCAGGCCAGGAACCGTCGCTCTCCGTGAAATCCGCCGCTACCAGAAGTCGACGGAGCTCCTCATCAGGAAGCTTCCCTTCCAGCGCCTTGTTCGTGAAATCGCGCAGGACTTCAAGGTATGTGGCACAGTGTTATTTCCATTTCGGGGAATTTTTTTGACTCATACACTTTGCTTTATCTCAGACCGACCTGCGCTTCCAGTCCTCCGCAGTCATGGCGCTCCAGGAGGCTGCTGAGGCCTACCTTGTTTCCCTCTTCGAGGACACCAACTTGGCTGCTATCCACGCCAAGCGTGTTACCATGTATGCAGCATTTTACCGAGTTGAGTTGATCTTGGCCTAATTCACTTTGTTCTTAGCCAACCGAAGGATCTCGCTTTGGCGAGGCGCCTCAGAGGCGAGAGGTCTTAAGCCCAGTGCCTATTGCGCTGGCGCCCATACACACGAGTGTCGTTGGTCTGATATGGTATCGTCTGATATGGTATGATTAGTCGGCTGTCGACTTTTTCTAGTTCTCTTTCGTTTTTCGCTTCTTGTACTGTATTAGTCTGGTCGGACTTGACCGACATGTTCCGTGTTCGTTATGTCTTTTAAACGCTGAATGCTATATATGGGACCGTCATACCAGTGTGAGATACTTGAAAAACAAGAACACTTGGATCTTCGTTACTTGACTGGGAAAGCGGTCCTGTATGAACGACACAGCAATCTTCTGTGTGACGTCGTGGCCACTCATTCACTTTTCCCCTTCTTTGCGCTCGCAAGTTTCGGGTCCGTGGGCGCTCCCGGTATTGCGCTGTGCCACGCGCCGTCTATGCCCTTCTTCCGCACAGTAAAGCACGCGATGCCGAGGAAGTCGGTGATATCGCCGATGACGAGATAGCAGAAGCGCGCATACGCAACGAAGGAGAGCAACAGTGAAGCGTACACGGCAAGCGCGATTCTTTCGTACGAATCCTGGAAGAACGGAGGCCGCCCGAACAGGCGCGGGGCGTTCGCGTCGAGCCCCGCGAGCGCGGAGACGACCCACAGCCACTCCCAGAACGGCATGTCGCGCCGCTGCGTGAGGTGCGCGAGGATCATGCGCCCAACCTGGTGCGCGAACTGCAGGCCCCACGCGCAGAGGAACGGCACGAAAAGCGGCGAATGCATGATCGTCGACGTGGCGGGTGCGGCGCGGAGAGCCAGAAGACGTGGATGGCGACGGAGAGTGGGAACGGCAGGAGGCGCAGGAAGGGGCGGAACGAGGAGGAGGGTGAGGAGCGCGTGGCGCGGTGGACGTTTGTGTAGCTGGGAGGGAATATTAACGGACTTCTTGGACAAGCGGATGTATGTACCTTGTGACGATATTGAATGCCAGGCCAAATCCGCCAAAGTACATGAACACCTCGTTAAGTGGAACATTAGGTACAATGTCGGCGATATGATCGAGGTGTTCGAGTCGCAAAAAGGTCAGAGTTCCTTGGTCCCAGAATGCAGGACCTTTGTGTTCAGAGTTGAGCCGGGTAAAATGAGCAAAAAAGGCACACTTGAAACCCTACCATACACGCCGGTGATAATGTATATGCCAACAATAAGCAGTATTCCCTCGACAGGCCCGGAGAAGACGCCAAGGTATAGCTGGCCGGTGTGGAATTCTTCCCAGGTGGTGAGATAAAAGTTGGCGAGCGTTGCAACCTGCGAGGAGACAGTCCACCACGATCGACCGAGGTTAAGTGCGTAACAGGCGAGTATCGCCTCTAGCTAGACGTCCGAAGTCAGTGTAATACAGCATTGGACGTAGTGTATAGAGTAATCCTACTGTAGTGTTTATCGCGTCGCAGCCTAACTTGATAGTTGAAAGAGTGTATGCGTTTCCGTGCAACAGATTACTCACCATGATCGAACATCTCGCCCAACGGGCCTGCCATCTGCGTTCGACGCGCTTGTTTTCTAGAAGAAAACCGTCAGTGCACTTCGACTCATTTGCATTACAGCTTGTACTCACCCGTCTATGGCGTCAAGACTCTGGTATAAGAACAATCCGGCCGCCCAGCTGTGCTTCTCGTTAGGCCAATCTTCACGGTTTCATTTGTAGCAGCATACGTGAAGTATATCCATTGCGGAGGCCCAGATGCGTGTTTCGCGGTGTAATAGGAAGGGTCGTAATACAACATCGTTAGGAAATTCAGGAAAACAAGTGAGAGCCCGGTGAGCGTGATCTGCAGATCAGGAAGGTCAGTCCGCTGTCGCCAGCTCAAAATTCATTGCTTAAAACATACGGTGTTCGGCGCGACCGACGTCGGCCACAGCTTCACGAGCTGGTTCCAGTACGGGTTGAGTACATATCTCGACAATATGGACCTGTCCGGCGTGCCGTGGTCAGTTTTAAAATTTCGAGCACGATGTCTCCGTGGCCGCGGCGCAGAACGAGCAACTCAACTTGTCGACGCTCCTGTACTGGTATTTATTGAGATTTTCGAGGGCGTGCTTCGGAATGTAGCCCATCGCGGCGAGGGCGGCGCACGACGTGGTCGACGTCGAGGACAACGTTCTGAGCCAGCTGTGGAGTGCGGTGATCTCTCGAATGAGGGTATCGGCTCTCGGAGATGTGAAGGATGGCACGTGACGCTAACGCGTTGGTAGCGCGATCGACGCGCCGTTCGCCTTGCGTTCACCCTCGACCCCTTCTCGTCAACTCTCTCGACGACAGCGACGGCAGCAACGAAGCATGCGACGCGCAACATCTCTACGCTCACACAATGCGCGAAACTCAGTAACCTCACTCTCGGATGACCTGGGCATGCTGCGGGAGGAAGAATCAGCTGAGGATGCGCTTCGGCGACAGCTCTTAGCAGCGGAACGCGAGAACGATAAGGCTCGTACGAAAACCTCACTGTACCCACTCAAGGCTGATGTGGCCCTATGTAATTTAGCTGAAAGCTCAGATACTCACGATGCAAGACCAGCTGAGCCAACGTCCGCCTTTAGAGCAAATCCAGGGGCTGGAAAGGGAATACAAGAGTTTGGAGCTGCTTTTGACGGGAACGCAAAGGGAGAATGAGCGATGTATGGCGGAGATGGAGAGGTAAGCTCCTGTCTTGCCTCTCATAGGACTTGCTGATGTATGTGTTTTATCAAAGAGGGAAGAACAGGGAGAAGATGCTCGAACGCGAGCTGGCGAAATTGGCGGGCGACAACTGGCAGGTACGTTCTCGCTACGGACTCAAAATACGACCGCCACTGACAATCAATATAGACCTCGCTAAATATCCCTGCAAACACCAGCGCCTCGAGTCGCAGCGGATTCCTCCGCGCGGGTGACACGTCTTCCTTCTTCCTCCCCCAGGCGGAGAGCACGGCCGCAATTCTGGACTCGACCTTCGACGCCTCGGCATCCGCGTCTTTCTTCTCTTCTCCGGATGCTATGGATTCGGCATCGCCATCGACGCCGCGACAGAACAATCCGCCCGCGAACGCGCAGACACTCAGCTCGGCGCTCGCGCACATCGCGCAGGTGCGCGCGCTCATCCTTGGCATGTGCGTGTCTCGCTCTGCGATCTCGTTTGACGGAGAGTTGTCGAGGTCGCTAACGAATGTGCTACTGTACTTAGGGAGGAGCGCATGGAGGCGCGCGAGAACCGCCTCACGCAGGAGGTCGCGCGCGCCGAGGGGGAGACGCGCCGATTTGAGGCTGTCAGGCAGGAGGTCGATGGCGTTTCGTGAGCTTGCTTTGTTCTACTGCTTTGTATTGTTTGCTTGCTATGCGTCCATTGCACCCTTGTCGCACGCTTCCGCTTGTCTGTATATTAACCATTCCCGATCTCTTGCTATCATGAACTTAGTTTTATCTATTTATATGAAGTGCGAGGTCATGCCTGTCGTTATGCAATTCAATTTGCGGTTCAGTGGACTGTGTCTCTGCTGGAGTACCGGGTGGATTAGACACGTCGGAATCTATTGTATTCTGCTTCATACTATAGTACCACTGACAAATTATATATTCATTGTAGAGTCGTCAGGTTGCAGACATGGCTTATCCAGTACATTAATACATTTTTTCAAACCACGCAAATTCCTTAGAGAATAACTTGAATTACGGGAGCAGATGTCCAAGAAATTCTTCGAAATTGAGCTTATGCGAGTCCTAATCTTTTTCCACAGCTTTATCATGCTTCTGGCTTTCAGCACATACGAGTTCTCATAAACGCACTTTTGAATGAAAAAGAACTATTAGATTGGCCGTGGAATTGCATGTATCAAGTGCTACATGCATCTAAGCGGAACCTGCACGTTAGTCCCATCTGAACGCGCTGTATAAAATCTCAGGCAGCCGTAGGATTCGCGACACCATACTAATTTTGAGTGGACTCGGAGTCACTATTGACGTCCTAGCGGAGTGCAGACGATGAGCACTATATTCTATCAACATGAAGAGGATTTCATAAACGACTTTCTGTATTTAGGTATACGTAAGATCCTCAAAGCTAGTCCCCGACTCATAACATGTACCCAACCACCGCCGTGACACTGACAGCGGCATGCTAACGTTGAAATACGAGGGCGAGGTCACCAGCAGTCGCACACAGAGGTCCGTTTGACCCGTTGGCGGTGGTGGTCTTGAAGTTACAAACAGTCAGACTATAATATAGTCTCACTATATGCTAGTTGCTTACTAATCTACCCGTTCTCCGAAACAGTTTTTGCGGGTTCGCAGAGATTCCAATAGCTAAACTGTTTCTTTGGTGGCTGCGGCGGGGATACCAAGTCCTTACCCCCACAATGTACTGACAATCGCATCCATCACGAGCAAAACTAGCTCCTTGGCCTTTGCATGTTCGGTTCAGGATCGAAACGAAGCCGCTGCTCTAGCTTCCCTGCACTCATCGACCTCTAGCGCTTGTATCTATCCTTTTTCAATTCAGCGCTATCAGCCCCTTCCCAGCGCTGTCATCGCCTCCTTTTGATGCTGCAGCCATGCGGCGCGTGATCAAGCCTGGGCGGCATATATAATCAACATCCTCGCTTTCCGATTTCACAGAAATCGCCGGGAACACTCCTCGCTGTTTACCTCAATCGACTGTCAGTTGTGATGTCTTCAGCACCAGACGATGCTTCGGTCCCGCCCCCCTTCCGCAAGTGGCCCGAAGGCGCGGAGGTGAAGACGTGGACAGGCGGATGCCATTGCCGCCGCTTCACGTACAAGTTCGAGCACCCAGTGCTCGAGGCGTGCCTGCCCATGTCGTGCAACTGCAGTATATGTACACAAAAGGGGAGCTCCATGTGTGCGTATCTGTCATCGATTTTCTCGATTTTCTCATAAAATACGGCTGATGCATAGTGATCACCAGGTACGGCCCCGAGTCTGCCTTCCGCTTTACCACGGGCTCGTTTGACGAGGCGGCGGTGTACGCGTGGGGCAAGAAGATACTAAAGCGCTTCTTCTGCCCGACGTGCGGGTGCCAACTTCTGTGGCGCGCGATGGGCCGCGTCGGCGTCAATGTGCGCACGTTCGACGACATCGACGTCGGTAAGCTCGCGCTCAGGCACATCGATGGGAAGAGTCTGTGATAGCAGTGGGAAAAGGACGTCTGCGACGATTAGAGACGAGGTGAGCTGGTGACCAAAGACCAGATGGTGCATTATTCACTTATAATCTATCATTTTGAACTTGATAGGGTAGAAAAAAAATGGAATTAATATGTACGGCAAATGCCAGAATGTACAAGATGGTATGAGAGCAAATGTGTCTGCGACTGTTCCTGTAGTTTCACCAAGTTCCGCTGCTCGCGAGTCTGCCTAAGCTCAGAAGAGTTGCTGCGAGGCGATGTTACTGTGTGGAGTTCGGTTCAAGATCGAACGAACCGCTGTTATGACTTCTCCGCACTCTTCGGACTGTGTCTACCCTTGTTTAGTATCAACGCTATGAACCGTTGCCTGGGGCTATCTCAGCCTTCTTTCAGTGTCATGGCCCGCGATGCGCAGGATAAGTGCAATGACGGGCAGGTGCTTATTACCGGAACACTCGTCCATCTTGTCTCGAAGGTCTTCCGACTCAAAGCATGCCTTCTCCTGCTGTTTGCCTAAATCTCACCTGGTAAGAAACAAACAACAACCCTACAACAGATTTTTCTACAACCTACACTAAGGATCTGCCAAACATCTAAATTCCGTATCATTAACAACGAAAGAAAAGGCAGTTGTGTATATCCAAGCAGGATTAGGATAAAAAGACATACTATATAATCAGTCATTAGTAGTGAGGTTTTCTCAAAGCGTTACGTTCTTACAACCGCATATGTCGTTGGTGTCGGTACATTCTTTACTTAAATTCTCCTCGGGGCTTGCCTTTCTTTATCTCTACGTGAAATAAAAGGAGGAGTACGACGGATCGGTGAGGCTTGACCAGTCGGGGTCCGGGCCGCTGACCGCAGCGTGACAGCGCGTCACTACCAACACGGCACGTCACCACCACGCGCTCGACGCGTCGAACCGAGACTCAACGCCTAACCACCAAGTCAACGCAGCAAACGCGTAAGCAACACGCAGCAACCTCTAAGGAATCGATTAGATTGACAAGTTTCTCTAGCAGGATAGAACGATGCCCCCGAGGCGCTCAGCACGTAAGCCGTCGGCGGCGCCATCGACTGCGGGGTCGACCGAACCTGCGGCAACCACAACACGCAAAGTATCCGCCTCCAAACGCAAGCGCAGTTGAAACAGAGCAAGAGGAAGTGAGTCGTCAAAGAGGAGGCTGTGGACGAAGCCGTGTTGGACGACGAGGCGCCCAGAAAACCCGGCTTGAGAGCGCGCAAGCCCGCATCGCGTCTAGCGCCCGTGTTGAAGGGCAAGACTCGGTCGACGAGTCGCAAAGTGTCTGCGCCTGTGGTTGAAGAAGAAGAGGATGAGATTGAGGAAGTAGAGGTCGAGGACTGTTCCTTCGCCGCCTAAGAGGTCAAGGCAAAGCTCTGCAGCGACGGAGAATGCGCAAGAGGAGGAAGATGAGGAGGAGGCGCCCGCGTCGAAGGGTCGACGAGGCGCGTCCAAACCCGTAAGGCGCACACAGACACGCGCTAAAAAGGCCTCGCGGACCATCGAGTCTGACGAGGAAGGGATCGGATGCTGCGCAAGACGACGGAGAATACGGCGAGGAGCCGCCAGAAGAGGAGAAGCCGAAGCGGAAGGGCCGGGCGCCCTCTAAGCCTGCTTCCCGCGTGGCATCGACGAGCAAGGCGAAGAAGCCCAACCCTCGCGCACCCGCCGCGAAAATGAAAGTCAAGAAAGAGGCGATGAAGGAAGAAATCATCGAAGAGACGGACGAGGAAGACATGGGCCAAGCGACACCGCGCGCCGCGCGTCCAAGCACGGTCGCCCGTTGGTAACGGCGCATCGGAAGCTGGGACAGAGACGCCTGTAGCCTCTGCTTCCGCGAAGAAAGACGAGTCCGACGAAGAGCCCGAGCAGTCGCTCCTCGACGACCACCCCGTGTCGTTCGCGCCGAAATCACGGCTGTCAATGGTCCCTCCGCCTCCTGCACCTGAGGTGCCACAAGGCCCAAAGTCCCGCCTTGTCATCCACAAGATGGCACTTGTCAACTTCAAGAGCTATGCCGGGCGGCAAGTCATCGGGCCTTTCCATAAGGTTTGCGAAATCCATTTTATCGATGCGCAGTGCTCATAAATATTCGACAGTCCTTCTCAGCAATTGTGGGCCCCAACGGATCCGGCAAGTCCAATACCATCGACGCATTGCTCTTCGTGTTCGGCTACCGCGCTTCGAAGATGCGCCAGGGCAAATTATCCGAGCTCATCCACAATTCTGCAAACTACCTTGACCTCGACGAATGTTCCGTCGAAGTTCACTTCAGAGAAATCATTGACCTGGTGTGTGCTCCTACTTATTTCCCCTGACGCTTTACTGACCTCGATTTCAGCCCGGTCCCGACGCCTACGAGGTCGTACCGAACTCGCAGATCGCCGTTGCGCGCTATGCGTACAAGAACAACGCAAGCAAGTACACCATCAACGGGCGCGCGAGCAACTTCACAGAGGTGACGACGCTGCTCAGGGGGCGCGGGATCGACCTCGACCACAAGCGCTTCCTCATCCTGCAGGGCGAGGTGGAGAGCATCGCGCAGATGAAGCCGAAGGCGCCGAACGAGCACGAGGACGGCCTGCTCGAGTACCTCGAGGATATCATTGGCACCGCGCGCTATAAAGAGCCCATCGAGCACGCGCTCGGCGAGCTTGACGCCCTCGGGGAGCAGCGAACGGAGAAGCTTGGCCGCCTGCGCATTGTCGAGCGCGAGAAGAACGCTCTCGAGGAGAAGAAACGCGAGGCCGAGGAGTTCCTGCGCCTCCAGAACGAGTACGTCCGCGCGCAGTCGCGGCTGTATCAGTGGTATCTATGGAAATGCCTTGAGGCTGACCAGCAATATGCTGAGACGATCGTGAGCTGTCATCTCTTGTACCTTTTGAAGCTGTACTAATACCAAAATCTCATTCAGGAAAATCTTGAGGGCGAGCTCGCCGACGAGACCGAGCGAAACAAGGACGATATCACGCATTGTCAAATGCTCGAGGAACATTACAAAGAACGCGGCAGGGCTTACGAAGTAAGGAATATCTGTTTTACGAATCGATTTAATATGTATGAATAGCTGATGCTTTGGTCAATAGGAAGTTAAAGCTGCCGCCGCCGAAGCCATGAAAGATCTTGCCGTCCACGAAAAGCAGCAGGTGAATCTCGAGGAACGCAAAAAGCATGCGAACACCAAGGCAAAGAAGACGAAGAAGTCCCTGCAAGATGTTCGTAATCTCTAACTCATACTTGGGCCGTTATTGATCTCCTATCGCAAATTTTTCAGGACCAAAAAGCTAAGGATGAGGCTCTCCGCTTCATCGATACTAACATCGAAAAGATGGAGAAGGAAAAGGGCAAACTTGCGGAGCACGAAGCATCACTTGAGAAGGAGGAAAAGGTCCTTGAGGGCATCCGCGATAGCCTCAAAGGTAAGCTTCGCAGTTCCTGCAAGCTATGATGGAAAACTAATATGTTGAGCTACGCAGACAAGACACAGGTTTTCCACGACCAGATCGAGGTGAAGCAGAAGGAGCTGCAGCCATGGACCGCGCAGATCAATGCAAAGCAGGCGGAGGCGGACGTCGCCCTCAGCGAGCGCGACACGCTTGCAAAGAAAGCGGAAGCCGTTCAGGGCGCGCGCAAAGAAGCACAAGAGGCATTGGAGAAGCTGCAGGCTGATCACGAGGCGAAGGTAACTGGGCTTTTCTAAGCTTGTCTTCTGAATTGCGAACATGTACTGAAATGTAAAAATGTAGGAAGCGGAGAAGGAAGAGCTTCGTCAAAGTAGGGGAAGCCTTCAGAGGGAGCTGAAGGCTGGGGAGAAGAAGCTTCAGGTATGTCCTTTTTGGATACGCACATTCGCATCATGAGATCTAATGTTTTCTTTAGGACTTGCATAAGAACGTCGAGGACTTGCGTGCGAAGGCTACGTCGTCGCGGCAGAAAGCCGATGAAGCGAAGGCTTCTCAGGCTGCGAGCACGTCTCAGAACAAAGTCCTTGATAGCCTTACAAGACTGAAGAACACCGGGCGCATATCCGGCTTTCATGTTCGTTGATTTGTCTATCTGAAGGTTAGAAATCTGACATGGTTTCGATGACAGGGTCGTCTCGGAAGCCTCGGCACTATACCTGAGAAATACGACGTCGCAGTTTCCACTGCCTGTCCTGCTTTGAACAACCTCATTGTCGACACTGTTGATCAGGGACAGGCCTGTATCGAGTACCTACGCAAGCAGAACGTCGGTCGTGCTTCCTTCATCGTACTCGAGAAGCTCTCGCAGACAAACGGACTCGACAAGATCGCGACGCCGGAGAACGTCCCGCGGCTGTTCGATCTCATCAAGCCGCGTGAGCCCCGCTTTGCGCCTGCATTCTTCAAGGCGGTCGGGAACACGCTCGTTGCAAATGACCTCGAGCAGGCGAACCGCATCGCGTTTGGCCAACGAAGGTGGCGCGTCGTCACACTCACTGGGCAGCTTATCGATACCTCCGGAACGATGTCTGGTGGCGGTACGCACGTCTCGCGCGGCGCGATGAGCTCGAAGCTCGCCGCAGAGGCCGTGCAGCCTGAAGTTCTGCGGCGGTACGAGAAGGAGAATGAGGATTTGGTCAACCAGTTAGAGGCTTCGCTAGCGCAGCTCAGGGAGTTTGAGGCGTCCGTGGAAAATTTGACGAGGAATATCCCGGAGCTCGACATGTCCTTGCAGAAGATTGATCTCGATATCCAGACTGGAGCGAAGAGGATCGCAGAAGCCGAGAGGCGTGTCCGCGAGCTCAAGTGAGTTCCACCAGGGTCGCAGTCACTGGGGTACTGACAGACACCTATTAGGTCGAAGAGCAAGCCGGACGAGGGAGATCTTGCACGTATGGCAACGCTTGACAAGGAGATTGCCTCGTCAACTGCAGAGCTTGACAAGCTCAAGAAGAAGGCGGGTGTTGTCGAGAAAGCCATCCAAGAGTTGGAGAAGAAAATCCTCGATATCGGCGGTTCGAAGCTGCTTTCGCAGAAGTCCAAGGTTGACGGCATCAAGCTGCATATCAACCTCGCGATGGATGAGATCACAAAGGCAGAGGTGAACAAAGCAAAGGCAGAGCAGGACTCAGTGCGCTTTGGGAAGAACGTCGAGACGAACACTGCAGCCCTACAGGAAGTTGAAGGCGAGCTTGAGGACCTGAACGAGCAGCTCAGAGAGGTGAATGTGTATGTAACCGATTTGCAGTCGAAGGTCGATGCGGCACAATCGGCCGCAGGAGAATGCGAAGGACGATCTGGAAAACTTGAAAACGGAGCTCGACACGAAGACTGAAGAGATTCAGCAATTCAGGCAGCGAGAGGTAAGTGCTGGCCCAGATACGTCGTTACCGTGATTCTGACGACGGCCTCATAGATGGAGATCAAACAACAGCTCAATGATGCGAAGAAGGAGTCTGCAGATAATGAGAAAGCAATCGACCACTATCGGGTTGAACATGACAAGCTGAAGCTCGAAGAAGTCGAGTAAGTCAACATTTGTTTTGGCAACAAAAGGTATACCCTGATCGTGTTCGAAACAGTGACGATGACGAAGACGAGGATGGGGGAGAAGCTGAAGCCGGCGGTCAGCACGAGGGCGAAGCAACGGCGGAAGGAGAGGTTTCGGCTAGACCATCCGAGGAACCGATGCAAGAAGAAAACGTCGTGAAACCTGAACCTACTGAAGCTGCAGTCCCTCCGCCGAAGAAGCGCGCTCGCACTCCCTCGCATGAGCTCCACATATATTCTGTCGAGGAATTGTCTCGCCTTAGGAAGAAGGAGCTGCTAGCCGACGTCACGCTTTTGGATGGTAAGTAACTCCGCTATTCCTACAGTACACTTGAACTCACTGGCACTGCTTCTGCACTAAGAACAAGTCAAGAATTCTAGCCCCAATCTTGCTGTCCTCAAGGAATACCGCAAGCGCGAGCAAGAGTTCTTGAAGCGCGCGAAGGACCTCGAGCAAGTTACGAACATGCGCGACGCACAGAAGGCGACGTATGATGGTCTGCGCAAGCAGCGTCTGGACGAATTCATGACTGGTTTCAACACAATCTCTGCGAAGCTGAAGGAGATGTACCAGGTTTGTTTCTCATGCTTATCTTCTTACGACTTCAGTTTCTAACAAAGCATACCACTAGATGATCACGCTAGGTGGAAATGCGGAACTCGAGCTTGTCGATAGCATGGATCCTTTTTCGGAGGGTATCATCTTCTCGGTCATGCCACCTAAAAAGAGCTGGAAGAATATTTCAAACTTGTCGGGCGGTGAAAAGGTCAACTCTCATCAATATGCTTCCCGTGCCGCCGTTGAGGCTCACCTAATTTACTAGACTCTGAGCTCGCTGGCGCTTGTCTTCGCTCTGCATGTCTTCAAGGTGAGGAGTTGTTGGTCCTATTTAAGCTAATAGCTATTAACTCTATTAACTCTCTGAAAGCCAACACCCCTGTACTTCATGGACGAAATCGATGCAGCGCTGGACTTCCGTAATGTGTCCATTGTTGCCAATTACATTAAGGATCGCACGAAGAACGCGCAGTTCATCATCATCTCGCTCAGGTGAGTCCACTTTACTTTGTCTTGTAAGACGATCTCCCGCTAAGTGCCTGTAGGAACGACATGTTCGAGTTAAGCCATCGTCTCATCGGCATTTACAAGACATCCAACGCAACCAGGAGTGAGTCAGCTCTTTCTGCTTGAGTCGAATTGTCCTGACACATTCTTTTTTGTAGGTTTATCCATCAATAACCACGCGCTCAGCGCACTGCCAATGAACACCGTGAGCGCAGTGAAGGTGTAATTTTACTTTGTATTTGTTGTCTAGTTCCTGTGTCTGCCATGTACTTGTCTAGAGCTTGGTATTGTTATTCCGACTTGTTTAAGTGCTTCCTCTCCGTCTTTCCTTCGAATCGCAGAATATACGAGCAGGCCCGGCCGGCTGGTGAAGCGAATCAGTCGACCGCGTAGCCACCGAATGTCTCATACCTCGATATCGCCGGTTTCACTCGAGACAGCCTGAAATCTCCATTTGCAGCCCATGGACTGTGCGATTATGCGTCAAAGCAGGTCCACACATGTCTTTCATCCCTCCGCGTAAAACCTGCACGGTAGGTTTGCCGAACATCTTGAAAGAACTGATCAATGCTCGGCATCGTCGGCGCTTCAAGCATTTTTTTTTTTTTTTCAGCCTGGAGGCTTCATTGAAATCTCTTATTTAAATCAATGGAAAGCACTTTATATATACATGTACTTTCTGAGGGAGAAACGGAAGCAGAGAAACCCATTTTTTAGAAATCCAAAATGGCCAATAAGCTGACTCCAATTTCCGAATCAGGACCTTTGCAAAGGATTGCGCGACCACTCTTCAAGTTTTTACGACGACGTCGAAAGGTTTCAAAATGTGCTGCTCTTTTTTGAACCACGGCGGCGAAGCTTGCTACAACGATGATCTCGAAGGGATTTCCGGCTCCGCAGCGGGGGGCTTCGCTAATGCTCGCATTCCGAATGGATGCTAAACTCACGCTGATTGTCGGTTCGAATCGACTTGCTGCCACAAGAGCGTTCAGCGCGCTGGAGGCTGGCTCTGCTGTCGTCATCTTGGCCAATGGAGGTATCAGGGCGGCTTGTGACGAACTCACATGGCGCGCAGAAAACAAGCAGCTCGAAATCATCGACTTCGACGAGCTTGCGGGCCCCTCGGAGAGTTCTCGAGATAGAGAGGTTTCAGCTGTCGAATCTTTTCTTGACGAGCGTGGCTTAGGATCTGTATCTCTCGTCTTCATCACAGACACGCTAGTCAGCTCGGACACCTCGTTTTCGCGCTCGCAAGTTTCAGCGACGCAGATCTACCATGCATGTCGAAAACGAAACATTCCGGTGAACGTCACCGACATGCCCAGCCTCTGTGATTTCACTGTTTGCACAACACATCGCTGTTTGGACCCGCAGACTGGAAGGACAACACCTCTTCAAGTTGCTGTCACGACGAATGGCCATGGGTGTAGACTGGCGGGGCGGATAAAGCGCGAGGTTGTTGCGAAGCTCGATCCAGATGCTGGGGTTGCTGTGGAGAAGGTCAGCCAGCTCAGGACTCTTGCCAAGAATGCGTCGGATGACCATGACGAGGCGGAGAGCGAGCTGAATGAGGAGATGACTGTCGCGTCTCCAAATCGTCCAGTTGCGCAGCGTTCGTCGAAAACGGAGGAGAGTGCAAAGGAGCGTGCACGCAGAAGAATGAAGTGGGTAGCGCAAATAAGCGAGTACTGGTCCTTGCGACAGCTCGCGAGTCTTGACGAGAACGAAATGACAAACACGCTGTCAGGGGAGTTGCTTTCTCCAAATTGCGTGCCTACACAGACTCCATTCGGTCCAGCACCTTCTCAGCATGACCTTGCCATATCTCCTCCTAAAAAGAAAGGACGTGTTCTCCTTGTAGGTTCCGGCCCCGGGCATCCGTCCCTGCTTACGCTTGCGGCACACGCAGCTCTGACGCGCGAAGCAGACCTCGTCTTAACCGACAAGCTCGTTCCGGCCGGCGTGCTCGCACTCATCCCGCCTTACATAGAGGTCCGCGTTGCGCGCAAGTTCCCGGGTAATGCAGACGGCGCGCAGCAGGAGATGATGGACATGGCACTCGCCGCGGCACGCGCAGGGCGTACCGTCGCGCGCCTCAAGCAGGGCGACCCTGCGCTCTACTGGACGCGTCGGATGAGGAGCTCCTGTTCCTCCGCACTCACGGAGTCGACGTGTTGATTATCCCGGGCATTTCGTCTGCGCTTGCTGCCCCGCTTTTTGCCCACATACCTGTCACGCAACGTGGTGCAGGCCGAGGCGCTCGCGGTGTGCACGGGTGTCGGGCGCGGAGGGAAGGGCGTGCGCTTACCTGGGTATGAGCGCGCGCGCACGCTCGTAGTGCTTATGGGCGTTGCGCGCCTTCAGAGCATGGTCGACGCGCTCCTTTCGAATGAGCTATCTGAGCGGCGCACGGACGCGGCGTACCCGCCTCACGTGCCCGCGGCTGTCATAGAACGCGCCTCGATGCCGGACCAGCGCGTTGTCGTGGCGCCGCTGCGCGACATCGCGGCTGCGCTCGAGAGCGTCGGCGAGCAGCGTCCGCCCGGTCTACTCGTTGTCGGCTGGGCTGTGCTCTCGTTGTGGGGCTTAGGGGACATGACTGTACTCAATGAAGGCGACGGAAATGCAAGGGAGATCGAGACAAAGGACAAGGAACGGATCGAGAGGTGGCTTGAAGGTCGTCGGTGGAGAGTTACGGAGGGACTCGATCCTTTGTGGGATACTGTTTGATGCTCCGATTCCACCAGCCTAGATATTTTCCTGGTTTGTATGGTTATTTTTACTCATCCTTGAAATAGCATCTTCCTTGGTGTATGTACTCTCTGTTGTGAGATGATACGACGTGCAATTTTTGAAGATCCTTACAATATACTTTTATCGAATCTACGCAGAACTTGCTTTGGTATGCTGAATAAGACCTGGCTCTTAAGGACTCATTTACCTCATGCCTTCGCCTTGTGAGCGACTGGACGAGGTAAATTTCGAGTGAGGTAGTACGGTGAGATAGCCGTTTGCACATATACACGAGCGCCAACTCGACAGCCAGAATGTTATCCCAGTCACTGCCAGACGTGTTTTAGGTCGACGTTAGGATAACGAAGCGCTTTTGTTTTCGCGCCATAGGGACTCGCTCAACACGTCCGCACGCATGGGTTCGACGACAGGAGCCGGCCGAGGAACTTAGTGCTTACAGCGCAGCTTGCACGAAACGAAGTGGGTAAGGGCAAAGGCTCATACTGGCAATGTCACAAGGGTGAATGAAGTTTTAAGAACGAAGTCTTTTGAACGAAAGTCATGGAACGATGAAACAAGTCGAGATCGTACGGGCGAAAATCATAATGATGAAAGTCTTGAGAACGAAAAACCATATAAGGGCAGAATCGTCAAGGGAGAAGTCGTATCCGAAGCCGACAAGTCCCCCGCAGCTCTAGAGCCCAATTCGGCCTTACCTAGACATCACGCTTCAGTCCATCGCACGTAAGTTAGAATGCACAAAGTCACAATATCGTTTCATTTCGTTGCAAGAGGCCAAATACGTCACAAGGGCCAAGTACAAGTGGCGAGAGGAGGAAAGAAGAAGAAGAGGTAGTCGTACAAGGATAGGAAGAAAGAAACGAGACGGCTTCGCCTCGCCAGCGTCCCCGGGATAAATTACTGAATAACTTTATTTTGCTGGGAGATCAATCTGGTGTGAATGTGTCGCGGCTAGGCGGCGAGGACCGGGTTGACGTGGGGCTTGTGGAGTCCGTGTTCTTGCATGCGCTTGAGGATGAAGTCGACGGGCGTGGCGTAGGTGATGTCCAACTGCGACTTCGACAAAGATGCGTGCTTGCCAGTGCCGCCAGTGAGGAGGCCGCCCATGCGTCCGCGGCCGTCGACGATGACTGAACCCGAGTCACCATTTTTCGAGAAGGGCCCGGACTCGGAGTTGCGCGGGAGGATGGCCCATTCTTTGGAGGTCTCCCAATTGTAGTAGGGATAGTAGTAGCGGGCATAGGAGCAAATGTTGTTGGCACGGCCGATGGTCAGGCCGCTGGTGCAACCGCGCTTGAGTACCATAAGGCACGGCTCGCCGTTCTGGTCGATTGCAGTCGGGCGACGCATCTGGTCCTCCGGAATAGTGTCCCTAAGCCTCAGAAGACGGTCACGAGGATACGTGAAGCCATGCGCATTCTCTATATTGGGGTGCATCATACGACGGTACTCGGCGGATGGGATGCGGGTGCCGAGGTCGATGGCGTTGCCGTTGAAATTGCTCGCGTCAATCTTTGAGGCATCGACCTCAATGACGGCCCAGTCCTCTGTATAGCCCTCGTCCTCGTCGCTGCTGCTGCCGACGCTGATCGGAGGCGAAAGGACAACGTGGCCGAGAACACGGCTCTCCGGGGCGGCCCACTGAGTCAACATGTACTTCTGAAATGTTTTCACCTTTTCCATCATTTTCTGCGCCTCGCCCAACTCGGCCTGGGCCTTTTGGCGCTCCTCGTTCGCTAACCAGGTCCTTCCCCTCAACCTCCTCAATACGTTTCTTATTATCCTGGACGAGCCATTCCCGGTCTCCGATCTCGGTCTTGATGGATTCAAGGTACGTGATGAACTGCCGCATCGCCGAAGAGCCTGACATTGTAACGGGGCTCACTGTCGTTCTTACGCACGAACAACTTGTTTTTGTACTTGTTCAGCGGAAACACTACATGCCGAGCAGGTGACGAGGAGGAGCCGCCCCTTGGTATTCCTGCCCTCGCCCTCAGCAATGAAAAAACCTCCTGTACCCTCAGCCCAAGGGGTAGTTTGGGCACAGATAGGTATACCCAAGGTAGGAGTAAAAGGTTCGCGGAAATGTACGGTAAATTCGGAAGAATAGGAGGGCGTGAGGAGCTTCGGACCAGCCCTGGCCGAACGGGTAACGACGGACTCACGAATCTCGACCTCGACATCGGTGATATTGAATTCTACGAGAAGGTCGCGGCACTTGTAGGCCGCAGCGACGCCGTCATCTCCAGAGAGCGATTCGGGGAACACGCCGATCCAGAGTATGACGGGTGCGGGTGCGGAAGGCTCATTGGCTAACCCGATGCGAACGACGTCGGTGCTAGTCCATTCTACATCCATCGAGTCCAGAAGGGCGTGGAGCTTGAGAGCCAGGTTGTCTTCCCAGACGTCTGCGAGCGGGTGGTTGCCGACAGGGCGGAGCTCCTTGCGAACGGGGTACGCCTCCGGGCCTCTGGGAGCCTCCCAGGCAGAGCCAGTGCGAGCGACTAGGAGCGGATTAGAGGGCAGGCCGGCGTAGTAGAACTCGGCCTCCATCTGGGATGGAGGACTGTGGGCCATTATTTCTGTGGTAAGAGTGCCAGCCGTAACGACAGTGACACAACTTGACGAAAAAGTCGTGGTGATCACTAGAGAGGACAATACAAGAACTTGAGTATGAAAGGCAGCAAAAAAGAATCCGGCTACCGTAGATATAAGATATTGGTGTAGAACACCTCGCACTCCATTGCGGCATCGTCGGCAAGTGGTGTTCGCGCCACCCACCTGCCTAACGCGGCATTCCGCGGGTCCCGGTGGCGCTGAGCAATCCGGAAATTTTAATTCGGATAATCTGTGAGACCGACCTCTCACGATTCACTGAAGACTGCTCGAGTTGTCCATCGTCTTTGCCGTGCACAGCGAGCCGTCAAGCAACTGGAGTGAGAAAAACTGCCCTCAACCCAAATGCGCAAAAGGCCGGGACGGAAAAGCCGCGCGAATCGGCCAGCTGCTGTCACGGAGTAGTAAATTGATGTAAGCTTTCTATCAGTGGCTCTAGCTTCTTCTACTGACTAGTTTTCGCGATAGACCCATGTACAAAGTGCAAAGTACATTGTTAATCAAGCGAATAAACTCGCCAACAATCGCTACCTGCTCGATTTCATGACATACTCTACCACCCGAGGCCACGATGGTTTTTCACACACTGAAATACAAACGCGAGTTATAGTACATGTATTTGCATAAGCCTAATAAGGGTCTGAATCGATATTCTGACAGTGCGCTATAGGTACATTTGAACACTTTTTTCTCGTCAGCAAGCCGAGACTTGAATTCTGGAAGAGGCGACAATCGAGCGCAGATCACGAGTAGTGGAATGGCGAGATGATGTCGGCTTCCGGAAAGAACAAGAAACTGCGCGACATGCTAGCGTAAGCTGCTTTGTCTTCCGCGTCATGCATTGACTCCGTCCCATGCATCTTTTGCTTCACGCAGACAGCAAGCTTTGTTTTGAGCACTTAAGGACGCTGTTTCGCGTGTCTGTTATTCATCTGCGAGCAAGACATTATGTCAGCACAGTCTGATATGAAATACGAAGGCGCTACGCACCCTTGAAATTCATCATGTTCATTTCATCGCTCTCATTCGGAATTTATCCGACTAGCGGGACACCCATCCTGCGTACGGCCCTCCACAGCGTGCTCCTCGCGGACACCTGCGGTTTGGCTGCCTGCGTCGGATCCTCTCCGGCCGTCATAGGCTTTGTCCGCGCTGGCTGGCGTGCGAGAGCGATCGCTTCGAAGGCAGAGTCCAGGTTCATGTCGCTGATATCGAGTTCTTCTATTTCGTCGATGTCATCGAGCGCGGCAGGCGCGGGAGCACCGCCGGCATCTGCGGCGTGTGTCTCGGGTGTAATGGGGCCGTCGGAGTCTGCGTCTGACTCTGCATCCGATTCGTTGGAGGCGAACGAGCTCAGGCTTGAGCCAAAGTCCCTGATGAGCTCCTCGTGCTGGGAAATAGTCATGAGGATTCCGCGTGGGCCGTCGACGTTGCCGAGCAAATCGGTTGTGGCGGGGGACTCTTGGCTCACTGTCGCAGAGCGGTAGGCGTGGTAAGAAACGCCGATGGACTGTTCGTGCTGGACGACGTCGCCGTCGAGATTAGCGAAGTCGACGGAGGTGGAGGAAGAAAGCGCGACGGAATCCGCGGCGTTGTCATCATCGAGCGTCGGCAGCTTGGCGCTGAAGATATTCTCGTAGAGCCTGGGCTTGACCTCGAGCTCCTCGGCAGTCGGCACCCGCGAAAATGTCTTGACATTAAGGACGCGCTCGCGGAGCTTGGAGAGGGAGATGCGCTTGCGGGAATCGACGAAGATGCGCTCGAAGATGTCCTGCGCCTCCTGCGAAACAAAGTACGCTCTGTAGAAGAAGTCCTTGCGTCTGGAGAGGTACCACTTGAAGCTGAGATTGTCGTTCTGCGCAATTTCCCATGGAGGGTGGGAACGGATGAGGCTGAAAAGGATGAGGCCGAGCGCCCAGATGTCCGCGTGGACGGAGGTGTAGCAATACGCGGGGGAGTCCAGACCTCCGAGAACCTCTGCGATGTCTTCATGAGAAACGAAATGGTGCAGAGTGATGAGAGTAAAGCGTACCTGGGCTCATGAACGGTGTGCTGCCGGTGTTGAACTCGTCGGTGACTGGGCGAGTCGTCGCGAGCCCGAAGTCACCGAGCACGATGCCGGTCTTCTTGACGAAGATGTTCTCCGGCTTGAGGTCGCGGTGGTAGACACCAGCCTTGTGGCATGCGTCGACGGCGTCGATGACCTCGAGGAAGACTCGGCGGATGTGCTCGTCCTCGCCGTTGAAGCGGCCCTGTGAGATGTGATCGAGGAGGTCGCCGTACTCGCAGAGGTCGGTGATGATGTACATGAGGCCGGCATGCCTGTCTTCGACGACGTCGTGGAGCTTGAGAACGAGCGGGCTCGCGTCCGAGCAGGTCTGGTGGAGGAAAGCCTCACGGGCGATGGAGCGGCGGCGAGCGCCGCCCTCGTCGGCACCGTTGTCGATGCACTTGACGGCGTACTCCTTGTCGTCGGTGACGGACTTGGCGCAGTATACAACGCCCCAGGCGCCGCGTCCGATACGGCGGGTGAGGCGAAGGGCACCGACGACGGGACTGTCGATGATGAGGCCGTCGAGGTCGGGAATGGCGGCTGAGCCGCATTCACCAAAGATGCTGCTGCTGCGCATGGTTGCTGGGTGAAGAGATGTCGGCGTAAAAAGCGTTAAGCGAGATGGAGGTGGTAGTGGTGTGAAGTCAAGTTGCGATAATTGAAAATCCAGAAGTCATGGCATTATATAGGCAGGAAATAGGACCACGGCCGAGAAAGGACTGCCTGCCAGGCCTGGATGGTTTCAGTTCTTGGGAGCTTCGAAGTCCGTTCGGATGAGCTTGGGTGGAAGACGAGCCAATTAGAGAGCCGAGCTTTGGACGCGAACGATGAGATATCGCTTTGCGTCACAGCACAAAACAATAAAAATTATTGTTGTCCCTATTGTCTTTAGTGGTCTCGGCGATCAGACTGTGATCGACAGTGTGTCCGCTGATCCACAGCGCCGATCTGAGACACAAATGCGGAAGCAGTTTTATTGTTTTTGTTTTTATTTCTGGTACGAATTCGACAGCATAACTGTTTCGGAAGGTCATGTTGAGATTCGAGAAGACATTTCCTGTGCTTTCTGCCGTCGAACTTGCCACCAAATAATTGCGCGCCCAGTATGTTACTGTCAGTATCATGCGTCGAACACCATCTGACGTTACCTGAATCTGAGAAGCTCGGTGTTCCTTATTTCGGCTGATGTTGCGCAAAAGAAGATATTAAGAGACATGGCTTTGAAGCAAGTGGGACGGGTGCAGGATGAAGCGGAGCATGAGCGGAATCACGGCGTTTCCGGGTTTGAAGTCAAGTGCACGTGAGTCAATCGACTATCGTGTGAATCACACTGCAGGGTTGACGACGCATCGAGTTTCGACGACAAAATTGAAGTTGGATAGGACCACAACCTCGATTCCGTCATGGCCGACCTCTCACGATTCAGTAAAGATTGCCTGAAATCTCCCTTCGCCGCTCGCGTACTATGCGACGAAGCGTCCAGTCTAGTCTCCGCATACTTGTCTTTACTCCTAGAACATCTCCGCGAAGAACGCACCAAGTACGTCGTTTCCTCAATTCTGAGTGTATTTCTAGGTGTAATAGCGTCTCTAGATGCAGTAGTTCAACTTTAACAACTCTGGACGATCTACGGGCTGTGATAAAGAACGTCGAATCGGAGATGGCTTTAGAAACCGTCCAGGTTGTAATCTATCACGAGCGTCTCCGTCATGCACAGCGAGCCATCAAGCGATTGGAGTCCAAGAAGAAACAGCTTCTGGTCAAAGCAGACGAAATCGTTCTCAAGGAATCGCGCCGACCATCGCTCCCTATAGAAATTGTTGCCAACATCCTTTCGCTCGCCCACGACGCTCACGCAGAGGAGAACAAGCGTATTGGGGGCCATAAAGCTGATAAAAAATCAAACGTGCTGGAGATGGCACTTTCTCTTGATCTGGCCGACCCTTGGAGGCGGGCCATCCTATCATCCTTGACTATCACTGTCGACTTGGGTGAAGAGACAGACAATTACAGAGATTTCGAAAACAACGGACTATCGAAGCTTTCGTTAAGCTATGGTATGAAGGGCTCCATCGGTACTCCTACTCTCGATCCGCTCAAGCTCCAGTCCCATCAATGCTCCGAGTTCAAAGTTTCACTGGACTCTCGAATTGGATCACTACAGCCTTTCATGGGCCTTCTCCCTTCATTCCGCTCGTTAGAGGTCATATGCGATTCCCACGGTAATTCCCGCGACTTTTTTGACATGATCGAGAAGTTGAAAGATATTTCTGCGACAAATATTCGTCACGCTGCCTTTTCTTTGCCCATGCTTCCCAACATGCTCGGCAGAAGTCTCTGCGCAGGCGTTGTATCCTTGTTTATCCACATTCCACCCCAGCCATGTCATGTAAATCTCGTCGAACATCTGCGTCACATTTCGCAACTGCATGCGCTTACACAGCTCACTATAGCCTCATTGTCGTTTGAGAACGTGCGTCTGCCCCATAATTATCATAGTCTCATCGCCGACGGCGACAAAATCGACGCAGCCTCTCAGCTTGTGCCGTACTCGTTGCGAGACCTGAATTTTACAGGGTTCGATACGACATTTATTTCATCCGCACTGAGCTATTTCGGTAGCAGGAAGATACAAACAATTTCGATCAATCGCGTACTCGACTACAAGAGAGTCATGTATGCAGTCAAGGCTATCAATAAGTGGTGTCCATCCTTGGAGCGCTTAGAGTGTGATCTGGTGAGTTGCGCTAATAGTTCGAGCAAATTAATTGAGTGCTTATGTTCTTGATCCGATAAGGCGGCTACTTGGTTTAACCCTTGCTCTTGTGATACTACCAGCTCTTCCGCTATACGTCCTCTATCGAGGCCGATGTCGGATGGAAGTTGGCTTTTGCCAGTTCTTTCGGTCCTGGCGGTGAATGTATATCCCGGAGAACATATTTTTTCTCAGCTCTCTATCATCGCCCAAGCACGGCTGGACTCTGAAGACGTCAAGCCGTTGAAGAGGGTAGAGATCATAGATAGGAAGTGTGGATACGAGAAAAAAGGAATGAGAGATGTGGACCTTCCTTATCTCTGGGAGCTGGAATGTCGCGTTCCAGACGTAGCAATCGGACATCGCGGTCGCTATAAGTACCATTGAATGTGTACAGGACAGTGCTTTCTCCTCTGAATCCTTGAACGTCGAATGTTAAGTTCACGGATTTTGTCGATTTGATGTAACCTTTTGGATTGCTTCGGGTCTTCACCAGACTACTGCGGTTACATTCCTGCTATCATCCGCCCCAAACGCAGAATGCTGTCTCGAGCTCCTTCTCACCGACATTTACCTACTATGTGAGCGACTGGACGAAGTAAGTAGAGTGAGGCAGTACTGTGAGATGGCCATTTGCACATGTACACGAGCGCCAACTCGACAGCCAGAATGTTATCCCAGTCATTGCCAGGCATGTTCTAGGTCGACATTGGGTTGACGAAGTGCTTTTGTTTTCGAACCATAGTGACTCGCTCAACACGTCAGCACGCATGTCATGAAATGGGTTCGACCACAGCGCGGCTCGTTATCGGATGCTAGGGAAAGCGCCCACTAGCCATCGTGGCTTCAAGCACGATCTTGAGTACATGCAGCTTTCATAGCAGTATAGTATCTAAGCACAGATTAAAGACGAGCGTCCTATTCGTCCAAGGATGATAGAAAGTCGGATGACGATGGCAAAGACGTGTCCATCGCTTGCATTCGCTCGCTCAAGACGGCGTTGACGTGTTCCTGTAAGAAACAAATCCCCATACCTGTCCTTAGCAAGTGCATGATAACGCATTAGTACATAGATACCCTGTGCTCACAATTCTTTCTTTCCCAATTAGATCCGCAAAACCCTCCGCACGTTGTTCAGGCATCATGTCGAGGAATTCTCCGACGGTGCAGCACCGGAGGATGATGGCGGCACAAAACGCATTCATACCCTCGACGTCCGCGAGGTCACGCTCACCCTGTATCCAGCGTGCATTAACATGACTATATGGATTGAAGGGGAGAAGATAGAGACCGACGCACCTCCGGTTCATCTTCTCCAATATAAGGCGCGTAGTCCACCACACTTTCTTTCAGTGCTAGCTCGCTAAATTCACGCACGAACATCGCTGCTTCTCCGACCCCATCAGCAAACGCGAGCTCGACAGCGCACTCCGCACGCTTTTCGTTGGTCCCATCCCGCAGAGCGAGGTCCCGTCGGATACGCCTCGCCGCCTTGAGCACCGGCGGACCGTACGCGCAAGGACCTTCGAGCTCCTGGTTCTGCGTATCATTGTCAGGATTAGGCGCGCGTAACAGTTGCTTGCGCGGGAAATCCAGGAGCACGAGCAGAATGCTTGAGAAGCGCCATGAGTATGCAGAAAGAGCCATGAAAAGCGCAGTGCAAGCTGTATGGGTAGGGAGGGCGGCAAGCGGGAAGAAGACGACTGCGGAGTGTAGACCCACAATGAGTGAAATGTCCACGGAAGACTGTTTACTGGGATCAGACGAAAGAGCGGGATTAGACGGCGTCACGCTGTCGCGCTCAACGAGACGAACAGCGCTGCAAGACTCAAGCGCACGCACGAGTCCACGTTGCTGAATGAAATCCAGCGAGACGAGGTATGTATGTTCAGCTGACGATGGCTTCCAGTTGTTCGGAGTAGTGAAGGCACGCATCTCCGCGAGTAAGTCTAGAGGAGCTGATCGGTCAGCTTGAGATAAAAGATCTTGGTTTTGGGCTTGCGCCGACAAACCAGTTTGCGCGATAGTATTATGAGCAATTTTTTCTGAGAATGAATTAGGTTGCGAAGAAAGAGGTTCTGCGGAGACTTTCTTTCCGCGAAGTTGTATGAACGACGAAAGAGATTGGCGGTCACAGAGCAAAGCTAAAGTAGACGACAAATATGTCATGGGAGGGTTGGTGTTTGACGGACGTTCAGCGGCATGGTCAGTTTGTTCTAATAAATGATTGTCGAGGTCAGTAATCTCATGAACAGGTTCAATTTTCGGATGCGCGAGAGGCGCCTCAGGAATATAAATATCATCAGCTACGTCGCATTCACGGTCATCACGGGGAGAGAAGCAGCCCGTCGAATTGATCAGTTGCACGGAACGAAGTGGGTAAGGCCAATGACACAAGAATGTAGTTATAAGGACGAAGTCATGTAACGAGATGAAACAAGTCCATTTTGTCACGAACGGCCAGATACGTCACAAGGGTCAAGTACACATGGCGAGAGGGAAGGAAAAGGGGGAAAGAAGAAGAAAAAATAGTCGTACAGGGAGAGGAAAAAGATACGAAACGGCAATCGCCTCGCTTGCGTCCCGTGGATAAATTACTGAATAACTTAATTTCGCTGGGAGATCAAACTGGTATGAATGTGTCGCGTCTAGGCGACGAGGACCGGGTTGATGTGGGGGTTGTGGAGTCCGTGTTCTTGCAAGCGCTTGAGGATGAAGCCGACGGGCGTGGCGTAGGTGATGTCCAGCTCTGACTCAGAGAAAGACGTGGCACCGCCAGCACCGCCAGTGAGGAGCCCACCGATCCGTCCGCAGCCGTCGACAATGACGGAACCCGAGTCGCCGTTTTCCGAGAAGGGGCCGCAATTGGATTTGCGCGGGAGGATGGCCCATTCTTTGGAGGTCAAGTTCTCGGAGTTATCGTTGTCGTTGTCGTTGTCGTTGTAGTAGTTGCGGGCGTAGGATAGGATGTTATTGGCACAGCCGATGGTCACGTCGCTGGTGTTACCGCGCTTGATTACCATAGGGCACGGCTGGCCGTTCTGGTCGAGTGCAGTCGTCGGGTGACGCATCTCATCGTCCGGGATGGTACCCGAGAGCCGTAGAAGACGGTCGAACGGATACGTGAAGGAAAGGGCGCCCCAGGGATCGTTCGGGCACATCATAAACGTGAACTTGTCGAGTGGGATGCGGGTGCCTAGGTCGATGACATTGCCGCTGAAGTTGCTCGCGTCGATCTTGGAGGCGTCGATCTCGATAACGGCCCAGTCCTCGGTATAGCCCTCGCCCTTGCTGCTGCTGCCGACGCTGATGGGAGGCGAGAGGACGACATGCCCCAGAACACGGCTCTCCGGGGCAGCCCAGTGCGTCGACATGTACTGGTGAAAGGTTTTGACCTTTTCCATCATATTCTGTGCCTTGTCCAACTCGGCCTCGTACTTCTGGCGCTTCTCGCTCGCTGACCGGTTGTCCTTCCCCTCAGCCTCCCTAATATATCTTTTATGCTCCTGGATGAGCCATTTCCATTTTCCGATTTCAGTCTCGATAGATTCAAGGTGTTTGTTGAGTGCCGCATCGCCGAAGAGCCTGACGTTGTAACGGGGCTGACTGTCGCTCTTACGCTCGAAGTGGCTGTTCTCGTTCTTGTCCGGCGGGAAGAGGACATGGCGAGCGGTGACGAGGAGGAGCCGCTCGGCATTCCCACCCTCGCCCTCGCCTTCGCCAATAAAGAAGCCGCCCGTACCCTCAACGCAAGGCGTGGATTGAGCACAGATGGGGAGACCGAGCGTAGTGGTAAGAGGTTCGCGGGCACGTTCGGTAAAGTCGGAAGAGCGGGTGGGCTTGAGCAGCTTGGGACCGGGACCGGCCGAGCGGGTAACGACCGACTCGCGGATTTCGACGTCGACATCGGCGATGTCAAATTCTACAAGAAGCTCGCGGCACTTGTAGACCACAGCGACGCCGTCATCTCCAGAGAGCGATTTGGGGAACACGCCGATCCAGAGTATGACGGGTGCGGGTGCGGAAGGCTCTTTGGCTAACCCGATGCGAACGACGTCGGTGCTAGTCCATTCTACATCCATCGAGTCCAGAAGGGCGTGGAGCTTGAGAGCCAGGTTGTCTTCCCAGACGTCTGCGAGCGGGTGGTTGCCGACAGGGCGGACCTCCTTGAGAACCCGGTACGCCTCCGGGCCTCTAGGTGCCTCCCAGGGAGTGGTGCAAGTGCGAGCGACTAAGAGCGGGCTAGAGGGCAGGCCGGCGTAGTAGAACTTAACCTCCAATGGGGACGGAGGGGACGGGTGCGTAGGGGTAGAGTGACCCTGGCCCATATCTACGGTCGAGCGGGGACTGACGACCGACTCACGAATGTCGACGTTGACGTCTGCGAGGTTGAATTGTGCAAGAAGCTCACGGCACTTGGAGACGACGGCGAGGCGGTCATCGTCAGAGAGAGATGGGGGCATGACACCGATACAGATAGTGACGGGGGCGGGGGCGGAAGGCTCTTTGACTAAGCCGATGCGGACGACATCGGTGCTCGTCCACTTCACCTCCATCTCGTCGAGAAAAGCGTGGAGCTTGAAAGCCAAATTATCTTCCCAGACTTCCGCGAGCGGGTGGTTTCCGACAGGGCGGAGCTCCTTGAGCGTAAGAGGGGAAGAGCGACTTCGGGGCATATTTCCCGAGAAAATGTTCGTAGGAGGGAGCAGATCTCGGTAGAAGCGAAAACAGTGGTGATCACTGAAGGAAGAGAGAACAACTGAGTACGAAATGGTAGAAATAGAGAAACGGGTCGCACTTGTGGTTTTTTTATATACCCATGTTTGCGCTCCATCGCTTACCACAGCGGCATCGTCGGCAAATGGCGTTCGCGCCACTCACGTGGCATCACGCGTGTCCCGGTGGCGCTAAAGCATTCTATGTACGTAATCCGGACATTTCAATTCGGCACTCGCTTTCGGCATTCTCGGACTGGCAAAAAAAAGAAACAAATCACCATACCTTAGCCAGTGCAAGGTAATGCATTAGTACATAGATACTCGGTGCTCACAATTCCTTTTTTCCCAATCATATCTGCAAAACCCTCCGTACGTTGTTCAGGCATCATCTCGAGGAATTCTCCAACGGTGCAGCACCGTAGGATGATGACGGCACAAAACGCATTCATACTCTCGACGTCCTTGGAATCACGCTCGCCCTGTATCCGGTGCATTAACATGACTATATTGATAGAAAGGGAGGAGGAAATAGAGGTCAACGCACCTCCTGTTCATCTTCAATATAAGGCGCGTAGTCCACCACGCTTTCTTTCAGTGCTAGCTCACTGACCTCACGCACAAACATCGCTGCTTCTCCGACCCCGTCCGCACGACAGCGCACTCCGTACGCTTTTCTTTGGTCTCATATCGAAGAGCAAGGTCCCGTCAGATACGCCTTGCCTCCTTGAGCACAGGCGGACCGCACCCGTAAGGACCCTCGAGCTCCTGGTTCTGCGTATCATCGTCAAGATTAGGCGCACGGAACAGTTGCGTACGCGGGAAAGCCAGAAGCACGAACAAGGTGCGTGAGAAGCACCAAGAGCGTGCAAAGACAGTAATGAAAGGCTCAGTGTAGGCTGTCTGCGTAGCGAGGGCGTCAAGCGGGAAAAAAATGACCGTGGAGTGCGGACCCACGATGTGAGGGATGTCCACAGAATGCTGTTTATTGGTTTCAGACGAAAGAGGGATTGGACGGCGTCACACTGTCGCGCGAATGGCACTGCAAGACTCAAGCGCACGCACGAGTCCGCGCTGCTAGACGAAATTTGGGGAGACGATTGGGGTATGATATTCAGCTGACGACGGCTTCCAATTGTTCGGAATAGCGAAGGCATGCGTCTCCCCGAGCAAGTCTGGAGGAGCTGATCGATACGGTTAAAGTAAGTGAAAACAAGCGGGTGTTTACCTCTGGCCATCATCTGGCAAGCTACCCGCTTTATTAGTCTTCCCGTAACGAGGACGTTCGGCACGAGGGAATATAGATTTTTCTACTTGACGGACTGAAATTGTGCCGCTCGCCCATCTTTGCGTCGTGCCAGAGCTCGACGGATGCGGGTGGAGCCTCTGAGGAACGTCTCCACAATTCCGAGTCATCGTTGAGCTCATCCACTTCACTGATCCCAGATGAAAGCGACGGTTTGCCCCTGCCGGAAGATGTGCTCGATGTAAGAGTGGCTACTGGAAAGAAAGCGACATATATGCACTTGAAGATGCGTACACCAGCCATCTATCAAGACCATGTTTGCATCTGCGATGTCCGGGTCAATGTCGTCCACATCAACTGGATGGCCGAGCTTCGCTGCCACTTCTACGCTGTTTAGAGGTATGGGATTAAATGCCTTCTCATTGTCCGCGTCAGAATCCCCTCCAGTCTGCCGCGCTCATCTATCGCGAGCGAAAAGGATGGAGACGTAAGGATAGATCTTTGATCATATGGCGGAGATTTGAAACGAAGAAAGGCGTCGACGTGCTTCGAAGTTAGGCGTCCATCGGTCGCGCGTGAAAGAAAAGGTCTGCGCTGCCGACACGTAGTCAGTTTAGTGTGCGTTTCCGCATCCACGGTCAACTTGACGTCCCTGGTAGACTCGAGATGTTATGTTATAGACTGTAGGTTCAAATTCTAGAGTATGTACACACATTAGGTCATGTAAGCTTTCATGCTTGCGCTCGGGCATGACTATCGTCAGGAATACGGTTTGTCGTGTAAGAAGGGAGACTGGCGACTAGCGAGACATCCTTGGTCGGCTTTCTTCCTAGTTGCGATGTTTTCTTCTTCGACGAGCGCGATACGATAGGCGTCATTGGACGGTGCAGCCTGTTCAAATAATCGACTAAAATTCTTCAATTTCCCATGTATTCAGCATAATGTAAGCTCACTCACCTTCGTCTTCCTCCTCCTATAGCCTTGCTTCCTTACTTTCCGTCTAAACACTAAGCTCTTTTTGATATACTCCATGACACCTGCGTCGAACTTTAGGGCTTCATCGTACGCGGGTAACGAGCCGAGCTTCAGCCTTGTTTTGAGCGTTTCTAGAGGGTCGACAAGCAGAGCAAGATGCCCTGGCTCGTGAGTTGGTATTGGCCTCAATATCTCTGAAAATTGCTGGGACGAAAGGCCAAAAGACATGAATTATGATCTCTTGTTTGCCAAGATAGATAGAGTTGGCCATGGACTTGTGATACTGCAGACTGCAAGCACTGTACGTAAACAACGGCCGTAGTCGAGCAGGTTCTCGCTTATATTGCTCTGAGCAAAATTCCATTGTCGTCATCGTGCATGTCGAGGTCGTCGAGGTCGTCGAGGTCGTCGTGAACGTAGCGCGTCGCGTCGGCTGAGCGAACGCTTGACGGAGTTTAAACATCCAAACACCGAATTGATACGCTCGCTACACTACCAACACATTATTTTTTATAACTCCTGCCTAATCTTTCATCTGGCAAGTGATGGATTTGTTCTCAATAACGATGATTTTTCCATTATTGAGCTGCGTGAAGGCAAGCCAGCGCTGATCAATGTGATATGCAAGCATCTTCGACAATGCAATGAGCCGTATGGGTTTCTTATGGGAGATCCGAGGTACAACTGGATATATAGTTCAGTGAAGCGGCCACGCTGCGCAGACAGAGAGATCTACTGGGTCCGGTGGGTTTATATTCCGTTACCAATACGATATGCTGAATGTTTCACCGTGACCATGCTGTGCTTGACATTTATCCCGCTCTCGGGCATTTCTCAGTCTGCAGACTCACTTCAGAACACTCTTCTTTCCACGATCGAAGCAAACCTCAGGAAAAGCACGTACCCGTCAGGGTTGCGAGAGCAATACGAGCTCCAGATAGAGCATATCCGAGAAAAGTGGCCGCGCGCAGAAATCATCACATTCCCCAAGTCGACCTTTACCTAGACGTCGCACTTCAGTCCATCGCACGTAGGTTAAAACACACAACGTCACAATATCATTTTCATTTCGTCGCGACCGGCCAAGGGTCAAGTACAAGTGACGAGAGGAGAGGAAAGGGGGAAAGAAGAAGAAAAAGTAGTCGTACATGGAGAGGAAAAAGAAACGATACGCGGCTTCGCCTTGCCAGTGTCCGCGGGATAAATTACTAATAACTTTGTTTTATTTTATTTTTATTTTATTTTTTTCGCTGGGAAGTCAATCTATTGCGAACGCGTCGCGTCTAGGCGGCGAGAACCGAGTTGACGTGGAAGTCGTAGAGTCCGTGTTCTTGCAAGCACTTGAAGATGAAGTCGATGGGCGTGGCGTAGGTGATGTCCGGCCGTGGATCAGAAGAAGGGCAGCCAGTACCGCCAGTGAGGAGCCCACCGATCCGTCCGCAGCCGTCGACGATCACGGAACCCGAGTCGCCATTTTCCGAGAAGGGGCCGCACTCGGATTTGCGCGGGAGGATGGCCCATTCTTTGGAGGTGAAGAGTTCGGCGTCGTCGTCGTCGTTGTAGTAGATGCGCACGTAGGAGCAACTGCTGTTGGAGCGGCCGACGGTCAGGTCGCTGCCGCTGCCGCGCTTGAGCACCATAAGGCACGGCTGGTCGTTCTGGTCGAGTGCAGTCGTCGGGTGACGCATCTCATCGTCCGGGATGGTACCCGTGAGCCGCAGAAGACGGTCGAACGGATACGTGAAGGAAAGGGCGCCCCAGGGATCGTTCGGGCACATCATAAACGTGAACTTGTCGAGTGGGATGCGGGTGCCTAGGTCGATGGCGTTGCCACTGAAGTTGCTCGCGTCAACCTTGGAGGTGTCGATCTCGATGACGGCCCAGTCCTCGGTGTAGCCCTCGCCCTCGCTGCTGCTGCCGACGCTGATGGGGGGAGAGAGGACGACATGCCCCAGGACGCGGCTCTCTGGGGCAGCCCAGCGCGTCGAAACGTCCTGGTAAAAGGCATCGAGCTTTTCCGTCGCCTCCTGCGCCTCGTCCAGCTTGGCCTGGGCCTTCTGGCGCTCCCTGTTCGCTTCCGGGTTGTCCTTCCCCTCAACAGCCCTAATACATCTCTCGTAATGTTGGGTCAAAAATACCTTATCTTCGATCGTGGCCTTGATAGATTTGAGGTACGTGTTGAACGCCACATCGCTGAAGAGGCTGACGTTGTAACGGGGCTGGCTGTCGTTCGTACGTTCGAAGAGTTCGTTCTTGTTCTTGTCCGGCGGGAAGAGGACATGGCGAGCGGTGACGAGGAGGAGCCGCTCGGTATTCCCGCCCTCGCCCTCAGCAACAAAAAAGCCGCCGGTGCCCTCAGCCCAAGGCGTAGCTTGGGCGCAGATGGGGAGGCCGAGCGTAGTGGTAAGAGGTTCGCGAACGTCTGCGATGGAGTCGGACCAGTCGGACCTAAGGAGCTTGGGACCGGCCTCGACCGAGCGGGCCGAGCGGGTAGCGACGGACTCGCGGAGCTCGACGTCGACGTCGATAATGTCAAATTCTACAAGAAGCTCGCGGCACTTGTAGGCCACAGCGACGCCGTCATCTCCAGAGAGCGATTTGGGGAACACGCCGATCCAGAGTATGACGGGTGCGGGTGCGGAAGGCTCATCGGCTAACCCGATGCGAACGACGTCGGTGCTGGTCCATTCTACATCCATCGAGTCCAGAAGGGCGTGGAGCTTGAGAGCCAGGTTGTCTTCCCAGACGTCTGCGAGCGGGTGGTTGCCGACAGGGCGGAGCTCCTTGCGAACGGGGTACGCCTCCGGGCCTCTGGGTGCCTCCCAGGGGGTGCCAGTGCGAGCGACTAAGAGCGGGCGAGAGGGAAGGCCGGCGTAGTAGAACGTGGCCTCCATTAGGGACGGAGGGGACAGGTGCGTAGGGTTAGAGTGACCCTCGGCCATATCTACGGCCGAGCGGGGACTGACGACCGACTCACGAATGTCGACGTTGACGTCTGCGAGGTTGAATTGTACAAGAAGCTCACGGCACTTGGAAGTGACGGCAAGGCAGTCATCGTCAGAGAGAGATGGGGGCATGACACCGATACAGATGGTGACGGGGGCGGGGGCGGAAGGCTCTTTGACTAAGCCGATGCGGACGACATCGATGCTCGTCCACTTCACCTCCATCTCGTCGAGAAGGGCGTGGAGCTTGAGAGCCAAATTATCTTCCCAGACCTCCCTGAGCGGGTGGTTTCCGACAGGGCGGAACTCCTTGAGCGTAAGGGGGGAAGAGCGACTTCGGGGCATATTTCCAGAGGGAGTGGTCGTGGTAGGGTAGCAGATCTCGTGCCTATCAGCTATGGAGATTGCAACGCAGATAGAGATGAAAGCAGAGGTGATCACTGGAGGAAGAGAGGTCACTACGAACAAGGTGGCAGCAAGAGAGAAACGAAACAAACTTGAGTCTCTGAGACATGTGGTCACGTGCTCGTGCACACGCACGATGACTAAGCTTTTTGTACAGACAGATTTTCACATCGTTTCACGCACGGCAGGGAAACGCATTCTGGAGCAGCCCGAGCGCGGTTAAGGTGACGGTTATCGTCGGGTCGCAGATGCTGGAGTGCACGATAGAGGGCCTGTACGACGGATTGCGCGAGCATGCTTGGTATGCTCGGGCCTCGTGCTGGTAAGAGGTGTCTGCGCCGCCGTGATGCGGATGCCCCGCCGGTGCCCGAGCCCGCGCGTGTGCCTGTGCTCGCTCTGTTCTGTCGCGTTGAATATATTCTGGTGGGCAGAGAGCGAGGTCCGAGCGTCGACGTCGCGCGCAGACGACGAGCTTGATGCATAACGCAAGCAACACCGTTTGGGAAACCCACGGCTCGCGTAAGGCTGCTGAGTTTTTTGAACTTGTGCACCCCTGAGAGACCCTGATCCATATGTACATGTACGTATCAGCTGCGTTTGGCCGCATCTCGAATTAAAGCTGCTCGATCTTTCATCTGGCAAGTGATGAATCTGTCTCCAGCAAGGATGGTGTTTTCGTTATCGAGCTCGAAGCCCGGCAGGAGCCAAGCAATGTGATGTGCAAATGCGTTCGAGAATGCAACGAGCGTCCAAGTCGTATGGTGAGAGATACATTCAGTCACTAGCTCCCATTGAGAAGAAATCGTCTAATTCTCGTCGATTTTGCTTTTCACATATCTTATACTACCTTGTCTTCGAACCGCCCTTGCCATGCGTGTAAACGTGCTCGATGTCTCCGGACAGTCATTTGACTACATCATCGGTACGCACAGGAAATAAAGGTACTGCTTCGTTTTCTCTATCAACATCCTTCTTCAGACTTTGGACCTTTGTGTCGCCACCCGACTGAATGTGTCAGTCCGAAAGCTCGATAGTGCAGCAAATCCTAGATGAACACCCGACCTTCAGCAGTCAACTTCGCCTCTCCGCGCAAGGTCACCTTCCTCTGCTCCCTGTCGACGTCAATCCACAGGTCCCCACCCCTCTTGCTGACCTGCTTCGCGAACATCTCATCCTTCGACACGAGGCCGAGCTTGTTCGCCCAGTACGGCGCCATCAAGCAGTTCGCCGACCCGCAGACGTGGTCCTCGGCCGCAACGACACCCGCCCGCGGTGCAAACATGCGCGTGTCGTAAACCACGCCGGGTTTCGAAGACGCAGCCGTGATGATGTTGACATAGTACGGCGCCGTCTCAGCCTGTTTCCGGTCAGTGCGCGAATTTCGGGTGAAAGACAAATGCCGGGAGACAAAACTCACGAAGGCCATCTTGTCAACGTCTGTTCCTTCGAGGTCTTCAGACGCATCCAGCTCGATGAGCACGTAAGCGTCCGAACCCCTTTCCAAGCTGCCCGAGACGCCGATGTATTTCACCGCGACGTCTTCTTTGCGCCATGCTTTCGCGACGACCTTCTTCACGCGCTGGAACTCCGTCTCGCTCACTGGGACGGGATCGAACATGGGGAGTTGTATTTCCACACGCTCCGGCGTGTTCTCATCTGCGGGAACACGCCGCGCGTAAACGTAGTGCCCATTCGTTGCCAAGAAGCGCAGCAGGCGCACATTGGGAGAGACAAGCGCGGGGCGCGCGAAGAGTGCGTGCGCGGTCGCAAGCGTGCCGTGGCCGCACAGCGGGGCCTCCACCTCCGACACGAACCAGCGGATGCGAAACGTTTCTGTCTCCTCTGGGACGGCTCCCCCAATCTCCCCGCCAGCCTTCTCCGCCTCCGTCGCCGGAAACACGAAGCACGCGATCGGCTGGTTGAAGTTCGCCGCGACCTTGAAGTACGTGTCCACGTCGGGGAGCGGCGCATCGAGAAAGACGATCACCGCCGGGTTCCCGCCGAACGGCGAACGCGTGAACGCGTTGACGATCGCGAAGTCATATGCAACGCGTGCGCCAAAATCACGTTGCGGGGCCATCCAAGAACTTCGCTCTCTTCAGACTCGAAAGCCATTTTTATACAATCCCTTCTTGTGCTGTACAAGTAGCTGACTCGGCGAGCTCGGTGTTCGGCCATGATTTAGGAAGCACACCCGCCTTAGGCAGAAGTGTGAGTCATAATCTATGGCAGTGAATTGCCGCGTGTCTACCGCTTGAATTTCCCGATAGTGTCGGCCATTAAGGATACACGTCCAAGCTAGTCTCGTTCCCAGGCAATCTTTATCTGACAGCAAAATCGCTGACTTGCGTACGTGATGAGATTCAAGTCTGCGCAGACTTACCTACCTGCTTGGAACGAAGTTCCGATACTTCAGTGTCAAAACCACAAGAAAAATAGTTTGAATAAAGTCTAGTAAGAGACCTCGCAATTCAGCAGTTTGAATGACAACTTGATTCGACAGAAGATATTTTCTGAGAATGTATTGAGCCTCGAGTATTCGGGCTCCTGTTTCGCAAATTCATCCTGCCGAAGCTCCTCTTTCTCCTCTTCTATCCTCTTCATTTTCCACAACCTTCTCGTGTACGGCCATCTGCTATCACTCGTGCTCCATTTGACGCTCTTTGCATTCATAGAGCTTTGTAGGGTGTTTGATGCTCATTTGTTAGTAGAGGCCAAGGACATGTATAATCAGACGGCAGCATAGGAGAACGAAGCGAGAAGCTTGTACTTCAGATGCGTCGCGGACGCCTTCCGTTTCGGTCGAGTCGGGGAATGAAAACCAAGAAGAAAATTACTAATCGGGAAGGTCTTGAGAACATCGTGGCGGAAGCCACAGAATGCAAATTTCTCAGAGTTGTTCATTTCTACAGGCCTTCTTCATTTCCAGACTATTGCAGTTACATCCCTGCTTTCATTCATCTCAAGCGCGGAACTCTGTATCAAGCTCCTTCAAGCCGACCTTTACCTTCTGAGATGCTGCGTGCACGACCCGACGATTCAGCATTCGCCAGGATTCTGGTCTGAAGGTACTCACGAAATACGATGGCGTACATCCGCGCCCATTCGGTGCCCTCGTTTATCCAGCCATGGATAGTTCCGCGCTGGATGACGACGTCGCCTGGCTTCAGGACGACACGTTTGTCGTCATCAAGTAGCAAGGTGAGGGTCCCATGCATCAAGATACAATAGTCGAGCGTGACCGTGCGATGAAAGCGCTGTCCGCATTCGATTCGGCATAACTTAACCGCATCACGGTCTGAGCTGGATGCGCACCCACCGTCCGGCTCCCGGGCGGGACCTCGCCGACGCGGAACGCGCTCCCGTCCGCGCCGACGAGCTCCTGCGGATGCTCCTTGACCAGGTCCCGGAACTGGACGTCGTTGTCTGGCCTGGCCGTGTCTGTCCAGAAGATGCCGGAGAAGAGGGATGGGGAGCCTTTGAACGGGCGCGGCTCTATCTGCGCATCCTCGAGCACGACGGCCTTGCCTTCGGGCGTGTGCCCTGTCACGACACGCCGGACGGGGGTGCGGTCGGGACGATCGAAGATCGCATTCTCTGCTATGGACATGCTGGCTACGGTCCAAAGTCTTCGATCAATCGAGCTATGTCCCTTGTGCTGACCAAGAACCCAAAGTCGACATGCCGCTATGTCTGTATAAGGCAGGCGTCGTAATAATGAGATGTTCATGCTACTGAGTGCAGAAACCGAGACTTCATTGCCGATCTTCATCACTCGAGCCGTGGCTGCTAATTAAAAGCCTATGGAATGCAAGGTTCACAGAATTGTTCGATTCGATATGATTTCTGGATTGCTACAGGCCTTCATCGGCTATTGCGGTTCACTCCTGCTATCGATCGCCTCAAATGCGGAACTCTGTATCAAGCTCCTTCTCGCCGACTTTTACCTTCTGAGACGCTGTGCGCACGACCGAACGAGTCAGCATTCTATGAATCTCTAGGAAGTTGCTTCTGGTCTGAAGTGCTCACGGAACATGATGAAGTACATCCGCGTCCATTCGGTGCCCTCGTTAATCCAGCCGTGGATAGTTCCGCGCTGGACGACAACATCGCCTGGCTTCAGGACGACACGTTTGTCGTCGTCAAGTAGCAAGGTGAGGGTGCCCTCCATCAAGATGCCATAGTCGAGCGAGACGGTGCGATGGAACGGCTGTCCGCGTTCAAATTGGAATAAATCAATCGCATGACTCACATCGCAATTTTAGTTAGATGTGCACTACTCACCGACCTGTCCCCGGGCGGGACCTCGACGACACGGAACGAGCTCCCGTCCGCGCCGAAAAGCTCCTCCGGGTGCTCCTTCACCAGGTCCCGGAACTGGACGTCGTTGCTTGGCTTGGCTGAGTCCTCCCAAAAGAGGTCGGTGAAGAGGGACGGGGAGCCTTTGAACGGGTGCGGTTCGATCGGCGCGTCTTCGAGCACAACGGCCTTGCCTTCCGGCGTGTGCCCTGTCACGACGCGCCGGACTGGGGCGCGGTCGGGACGGTCGAATGTTACGTTCTCTGCTGTGGACATACTGGCTGCTGTCGTGCGGTTACGTGTGCGGAGAAAGCTGGGAGCCAAAGGCTTGATGAAGCCATACTTCGAAGGTTGAGTACCGTTTTATACCGAGATTCCCACCAACCGAGACTAGCGTTCAAGTCGTCTGTCATACAATCATTCTACTGAATTCCGTATGTGCCTTGTCTGATTATCAGAACGCAAGAGGTCAGCGGGCGCGGAGACGGGACATGCCGAGAAGAGGCAAAGCTGATAAAGCATGACCTAATCCGCCACGAGCGTCGATCTTCGTCGATCCCGCGCGGGACGTCACGAGACGGAAGTCAAGGATCGACGCAGCGTCACACCCGCTGGTGTCTCAGAGTGGCACGGCGCACGATGGCTCTTCCTTTGTCGCATGCTCCCATCTCTACCTCGACATCGTCTGCTGCTTTTTTCTGGGTCTTCTACTATTTTACTGCGTGCTCGAATTCTCCCCTTAAACGTTTTAAAACCTTCTCGAAAACTTGACCATCCTTTCGAACTACCAGAGATCTATACCGCTGCGACTACTCGTACTAGGAAGATGGAGATGTCGACGGCTGTCGTGTATGATTCTGTGGTTTCCTTGAATTTGCCTGCGAAAAGCCAGCCTCTAGGGGCACAAGGTCATTCGCGAAGCGAATCGCCACTCACCGAAGATCCAGAGACGACTACTCAGCCTAACGAGGCAGTAAAGCCGAAGCGAAAGCCTCGGAAGCGCAAAAACGAGAAACCTACGATAGTCGGACCAAATGAAATTGAAGGCGAAGAAAAACCGGCTCGGCCGACTCGGAAGCGCAAGACCGTGAAGACCGTCGTCGTTGAAGAGGCAGAATCTGTGATGATAGACGAGAAGCCAAAGCGGCAGAGCCGAAAGCGCAAGGCCGTCAGCGCTGTAACCGCTGAAGACGAAGGAAATGGAGAAGCCGAAGAGAAGCCGAAGAAAAAAAGGCGGAGGAAGACCCCCGAGGAGGATAAGGTGTATGCCATCCCGCCTATCGAGAACGTGTTGAGTACGACTTTCAAAGGTGCGATTTTTGGAAATTATTATTGAAGATCTTAGGGCGGCGCGTACTGACGCGTACAAAAGGCCGGCTCGGCTACGCCTGCCTCAACTCGGTCCTCCGCTCGTACTCGACGCCCATATTCTGCTCGCGCACCTGCCGCCTCTCGACGCTCGCCGAGCTCGGGCCCGCGCACGTCCGCGCACTCGCGCTGCAGAACGTCGCCGACCTGCACACGCTCGTCCGGTGGAACGCGGCGCACGGCATCCACTTCATGCGCATGAGTTCGGAGATGTTCCCGTTCGCGTCGCACCCCGTGCACGGGTACCGCCTCGACTTCGCGGACAGGGAGCTGCGAGAGGTCGGCGCGACGGCGCGCGAGCTTGGCGTGCGGCTCACGAGCCACCCCGGGCAGTTTACGCAGCTGGGGAGCCCGAGGGAAAATGTGGTGGTGAATGCTATAAGGGACCTGGAGTGTATGCCTTTCTTCTATTTAGCTTGAGATATTTTGACGGACTTGGCTGCTGGCTAGATCATTGCGAGTTAATGGATCGTATGGGCCTAGACCAAGACAGCATCATGATTATACACATGGGAGGTAAATGTTTACTTACTATGTCTTTTTTTTCGATATAAAAGACTCATCGGATATTCTGAAGGCGCATACGGCGACAAGCCCGCGACTATCGAGCGCTTCAAAGAGGTCTACGCGAAGCTGCCAGATAACGTCAAGGCGCGGCTCGTCTTAGAGAACGACGAAGTGAGTCTCCTACTCTTTCTCTTTCGTTCTCTGAGTAAAATGGCTGACCCGATCACGCCGCCACCAGCTCTGCTACAACGTCGACGACCTCCTCCCCGTCTGCCGCGCGCTGCGCATCCCGCTCGTCTTCGACTACCACCACGACTGGATCTTCCCGTCCGCGCGGCCGCCCGCCGCGCTCATCCCCGAGATCAACGCGCTCTGGCACGCGAAGGGCATCCGCCCGAAGCAGCACTACAGCGAGCCACGCCCCGGCGCGCAGACCAACAGCGAGAAGCGCGCGCACTCGGACAGGGTGGCGCGCCTCCCGGCGGACCTGCCGGACGACATGGGTGCGCACATAACCTTAATTGGCTCTTTTCGTTTTTTTTTTTTCTTAAGGCTGATCGTGACGCGTTGCCTTGCAAAGATCTGATGCTCGAGTGCAAAGACAAAGAGCAGGCTGTCTTCTATCTGTACCGGCTGTACGGCCTGCACGAGGTCGACGCGCGCGTGCTGCGCCCGCCCGCGGCGGAGGAGAGCCTCCATACGAAAGGCCGGAAGTCCCACAAGCGCGCGAAGGCAAAGACCGCTGCAGAGCAAAGTGGCGCAGGTGACGACGGAGTGGACGCGGGCATCGCGCGAGAGGCGGAGGAGCACGGCGTCCCGCTCGGCGAGGCGGCCGAGGCGGCCGTCGACGGCCTCGATTGCGGGAGCGGAGATGAGGAGCCTGTGGACGTTAGTGCGGGCGGGGGCAGGCAGAGGCAGAAGAGGCCGAGGTCGGTGAGGAAGCAGAACGTGGAGAACAAGGGAGAGAGAGTTAGTGTTGAGGAGGCTGTCGGAGGCCGGGAGCGTAGAAAGACCAAGGCCAGAGGCGAGGTGAAAGCTTGACGAGTTGCTGTTGCGCGTCATCGTAAGCAATTGAGCAGTAATGCGTTTCGTGTGGATCACCGTTTCTTGTGTTGAAGTGATTCTCTGGTGTTTATAAATAACCTATACAATCAGTATGATTTTATTCGGACAAGCCCATCGTTACAAAGCGCTATGCTTTCCCTCCAAAACCATTCCCATCCACCAGTCATTTCCTATAAAGATTTCCTTATATTTAACAGTTATAATGTCCTTTCATTGAACGGAACCAAATCCAGAGGGGCAGTTCTGGAACGCGATGCTGGCGGAGCCACTGCGCATGTAGCAAATTTTGGCTGCGATGCACTCGCCTGTGCATGCCTGCGTGCGCACAGAGCCCTTGCCCTGGAAGGTGTTGAACGTCTGCAGTAGAATCAAAAAAAGGATGGTGAGTATACACGCAAGCGGCTGTGATGAACGGAGTCTCGAAGAGGGTGGTACGAGGAGTGCGCTTACGGTGACGAGGGACGAGTCGGCCTCCATAGCTGTCGGACGGCGGTCAGTTCGGAAAGTTATCCAGGACGACAAACTTGTATGAACGCTTACCCTCCGTGACGAGGTGCCACCACGTCGCGTTGAGCGGGTCGTCCGGGCCCCAGCCAGTGATGTTCTGCCCGTACGTCGTGCGCGTGTCGTACTCGAACGCGTAGGTCGGCCCGACGGCGAGCTGGTCATCTAGCGCCGGGAAGGAGTTCACGTCGGCCCGCCAGCTAGTAGAAATATATGTGAGAGATCAAGGAAATATGCATTTGAGGGACGAGAGACAACTTACGTGTGCGCATCGACGATGTCGAATGTCTGTAGCGTGAGGACGGTAAATGCAGGCGCTTAAAGGCAAGAAAATGAGGAGACCACGCACGTTGGAGTCGACTTCGTAGACGCGGAAACCGGAGTTGAGGTTCGTTAGAGGCGTGATCGAGGGCACGATCTTTCAAGATATAAATATCGCACTCAGTACTGGAAGTGATGAAAATCGCACCCATGAGACGGCCTGGGCAGTCGCGGCGGACATATTCGTCCCGTTATTGGCGTAGAAGATCTAAATACCGGAAATGTTATCAGCGTACCGTCCGCGCCCCGACCAGGAATCTTCACTTACAGAGAGCTGATCCTCATGCGTATGGCCAAAGAAGATGTCTGAAACCCGTATATAAGCCACAAATTATCTTCAGAAGCAGAGTCCGCGCAGACGCACTGGCGATGACATGCGGCGAGAAGCGATCGACGCTGTGCAGATCGATGTCAGACTTTAACGTTTAGATACTATTTAGTAGGCGCAGGATCGACGTTCGGACGCACATCTGATAGACTGGAGGGCAGGTCATGAGAAGCCGGGTTTTTAATCAGTGCGGAAAGCGCAGCGGAAGAAACGTACAGAGGTTTGTAGGGTTCTCCAGGGGGTTTGTCCCGTCCCAGCCGCTCAGGACGTGGCCCAGAATCCAGACTGCATTATTCACGCAAGGTCAGAAAGAATTCTCGAAAGAGAGTATGTATGATTATGGACCCACCGCGGTCGCCCGCGTCCTCTGCATCCTGCAGCTCGTCCGTGAGGAAGCGCAGCATGCCCGACGTGTCCGCCGTCGTAAGGTTGATGTAGTTGAACAAGTTGGCGCTAGTCCACGGGCCACAACCATGTTCAAAACTCCGCCAATAACGATGATTTGGTTCTGAGCACTTACGTGTACCAGAAGTCGGTGTTGAGAGTGATGACGCGCAGCCCGTCCTGGCGGCGGACCATGTACGCGCCGTAGTGCGCACGTGCAAGCGCGACGGCCGCGTCAGGGAGCCAGTCCTCGTGCGCCCAGAGGCCCGCGACGTGGTCGTAGTTCCTATATAAACAATTCAATCGGCGATATAAATATCTAAAGAGAAATCGTTGCGGGACTTACCAGCTGAATTGCTCCCCGAGCGCGCCGCCGAGGGAGTGCGGAGCGTCTTGGGCCCTGCGGCGGGGAATGGGTATCGATAAAGGAAAGAACAGGACTAGGCTTACTCGTTATGAGTGTCGTGGTTACCGAGGGCGGCGTACACAGGCCCTGAGCCGAGCATCCGGCGAAAGAGGTCGTACAGCACCGTCTACCATAATATGAGGTCAGTTTCGGAAAGAACATCCAGGAAAGGCGAGGAAATGAGAAACAAAAATCTTGCCTCAGTGTATTCGACGTAGGCCCTTGAGAGCTCATTTTCCGGGTCGTGCGAGACAAGATCACCGGTGTACACCGTAAACGCGAAGCCGCTTTCTTGCGTCCCAGAAAGGGCCGGGATGGCCTGGAGAGCCGATAATGCAAGGGAGTACGGCGTGTCGCTGTGATTCGTTAGTGTGTTAATCTGGAGTAGAAGAACATAGTAAACCCGAGAACTTGCCAGAGGTAGGAGCCGAAACGCGGGGCAGGGAAAAGCGTCTGGTTCGGACTATTGGACGCGACGTTGCCCTCGCGGCAGCAGAGACTGGACGTGCAGTTGGCCTCCGCACCGGTGGTGTAACCTGCATCGTATTAATTATAATTTATCAGTTTTTCGCTGCAAAAAGTCCATACTCACGCGGATCAATGTGGAAGTCCGAGAGATGGAGGACCTTGAGGCGGGTCCCGCTCGGCGTCTTGGGCGCAGGGAGCGGGTCGGGCTTCGGCTTCGCGAACCAGCCCGTCAAGTTCAGCGCCGAGGTGGGCGGCAGCGGACACGCGCCAAGGAAGTTCTGGCAGAAGAGCTGCGCAGGCGGCCGGACATCAGCAACAGTGACACGATGCGCTCGCTCGGCACGCGCACCTGCCCATCGTACCCAAGCACATCCGCGTTCGCGAGCACCTGCGTGATCACGCTCCCAAGCGAGTTGGCGCTGTACGTCGTGCTGCACGAGTGAGAGAGCTCGAACGCCTCGCAGAGCCCGATAACGGCGGCGGGCCCCTGCTCCGGCGCGGCGAGCGCGACGAACTTGGCGATGCCGAGCGCAGCCTGACAGGAAGCGCAGGAGTTATTGAGGAAGGGGGAGTTCGGCGTCTCCGGAGATGCGATGAGCTGGATTTGCCGGAGCGCCTGCGCGAGGATAGTCGACGAGGAGGCCGTCGACGGAAGAGGGTGCGGGTCGGCTGTATCGTTCTTTCGTAGAGAACAAAATTAGACATATATAGATAAAAATAAAACAAAAACATGAAAAACAAATGAACATACCGTGGGTATCGTGTCCGGGTTCGTCAGCTCAAACGGGTACGTTTCATGCTACATCGAAAAGCTCGTTTTAAAAGTTTGTTCGAAAATAAAACGCAACACTCACCGTAACCGGGTCGCTGATAACTGGCTGCACCTGCGCGCTCGTCTGCGTCGGGTCGTTGTAGTACGACGCGTACACCGACGTCGGGAACGCGCCGGGCGCGGTAAACGCAGACGGGCCGAAGCTCAACGTCTGCGCGCTCGCCGCCGTCGCCGCCGCCGAGAACACAACGAAAGTCATATTCATCGTCAAAGAAGCGATTCCGTCGTCGCGAGCTCAAGGAACTCGGTCGTCGAGCAACGCGGCGTTGCACTTTTATATGTCTGTAACTCGCATTCACCCGCGCGTCTCCTACTTCCTGCCCCTCGCTATTTCCGTCGCATTGTCCTCGTGCAGCCCGGTCCGCACGTTTCCCGTCTGCATTTTCTCGCGAAATGTCATCGCAGCCGCTCTCATAATCTGCGACGTGCGCGCGATGAGGAACGTGCGTCGGCTACGGCACCAGATTTTTTGATGTACTTAATCAATAGCACGCGTGGGAAATCGTCGACAAGCCAATCATGTCGCGTACATCATAAAAGTCGAGTACAAATTTAGGGAGTACAAAAGAAAAAGAAATGAAGACGAGGCGTTCAGGCTGCATAAGAAGCACCGGGAATAAAACTTGTCGTCATAGAACGAGAGCCGACTCCTGGTCTCGAAGGGTAGGGGTCGTCGTCGTCGTCGTCGTCTTGCTCGCGGGTCTTCTGCTCGAGCATCGCAATCCGAGCACGGACAGGGCTCATTCCGCCACCAGCCTTCGCAGAACGTGCAGCGTTCAATTTTGCGCGCGTCAGCAAGGCGGTGGAATAGTCACTATAAAGTTCACGCTCAGAGTTGCCGGGCGTAGTCGAGGCACGGGAGACATGTGGACGAGGGCCCCGCGCTTTCCGCCCAGATGCCATGGGCGGGCTGTCGTTGCGACGCTCGGGACGCTGAGCCGGAATGCGGCGCAGAGGACTCCCTATCTCTATATGTGCCTGTACCGAGTGGGCAATCGAGTAGACAGACCCGGGGCTCTCGTCGATCACGCGGTTCCACGGGCCCGCAGGCTGCATAGCGCCAGCGTCGGCTTGCTCAGCGTCTTTTCTCTCGAGCGCTCGGTAGAAAAGGGCACGCCGTTGGGGAGACATGCTCTTAGCCATGTGCTGTCCGTGGATACCCCCGACTCCTACGTGGCTTCGGGCGCTCTCATTACTGGGGCCCAAATTCGACTGCCGTTCGGGGACGCCTCCAGCATGCTTTGCGTTGGGCACGCCCGGTCGGACAGATCCACGATCTTGCTCCTGTAATTTATAGCGAGCCGCGCCTGCAGGAAGCCGGAACGCACCTGCCTCCAAGCGTGCGCTCGCGCAGCCCACCATCCGCTCCAGCTCTTCATCAGACTCGACATCGTCCGCGCCACTACCGTCGCCATAGTCGCCATGCCCACGCTCCTCCTCGTCCTCATAACCATCGTCGTACTCGTCGAGGCGCCCATTCCCATCGCTGCAGCCGCCCTCGCTGTACCCCGAGTCCGCCCCCTCGAGTATCGACGCAGAACCGGGAATATCGCCGAACGCGCAGTCTAGCTCGTCCGTGTCCTCGACGCCGCCGAGATCGTGCAGCGTGTGCGCGGTTGGCAGGGCCGGGAGCGGGACGTCGCGGCGCGCGTGCGCCTGATGGGCATGCACACCGAAGCGCACGTGGTCCAAAGCGTCGCCTGCGCCTGGAAGCCCGACTCCTGCGGTCCGCTGGCTGGTTGAGTCGTGCTTAGACTGCCGTGAGCCGGGAAGTCGTGATCCAGATCTCTCAGAGACCGGATGATCTTCGCGATAATATGCAGGCCTGGGCGTATCCAACTCGATCATCGACGACGCCGAGACTGGCATGACCGGGCCAGAAGGCGGGGGGTCGAGCGAGACGAAGTTGACCACGCGGATCGGGAGAGTGACGTGCACGGCATCAGAGTTCCCTGCGATCGAACCAACGCCGAGACTGACGCGAAGCGCGTAATCAACTTCGACGAGCCGGGTGCGGGGAATCGTGAGGGCATCAGCCTGGAAGCCGTCAAAGATGGATTAGCAGCTGGACACACAACGCAGAGCCAATCTTCGACGCTTTGCTTACAGGAATGGTTATACAATGATCCACAGCCGCCGCCTCCCCGGGTCCAACGCCCGTCCACCAGCCCTTCGCGCTCGCGTGCCCCTTCACGCCCTTCTGCCCCGCACCCAAAACGGCCTCCGCAATGCGCTTCTCGCTCGTCTCCGTCTCGCACGCATCGATGTCGCCGCCGAAGCCCACGCCGTTGTGCGCATGCGGGCGGAACAGCGTCGTCGTGCGGACGAGCGCGAGGTTGACACTGCGCACCGTCTTGCGCGTGTTGTTCGCGATGCGCAGGCGCACGTGCACGGGCTGGCTCGCTACCCACGTGCCACGGTGCAGAGATGCGGTAAGTGCGAGCGTGCCCTCGCCGCCCATAAAGAGCCTTTTCGCCGCACGCGCAAGAACGGGATGCGGGGCGGGAGCGAGCACCGTGACCGGGTCAAGGGCAGGCCAAATTTCGCAGTCGCGGTAGAAATGGGCGATGGAACGCTTGCCCGAGCTCGGATCGACGACTTTCATCGACCTGCATAACCAGTCAGTCAAGGAAAGAAATCACAGAAGAAAAAAAATCGCACGCTATCACTATGTATCTGATCATAGCTCCACAGCGATTAATCAAGACGCCTTTGGGCCTTCCTCCGGAGCTGACCAGTGGAAGCTTAAGGGAGAAGCGGACGGAATACTCGCCCTCGCCCACAGAGCCAAAACCTTCTTTGTCAACAGAGCTCGTGAATAAACCGCTGCATCCGTCAGATATGTCCGCGAGTGGCGCAGTAACCTGGTAGAATATATGTCGGTGTTCATTCCCCGGAGCAACTTCAAACCCGGCGGCGCGAATTTTGCCTCCGCCAAGGCTGAGGACATCGCCTTTCGTCTTCGGGTGTATATGTATCTGCACAGTCCCCGAAAGAAACCCACCCTCCACAGCCGTGTTATTCTCGAGGATGAGATCCAAAGCGACGCGCACACGAGACCGGCCCTGCTCGAAGGCGACTGCATCTGGTGACTCCTTGGTCTGCCCCTGCAACAACGAAACCACCGCCCCCGACTTCACCTTCGCGGAGGAATCACCAAGGAGGACTTTTAGCTCCGCGGCGCGGCGCGTTGGCGATGCTTGCGCGCTCAGAAGGGTGCCGTGTCGGACCAAACCCAGGTCCAAGGACGTTCCGCGCCGGTGCTCAATTCGCAAGCGGGACTGAACATGAGAGCTTCGCGCAGTGTTTGGAGGCATGCGTGCCTTCGCCCCGCTAACAGGAGTGACCGCGCCCGGCTCAATATGCCTGCCCTCCCTGAAACCCGAGCTGAGTCCGCCGGCGTGCTTGTCGATCTCGACCATGGACCCGCCGGTCTCTGCGAGGAGCAGCCCGGCCATTCCTTTCGCAGGAGCGCATCGCGACGATAGTCTGTGCGCTCTCGTCGCCACCATCCTTCACATTCGGCCCAGTGCATCGACCCACTGGGGTTTGCTATTCTCGCGCCAGCTTCCGTGGTGAGCGTATCGCCAGGAGGCCGTGGAATACGGTTTGGAAGATGTAGTTCGATGCCGAGACCTGTACCGCCGTGCATAATGTGCCCACGTAGTTCCTGGGCTAATTTCTAGATGCCTAGAGGGAGAAATGTCTGCAAAAACACCGTGTGCGATAATAGGATAGGGCTGACAAGCCATGTCAGCCTCCGTTCGGCTTGTTTCAGCATGTCTATTGCAAATTCGACTACGTGGTTAGAAAATACAGGTGAAGACGTTTAATAACTTGACGAACATCGGAATTCCATCAATATTTTGCAGATTAACGCGCTTTTTTCTAGGAGGCTAAGCAAGCGTCCGTATCAGCGCGGGGTTGGCTACCGATGAGTCCAAACGAGCAGTGCATTTCAAAAGATGCATCGACTGTAAAGCAGCCCAATGTCCCTGCGTTCCCTGAAGCAGCTTGAGGATGTCAAAGCTCGACTCGTCGACGTCGTGAATGAAGATGAAGTTCAAATTTGTCTGGTCGCGACGTCGGCCGTCGGCCGTTTAGGGCCGGCTGATTCGAATTCGTAATGTCGAAAACCACACAAGTAATCAAAATAAATAATTTGAGTAGGCATCAGGCAGTGGGGATACAAAAAGGTATGCTACAGGTTAGGGGGAGCGTATGTAAAGTCAGGGCACTAGGATACAGTGGTATAACGCGATCCGTTGCTGTTAAGATGGAGTATTGTCCGCATGCCGAATAAGTTATGCAACAGAGAAACAAGATGTGAAGCCAATTCGTTTAATGGGTTTGTTCGCAATATAAATAAGATGAAAATGAAAGAATGGAATTTGTCCAAGCCAAGAGAAATTACGCTTGATACCTTCACCAGTGTCCGAGGTCGACCTTGGTGCGATCGAAGCCGAGCTCGAGCCATGACTCGACCATCTTCGTCTTGCACAGGAGACCGAGGGTCGAGGCCAACGAAGCCAACACGGTTGTAGACTTTCGCGGCACTGTTGGTGTGCCCGACGTACAAGACGACGTGTTGCTTGTGTTTGCGGGTGAAGAGGCTGGGGGATGCCACGTGTCAAAATAAATTAATCCACCAATAAAGGGGAAAGACGTACTCGTTGCAGACTTCACGAACAAGGCGATGGGCATAGCCGCGCCCCCGGAATTCAGGCGGAGTGTAGACCTTGGTGATAGCGGTTACCGTCGCATTCGCACGGGTCAGAGCGACTATGCAGGCAACTACCCAGCCGTGCGCCTGTTGGGCTTTAAGGACCCACAGCTGACCGCCTTGATCAGCTCAGTGGCCTCAGTAAGCGCAGCCCGCTGCTGACAATACGAATGGTGGCTAGATTAAATTCAGTATCTCGTTATGAACGAAGAATGATGCTGAAATAACTCACAGAGTCTGCCGCGAAACCATGGCACAAACGCGCAACCTGGTGAGTGTCATGTTCATCGGCAGGACGCATATTGACTGAGCGGTCTGCAAGCGCCGCCCGATCCAACAATGGTTCGGTACAGTATGAGAACTTTGCTGCGTAGTAGGGCTCTTTCACCACCCTTATGCCAGTGCAGCTAGTCCAGTATCGCGCAAAGCTCATCGCAACACGTTCCACCGCAAAGATCGAGTAGACGCGCCGCGAGTCAACTGCATCAGTAAGCTCACGCGCCATTATCCGCATGCGAAGGTCCAAGTATTCGTCGGTGAGTTCGTCGGTAAAGCGAGTGCCGTAGATGAAGATGGGATATTTCCCGATAACCCCGTCTGTGCATGCGAGCACGAAGTCGACGGATGGCTGGGAGCTTCCTGACGATGAGCACGACGTTGAACAAACGATCCAAAATTCGTCCTGTTGCGGACGGTGGCCATTCGTGCGGTACTTCTCCAGCTTGGCGAACAGGATGTTCGATCGAGGATCGCGCTTCAAAGTCTCCAGGACCGTTCCTGGGATTCTCAGCGCAGAGTCGTATTTAACAGCGGACACGGTTCCGTCGGTGCGAACAGGCATTGCAGATATTGGCTAGAGGCGCTTGAGGTGAAGTGGGGATTAGCTGATGTGCTGTAAGAAAGTGGATTTCGCGCCGTCTTATATACACAGGTATATGTTAGCATGCTGGAGTTTTCCTAGTATGTTACCACTCTGTAGAGGGCGCATACAGATGTTGTGTCTTGCTGTACCGAGCAATTCAGTTTCAGGGATCAGGGATGCGGTTGAATAGCGTCTATTAGGAAAGGGAACACAGCGAGTCATTCGCCCGTCCCGGCGATGGCGTTGGCGAGGAAACTGCCTCTGGCTAAGGTATCAATTTCTTCTGCTCGGAACGCGAGCCTGTTGCGGAAATCGCCTGCTGGCTGCGCGAAGCGCCAAATCCACAGCGAGAGCCCCATCACCACAAGCTTGTTGATGGACAATTCATGTCAGGAGGAATGTTGGCTTGTTGTTATCACTGCATGCCATCGTCCTGCTAAGGAGCAGCATGCAAGTAGCAGCTACAAGACACTGCGACAGATCGCATCTAACTCAATCAGCCTTCAGGCGTTAAAAACCTCGGACCGTTAAGAATTAAAACGACAGCATAGTAAATATGAATCTATGCCGATCAAATAAGCGATGTCTGCCATCTCCGGCATTCAAGTTGGCCAGGCACCAGGTTTCTACGAAAGGCGACAGAACAAAGTTGATTTTTCAAGGCATTGGAGCGCAAAGGTAGTCCAGAAAGACATAGACAGCATCCGTTCAGTTCCGTAGACAATAGGTTTGCGACGAACGCGCCTGTCAGAGGTCGACACGGCCTGCGGCGGGGTCTCGGCGCTATCGATACCGTCCGCCAACTCGAGCTCGCTCCATGTTCGAGTCAGTTTCAATGATTGCCAGAAAGATCAAAATCTTTAGGAAGCTTTCACCCTCACTCGAGTCAAAAGCGTAGTCGGGCTAGTAGAGGCGTAGTCGGCCGTTGTTGTGGTGTCCGGAGAGATTGGGGCGCTCGCTTCGGGTCGACGTGATGTGACAGTAACGGGACTGGCTGTGGCTGATGAGTACTCTCGCTATTTTTCTTCCCGCACGCAGCACGAAACAAATTGTACTGAGTTCGAACTTATCAATAAAAACGCAACAGCGGGTCTAATATTACTTGAGAGATCTACAAGATCTTCAGTTGAGCAACACCAAATACGCATTATGATCAGATTTCCGTGGGCGTCTATAGGCGCTTATATACGCATATCAGACGACTTGAGCGCAATATGAAGCAGAGAAAAATCGGATCTTCGACTTCAGCCTATTGTATGAGCGGAAATAGATCTCTGCGGACGCTCAGTGGTGTTGTATCATCCACTGCCAATCCAAGGAATAATGAAAGACAAGCCATTACTCCCAGCTACTTTGATAGTCCGGGATAGACGTTTGACTTAATGCTGTCAATAGAAGCAGGAATGTAAGCCTTACAGTATAAAAATAAAAATAAAATAAATAAATAAAAACAAAGAAGGGAGGCCGCAGTGATGACGCTTACGATTTTAGTCCTTTGTACATGTACCTAAACTGGTTACAAATACAGATACGAAACAGCGAGATGCCCGAAAGACGTCTGAGCGCGTCCGACGTTCGAATGAACTGGCTTTTTGTGAACGCTGCTCCGCATGTTACGTCATCCATGTCTCTCTTCTTCGGGTTTACACATAACATACCTGTGCACGTCTCCTAGTCTAGATCATTTTACTTTTGAGTACAAATATCACTTAATCCCTGAGCCACGACCTTCAGGTTGATGAGCCATTTACGCTGCTAGGTCTCGGAGCATATCATTGGTCTGTTCGCATGTTTGGGTTTGCATTGACTCCATTCCAGATCAGGTGAACGTAATGAAACTGAGGGACAACCGTTCTTTCTTTTTGTCGCTGACGAACTGCTTTGAACATGCCGTCAATAAGGCAACAGAGACGATACAAGCCGAGTCGTTCAATTCAAGGGTATATTTGGTCTCCTCCTGCTCCCCAAATAAAATATGACTCAATTACCCCGTTATACTTGTCCGAGTCATATCTGCGAAAGCAATTGGACAAGACTGGGATAAGGTGTCCGTCCAACACCGAGGGTGACTTAGTCTTACTCTGAGGGAATTATGATCCGGAGCCTGGACTAACCCGAAGACAACTCCGCCAGGCAATATCCAAAGATAAAATCGATGCTGTGGATGGTACCTTTGGTTTCATCAGGTAGACGCTGCTCCGCTCCGTGTCATGAAATGGAGCAAAACGTACCTACGTGTTCTGATCCGTACAGGCCTCTGAGAAAAAGAAGAGGATTAACCGTCTCGAAATGGTGGGAAATGAAGGACGGAATGGTACTTTCCTCTATATATGTGACACGGAGTGATGAAAACTGCGCTTCCCAGCGAGCGAGTATGAACAAGTACTGAGCTCGGTGGATGTCCCAGTGTGGATTCGCCATCACATGCCGCCAACTGGCGAAGACAGAGGCAGAAAGCCGAGTTGAGGCGGAGAAAAACCATTGTCGATTAGATCTGAGCCGTCCTAGGTGTCTTTTCGCGTACAGCCCAAAGATGCACGTTTTCTGCCAAATAAAATTTCTGCACAAGTGTTACATGAAACAATATCTAGCGACCGAACGTTCGCAAAAGAAAATAGCTCACTACACAGATTCTACATTGCTAAAGACAGTTGTGCCCGCCGCTCTGCCAGCATCGCAATGTTCCTAGAAGTGACAATCATGGCGATGGGAAGCAGTGAAGATAAACGCTTACCGCGCATTTATATTAAACTAGTATAAATACCAAAGCAAGCGCTTTCAAATGCCGTAGATAAGACTAACAATCTGTGCAGTCGTAACCAGCAATTCCGCGATGGCGGTGGGCAATATTTCGAAAATCGTACTAGCCAAGGCAAGTAGACAAACCATCAAATGAGAATTGAGTTTATCGTCGTCGCCCGTTTCACTTTCAAAGCTGTGAATTTAAATCTTCAAAGGCATAGCCGCAGACGAATGACAGATCCGAGTCCGAGAGCCTTGTTCAGATTGCAGATTGTTTTATCAAATTCCTCAAGGAGACAGTTGCGAATGTCTACGAGTGGTGTGCGTCGTCTGATTCTGAGAGGGTTTTTAGTCGGAAAAGAGAAACAAAGCACGAAGAATCGCCCCTCTGACTCAGAGTCACGTGTTTTGCTGTGTTACATTATGTAATGCACATTCACATCCATGCCGCGACAGGCCTCTCCAGTCGTCGAGCTCCTTCCTTACATACAAAATCTGTTTGAAGTACAACATAGCTGATCAAGATGACATCTAAAGCAGACGGAAAGCAAGGCGACAAAACAGCGCGCGTACACACAAACAAGTCGAATCGAAAGACCAAAGAACGCCTCGAAAGTAAAACCGTGTTTAAGAGCGTGCTGGACAATCCGTTCGACGTCAAATGGTGTGTATTTCTGTACTTCTGATATGTATCGACTTCTTCGCTGAGGTTCGTAGGCCCGTCATCGCCCTGAACGTGCAGAATACGATCCTAGCTCGCGTCGTCGAACTTATGCAGGGCACCGCAGAATATAACCTCAGCCGGCACAAGGAGAGCCAGGTGAAGAGGCGAACTCGGAAGAAAACCCATAAAGACAGCGCTGCAGAAGGAACCCCAATGCAACAGGATACCGAAGCAGGGCCGTCGTCAGTTCCCGCCGCTGCACCTCCAGAGATTTTGCAGCACGTGACAGTCGGCATAAATGAGGTGACGAAGCGGCTCGAGGCGCAATGCAGGATCCCGCGGCAAGTCCTATCTGTCTCTGGTGACTGGCAACGACAGCGGTGCCTGCGATGCAGATGGGGATCAAGATATGACGGACGCTGCAAAGATCCCATCTGCGAGTGCCCGTGCCTCCGTTCGCATCGTGCTCGTATGCCGTTCGGACGTTGACCCGCCTTTGCTCGTTTCGCACATCCCTCACCTCGTCGCAGCATGCAACTGCTCATTGGGCCCCTCGAATGAGATCATGAAGCTCGTAACACTTCCGAAGGGTGCGGAGATCTCACTAGCGCAGGCAATGGGGCTGCGGCGAGCCGCTGTGATGGCTTTCGACGTGAGCTCTTTTCTCTTTTCTTTTTTTTTCATTTTCATTTTCAAACATTGCTGCGGTCATGTCTACTAGGAAACGCTATCTCAAGATGAATCTTTACGGTCCCTCCTATGTTCCGTGCCTCCTGTAGTAGCTCCGTGGCTCACAGGGATCGCAGTCCCTCCTTCCCGCAGTACGCAGAAAAAATCCAAAATTGAACCGCCAAGGCGCGCTCAGGTGCTCCACAAGCGCCTTGAGCCGACACACATTAAGCAACTGCGCACGACTGCGCCAAAGGACATGCGCGCTGCGAAGGCGCAGCGGGCAAAAGGACGTGCCGAGGCAAAGGCAAAGCGGAAGGCAAAGGAAGGGGCAAAGAAGAGTGCAACAAAAAAGGCCGTGGTTTAGATTATACCATTCGAAGGACAGCAGGGCTTCTTTTTCTCCCGTGAGAACTCGTTTCTGTGAGAATAACAAACGATGCCTATTATACAGTTATGCGCAGAGTCCAAGAAACGAAGTTAGTCCGAAATAACCCTAAGAAGAAGAAAAGACTCCGAGCATAGTTTGAACCCGGACACATGCATGCCCACATGAATGCGGCCACTACTCAGTTTGCGAGAGAATCGACGGGCAAGTTTTCGATGAACGCTTCGATGGCGTCCCAATATGCCGGGTTGTCCCATGTATCGTCTACGACGTAGTTAGAACACGCGGCCTGCAATGTCGATGCAAAATTAGACTCACTATGCGTGCCCTTTGGAAACTCCACAAACCTCCCTTCCCTTGGCGACTTCGGCTGACCAAAGTTCGCCTTTTGTCTCAGCCACTTCTTAAATTTCGACGCCCTTAAAGAGGGGGTGGTCATCGTCGCAGCTTCCCACAGCTGCCGCATGTGTGCGGGCGGGACGACCTTGTCACGCTGACCGCTGAGCATAAGGAGAGCAACCGACCGCGGTAGGTTCTCCATCCGCCGCGACGAGTTCCACTGTCGGAAGAAAGGCGCGGCTAATGCGAAGACCGGCAAGATATCCCGAATGAGGCGGCGCTATAGGTACGTTCGAATCGTCAATTGACATTGTTTGGAAGGAAAGAAAAAAACGGAAGTTGGACGGGGATTACCAGAGACGTGAATGTGTTCTCCACAATTAGTGCAGATATCTTGAAGACCTTCATCAAAACAAAATAACCTCAAAAAGCTAAGCACTCACCTTGTCGGCATGTCGACTCGCGAGATCGATGGCCACTGCCCCACCCATAGATTGTCCATAAAGGATCTGACGTTATATATAACTATTTCCACATTACGAGCGATTAGACAGGTCTTACTATAGGTGATCTAGATAATTTCGGATGAGACAAGACATAGTTCAGCGCAGCCTTTCATAGATAATTTGTGTCAGTTCGTACAGATGAGCAGCATGATGTCTGATTATAACTCACGTCCGCGTCACGCTGGAAGCCTTGAAAAGCAAGATACATAAAAGTAACTCGAAGGCTTATACCGAGCAGAGACCACACCTTTTGTTGATGGCTTTCCTTCCGACAATCCATAGCTAGCCGGAGTTAGAATCAGAAGACCATATCAAATATAGAGCAAGACACGTGATACCCTCTTGGAGAAAGCATGAGCACGTTACATCGCAAACGCTTGGAAAATCTTTGAGCGAGAGGTATAGTGTACCCAATGTTATCGCAGTTCCCGTGGAACATGATCACGGTCGGTCTTATATCGTACTCCTGTTAGTCTCATAAGTCGGGCTGTAACCTGAAAAAAGAAGTGGTAGATGAACATTGGCGAGCAACAGAATGCTCATGACAACTGACAGTCTAGAAAGGGGCAAATACTCGCAGAATAGTCAAATGAAGTTTTTCGTTGATGAGCACGCTCAGGTTGGAGAAGATAAGCTCGTATCTTTACCCGGTCTGCGGTGGTGAGTGTTAAGTCTTCGTATTGGAGCCCCCATGCCGAAGGGAGGTGTACGTCTGCGAATGCAATGTTGTCAGGTTAACATAACTCCAGAAGTTGTTTCTCATCACTGACCTCGAGGATAGGGCTCGAAAGCACCTGGATAAAGCATGACATTCGGTCCATTCCAAAGGAAACTCAGGACTACAATGATGACATATCACCATTGGCATAACAGGTCAGGACGAGATGTGGCGGCACATTCAACATGGAGGGAGTCGGCGAAAGAACGCACTGAACGATGAAAGACTCATGTTTGCGTAGCCGAAAGAGCTGTTTCAGTGTTCGATAGCCAAGTGTCGGTTTGGGTGACGAGAGATCCGAACACGATACACGTATTGTATGGCTTTGTGTAGTTGCAACGGTGCAGTGCTAGTGGTGATTGTCAGTGACAGCGGGACGCAAACAGCGATACGGACGTGAGGCGCGCGCCTCCCTACAAGGACAAGGAGGCCTCGTTTTTTATAGAACACTTCCACATGCAAAGGAAGAATCATTTCATGAACATAGGCTTCCTATTCTAAGGGTTCGCAATAAATATCGTCCAGCTTCTAACTTAATTAGAATGCCGCAGATCGGATAATTACACCTGGACATGTAATAATGCAAAGTGCCGTATGCGGTCGAGTCGCCGACGTTATGCCAGCAGCACATCCGACCCCAAGACTCACTCACACAAGTACTGCGAGATTCTAACCGTCATTTTATCATTGTAAGAAAAAGCGCTCGGAACATTGATCTCATAATCCGAGGCCAGCTATCTTATGCGTTTTCTTGAGTCGTAGGCAGACGCAATCGATTCTGGATTAAGTGAGAGACCGAAGGAAGCAGCAAAGTCAGAATTTTCAGCAAAGAAGTGCTTACATAACAACCTACCCTTTGGGGTCCACTCGTCCATTCTGCGCCACGACAAATCCTCCCTTCCTTCGTCAAACGTACTGGTTCTTGAAGCTGAGAGCATGCGATAGTCGACTTAATAACTAGATCTCGGAGCTGTCTGAGCCTATTTCAACATCTTTTTTTGCTCTTAGAAGCATCCCCCGCTCTTTATCAGTCACCATCTTGCTGAAGTTGGACACAACTGTCTGCTGGCCTCAATTTGAAGAACAAGGAGTCCAAGGTCAATGTTCATCATAGTAATAGGAACACGATCCGCTGGAAAATCTTCTGTGAAAGATTATCTTACTCAACACAAAGATTTCAAGCACGTTCATCTAGTATATAACAAGCCTAATGGCGACGATTCTTCAGTATGTTCTTGTCCTGTTCGTCTACTCTGTATGCTCTTAGCAACAATGCTCTGCACAGAAATCGCAGAGCACGGAGAAGGCCTCTACCGATGGAGATGACACTGACGATACGGCATCTGGACAGCAAGTAATAGTTGCTCATAAACGGGATAACTCGCTCGATACCCCTGCCTCGTTCTTATCGATGACATCTAGTGCTCCCTCAACTCTGGCAGACCAAGCTGCAGCTTCAGAGGTAGAACTAGACGGGACATTAGGATTCACCGATCCTGCTCGTCTACTTGACCACATAACACGACACTGGCGAGAGAACTTCGTCACCGAGGACATCACGACCCGGGAGGTGCTCGAGCCCTTCCTCAAGCGGCCCTTCGTCCTGCTCGTTAGCGTGGACGCACCGACGCTCGTCCGCTTCCACCGCCACCAGAAGTATAAGCCATCTCCCAGCAAATTTAGTTTCTTTAATAATCGAACTTCAACCTCTAGCCGCCACAAGACCGTCACCCTCGATCAGTTCATCGCGGATGACGACCGCGTGTCCTTCGGCCCCGATTCGGACCACATCACCTCCGCATACCTCTTCGCGAGCTACCACCTTTGCCATGTGAACGTCATCAACTCGTTTCCCTCCGTGCTGCAGCTGCACGTCTACTTGGATGCATTGGATCTTCTCAACCCTGACCGCCTTCGGCCAGGATGGGACTCGTATTTCATGGTAAAACCGACTTGAGAATAGCGGATCATAAATATTGACTAAGAGTAACGATATTGTACGAACAGAAGCTCGCCTCATTGGCATCCCATCGCTCGAATTGCATGAAAAGACGAGTGGGAGCTATCCTGGTCCGAGATCACACTATTATTGCCACAGGGTAACGTTAACTTGTCGCCACATCTTACACTTTTTCCTCGCTGACTGAAGCCTTTTGCCACAAGGTACAACGGAACGCCGCGTGGAGTCCCCAATTGCAACGAAGGGGGCTGCAAACGATGCAACGAGGGTGGCCCATCTGCTACTGAAGGCTTCGAGGAATGTTTATGCATCCACGCCGAAGAAAACGCCCTTCTCGAGGCTGGCCGAGAGAGGGTCGGGAAAAGTGCCGTCATCTATTGCAATACGTGAGTGGGACGTTTACTCTAAATATTGAACAACGAGAAAATTATCTAATGTCGCGGTCTTCTTGTTGTTTGCAGATGCCCATGTCTGAAATGTACCATCAAAATTGTTCAGAACGGAGTCACAGAAGTCGTGTATAACCTTAGTTACAAAATGTGAGTCCTGGACTCTCTCGATGGTCGTATTTCTGACTGGAGAGTCATCTCAGGGACGCGTCGTCTGCCAGTGTATTCAAAACGGCTGGAGTGAAACTTCGACAGTATTCGCCACCATGCTGACATAGATAGTTACATAGACACTTTCTAATCCGTCCATTTTTTCTTTCTGTTTTTCAGGATTCGTTGTTCGTAGTGTTACGAACTCATACATTGTATTTTTTTCCGGTACATTTTTTAAATTTACTGTTGTATTTTAGACAGGTCTGCGAATATCTTATCGATGTTATCCTGTATATCCCATTTTGTCTCGCTGAGGTGCTCGAGATGCGGCGTGCCGGGTGTTGACACAGTCGATGTTAGCACCAACCACACCGCATCCTCGTTGTTTTCACCAAATGCAACATATAGCTGACACGCCAGCGTCTGCAGCTCCTCATGCACACTCTTGTGCAGGAACCGCCGAAATACTATCAACACGTCCCACGCGTGCCGATCCTGCACCTGGACCCCGCCGCGGATCGCAGCGGTCATAGTGCTGAGCATCGCGCGGTACAGCCGGTGCGAGTGCGTGTACGCCGATTCTGTGCCCACGGGGCTTGCCCCAGATACGCGCGACGTGCGCCGCGCAAGCGCGCTCGCGCCGTCCGCGTCATCGAGCCGCGCGAGCATCCCGCGGAAGCGCGGCCACACGTCGTCCCACACGCGCGGCGCCATGAACCCCCCATGCGTGCGCGCGAGCGCCGCAACGAGCGCAGCGGCGGCAGGCCACGACGTGTGTCTCGGCGTCGCCGAGGCGGTTGACGATGAACGGCCAGGCGCGGTGCACGGCGGGGAGGAGCGCAGATGCTGGGAGGACGGGTGCGGCGGCGGCGAGCAACGTGAGGATGCGCGAGCGGATCGCAGGACGAGCCGTGTGTGAGGAGGGTGATCGAACGTGAGACAATTTTTGCAGTGAGCGCCTGAGTGGGCGTCGGCGGCGGATCTGCGAGAGGGTTGGATTCGTTCAGAAGCTTCTTGTCATTTTCCGTCGTCCGCCTCGTTGCGTTCTTTCCTCTTACCCTTATCCCATGCTTCGCGTGGTGCTGGTCCTACTTCTATATCTTCCTCATTCGGTAGAGGAGGATCCTTACGATGCTCAAGCCAGTGCAAGAAGTTATCGAATCGTTTACTATCTGGGATTTTCGCATCTTCATTCTGAGGAGAACTGACAGGGTTCAGGGCGATATCCTCAGTCTCGACGACCTTGACCACCTCATGCAGTGCCTCGATGAGCCCCTCGACGACCACCGCATACCCATGAAAGTCATCCAGTCGATCAAAGCACTCCTCAACCACGTCTCCCGCGCGCTGAACAACGTCCCGCCCGACGAGGCGGACAAGCACCACGAGGACCTTTGCCGCATCTATATCGAGCCAGCGCCGCGTCAGCCGGCGGGACACTGCATCGAGCGCATAGTCGAAGTTCGAAAGCAGGAGGTTACCCGGCGTCGCGTAGCCGGTGCTGCGCGTAACGTGTTGCAGCGCGGCGAACGCGGTGCTTGAGAGGTGCGCGTCTGGGGAGACAAGCGTGTGCAAAATAGGGTAAAGCGCGTGCATGAAGAGCGGAGAAAAGTGGGATTGGAGGGTGGCAGCTGAGACGCTGATGAGCTGGAGGGCGAGGGACTTGTGCAAAATGGGTTGGTTCTGTCGACTGGCGGATCCGCTTGGAGTCGTGTTAACGCGAGTCTGGATATCAAATCGCATTTGGAGTGGTGTTAGACCCTTGACAAACTCGATCGCTGGCCGCCCCTCGTCGCCTTCGTCCTGAGAGGTCATCGGCGCATTGTGTTCATTAGTCTCAGTATACTCGTCTTCTTCCTCGTTATCCCAGTATTCCGATACTGTCTTCGCCAACCACCGCGCAAGCTTTTCGACTCTTCGTCCTCTCAGGCCATTCGGAAGAGTTTCTTGTGCGCCGTCGTCATTCAGTGCCACACCCAAGACGCCTTCTAGAATCTTACATGCACACCATAACGCCGCGACCGCGCTCGCACTCCTGCGCTCTGCACTCCCGAGACGGACGAACCATTCGACAGCGAAGAAACATGCCTCCCCACCCGCAGTGCCCAATGCACGCAGCATGCGCTCGAGCGCTGCGTGCGTCTCGCGTGTCGACACGATACGGAGCGTAATCTCTGGGAAAACCGCGCGCTCGTCTCCGGAGTACCCGAGGAGGCCTACAACTCCAGCACCGGCCACCGAGATTGTCGTAGATGGCGGTGCGAAGTCGAGAACCGCGAGGAGACGCCAGCCCCATTTCTCAATATGGCCGGTAGGCCCTAGCAGCCGCCCCACGCCGGCGCTGGCGACGCCGAGGCGGCAGACAGCCTCGATCTGTCCTGCAACATGCTCAATCCTCGCGTCGGCGTGGGCAGAGAGCAAGCGAGGAAGCGCGGGAAGGTTGTCTGCTGTCTGTTGGAGTAGCGACTGGAGGAGTTCATGGCTACCTTTGGCCAATGGAGAGAGGAGCGAAGACAATGCAGATCTGGCGTGCGAAGAAACGGAAGGGAAGCGCGAATTGGAGAGTGAAAGGAGGAATGATAGAAGCAAGGGACGTGCATCTGGGAGTGTAAGACGCGCACTGGAGAGGAGGGATTGTGAAAGCGACGAGAGAGCTAGGAGAGCGGAGACCGTTGGATGCGATATGAGAGATGTTAGTGTGTTTAAAGCAATCAGTAGCTGAGAGGATGAGGCCCGAAGCCATGAGGCTGAGCGTGTCGTTTCGTACGGCTTACTCCCAGACGTATTCGAATGTGAGGATAATGCTGCGGCTGCCTCTCCACTGACGAGCTCCGTTAAATCCTCCAACCCATTAAGCTCCTTCACGATCCCGCAAGACAGACACCGCTCGTCGCCGAGCGAGCGAATGACGACCACGTCTAAGACGCGCAGAGAAGTGGCAACGACATGAGCCGTTCACCCAGCCTTTGCTTTTGGGCACCTTGCTTGTCATCCCGAGCGCGATGCGCGTTGTGGTGCTCACCACACCGGGAAGTATAGAAGCAACAACTGCATCTGGCACGTAGAGTGAGATTATAACCTCGACCGCTTGAAGAGAAGCCAGCTGCAAGGCCAGATGTTCAGACGTCGCGGTATCCAAGAGGGCGTTTAGCGTCTGCCCAAGGATTGGCACGAGCTTCTGCGTCTGTGCATGTTTTTGAAGGCCTTTCAGGCGTATGCGCGCTTGCTCGACTTCCTCTGGCGCTTTTTCGACCACGTCCTCGTCCGCGGACCGATCCCGCAACAGACACAGGAGAAGTCTGACAGCCGCCTCTTTCGTCTCGTCGTCCCTTTCTCTACCCTTTCCCTTAACACCTAGGCCGCCGATGACGGCTCCTGCAAGTATGACGACTTGCTCCCACACCGCATTCTCGCACGTCCACCACCACCAGCGAAAAAGGAGCTCGAGGACGTTGAAGATCTTCTCGACCACTTGGTCCGGGATGCTCGACGACTCGTTACGGCTGAGAATGGTTGACAGAGGAAAGAACGCGTAGGACACCAGTGCCGGCTTCAGCTGTGCATGGCCCTGGTCGAGCTTTTGAAGACGTATCGTCAATTCTGACAAGAGCGAAAGGACTTTGGGTATTTCCCGATTGTTCAGGCGCGAGTGTGAGAGCAATGGTACGCAGATACTCTTTAGCTGCAAGACGCGATGACTGTTGTCGCTTCACCAAAGCAAATGAGACAAGGTAAGGTGCATACCTCGAGAAAGAGAATCTGACTTCCGGCTTCATCGCGTTGAAATATGGATTGCATGACGGGTTCGCCCCTGAGGACCTTAGTGACCGACCGCACAGACACTCGCTGGTACTTAGTTTCTTTCAGCGATTTCTTGCAGACAGCATGAACTTGGTAGACGTGGGACGAAACTAATTGCCAGGTTTAAGGCACGCGTTTGCTCGCCAAAACAGTGGGTGTTTTGGATTTGATGAAGTGAGTATACAAAAAACTGGCGTTGATTCGATAGTACGGATGGAGCAGCAAATGCAAAGCAATTCTGAGCGCGGTTCCCGCTGTATGGCTCGAATTCCAAAAGTAGCAATTTTAGGGTAATTTTGATGACTTCTGCAAAAGTTTCCTTTCATCGAGGACATCAAAGGCAGGATTACTAACTCGGTTTTATACATATTTTATAATTCTACAGAAGTGACTACCGTCTTTTGAAGGCCATACTCAACCAGTGCCCTAACTCTCTCCCATGCCACGACCTACTACTCGACAGCGTAGACTCCTTATGAGAATAGTCTGTCGGAAGAACAAGCAGAGCAGTCGTCTTCGCAGAGGAACCATGGATGGACCGCCGCATCGGTAACTTTCAACCTGTCGCCAGGCGGATACACGAGTAGGCGGTGGATCAAGTCTAAAGGGTTCGGGGAAAGGGTAGAAGGAGGTGCGTGTGCGGAGCCTGTGCTTTCGACATCCGGAGGGAGATTAGGCAGGCACTGGCGCAGGTTTACGCATGGGAAGACCTTAAATTGAACTTTGTTCGCATCAGGGAGGCTCTCGAAATCCTAGTTATCAGGAAATGAGTTTATTTCCGGTGAACGGGAGAAAGAATAATAAAATAAAGAAAAAGAATGAGGAGCGTGGAGGACTTACGGGCCAGTTCTCTGTGTCCGGCGTGCCGCGCAGCTTGAATATGCTTCCCGCGAGGCCGATGCTACCCCGCCGACCGTCAAATAGCCGCGCGCGCATCCACTCGGCGGAGCGCCATGTTATTGAGTCCACGGTCTTCGGAAAGAGATATCCAGTCCCTTCTCGTGAGCCATCTGCAGGATCCGAGTCCGCGTCGCTGTCATCGTCGTAATGGCTATCGTAGTACGACTTCCGAAAAACTCGTATGGGTGTGAAAAAATGCGCGAGCGCGCACCCAAGGCTCCACAAATCCGTCGCGCACGCGTCGTACGTCTCCGGTCCGAACAGAAGCTCCGGGGCTCGAAATGGTCTAACAGAATAGCAATACAACGACGTACAAGTGTCAACGGGTTGCAGCGTGAGAAAGAATACCAAAAATATAATCTATGATGCATACCCTGTCGCGACATCGCTGTACATGTTCTCCGCGGTCTCCGGCCAGAGGTTTCCCGGGGCTGCGCTGATGCGCGCATGGAACGCGATCCCGAAGTCGATGAGCTTTACGCGGCCAGAAGTGGTCAGGAGCACGTTCCGCGGCTTGATATCTCGGTGTGCGACGGGAGGATCGAGGCCGTGCAGGTATTCGAGCGCGAGGATGATCTGGTAGATCGTTGACTTGGCAACGACTTTGAAGACTGCTAGGCTCGAGTCGGCGTTTCTGAATCGTTAGCAGAAGCAAGGACGAGGTGTCTAATCTCGGGCGGGAAGTTGCTAGGTGAAAACGATGGCGAGTCGAGAAGATCTTCTAAATTGTACGGGATCCAGGGCGTCCAAAGCTCGATACTATCACTTGTACGATTTGAACCGACGACTTCAATATCTATATGAAATCTCTGTCAGATTCGTAAGTCAAATATGAAGGAAATATACACGAGCGTTGCTATGTGAAAGACTGGACAAGATCGCGATTTCTTTCAAGATGTCGTGCGGCTCCGGAGAAAACCTCTTCTTTGATGACGCTGACTTGATCGCGATATAGAGTTCCGAGTCTCCCTCGAGGTGTCCTCGGTAGACAGTAGAAGCAACTCCTGTCTCTTTCTGTTCTATAGATTTCTTCGAGTTTTGAGTTGGAGAACTGATAGAAGGAATAGGTATAGCATACCTCATCGATCTTTCTCGTTGAATCAAGGACCTCCAAGCTGGATGGCTCGGCTCATGTTGAAAACGGGTTCTAAATACAGATATCTACCTTGTGGTAGACAAGATAATCGTGAATTTGCGTCGTCGATGACGACACTTTAGTAGTAGCTGCCAGGGACCAGCTCAAACTTCAGAGATTTTTCTTTTCGAATTTGTAAGCGTAAAGCATTGATTTTGCTAGGACAGTTCGATAGATTTGCTTTTGGAAAATCTCCGAGTCTGATAGAAAGTCTGGGAGGTATTTTAGTTTATAGTTATCCACAGTCGACGAAGGTTGCGCCGTGTTACATGTCAAGATACCATGACTAAGCGACCTTACGTATTATGTGCACTGTATCGCCGCGACCCCGCGACTTGCCAAATGCAGAGACCCGCAGCCTGACTCAGCGTCCTGTCACTCATCCTCCTGCCCTCATGTCCTGAACATCATCTCGCATATCGTGCTCAATGGCGACTGCGGCACTAACGACGACGACGAAGGCATACACGCATACTTTTCACGTCGAAAATGAAAAGGTGCTCCTGAGGGCGAGGCCGTATGCTCGTTATGCCGGCCACTTTGTACTCGTTCCTCTCCTGCCGAAGCGCACGCCTCTCCAGCCGCTGCCGGCGGAGTTATGGCGTAAGGTGGTGATGATGGTTATCGAAGATGCCAGTATTGTCAATCGGGAATGGTCGTTGAAGATCGGTGATCATGCGAAGTCGAACCAACGAGAAAAGGAGCAGCAGAGGAGCAAGTGGGACCTTGCACTGGTGTGTAAGGACCTGAAGGTACGTAGTCGTTTCATTAGACATATTGTCAGAAAATAAGGTTCTTACTGACCTTTCATCGCGCCACAGAATATCGTTTTGCCTCTGCTGTATGAGCATTGCAAGCTGTCGACGCTTCGGGCGCTCGAGAAATTTACAGCGCATCTTTATTCTTCAGACCAGAAATGGGATTCGCTTCGCCGGATACCCTATTCAACTCCTGGTCGTTGGGTGTTGTCACTGAATCTATGCGACCTTCAAGTATCCGGCCTTTCAGAATCCTGCAAGGCCGACGCTCTTCTTTCCACTCTATTCCCGCTCCTCCCGTTCCTCGCGCATCTTGAGCTCAGTTTGTCCCTACAACTAAGTCGCCGTGCTATGCTGGCGTTGGGTCTGCGAGACGGCGCCCAGAACCTTCGATCTTTGAGTGGCGTCAAGTATGATGCGTCGATGTTCGGTAGCTTGCGAAACGGATTTGCGAGCTTTACGGGCGAAGACCCTCTGACGGAGCTCGTTTCAAGCTGCAGTGGTCTTGAAGAGCTCGAAGTCATTGGAGCGGGAATGGATGATGTTAACGTGATATTGGCTACGAACCTGAATACACCTGCTGGCGAACCTTTCATCCCCACATTTATGCCTCCTTCCCATCTGCCATCTTCACCGCCGGTCCCTTCTCTGCACCTTCCGCACCTGCACACGTTAACGCTTCTCGCGACCCCTACGTCATCGCTCCTTTTCCGGCTCGTGCATAGCTCGCTCCCGTCGTTGCGCAGCGTTGTGATCACGCCGTATGGTGACTTCCCGCCACCGTTCTCGCTTGTCACAGACTTTCTCGCCGCGCATGGCCAGAACGTGCGATCAATCGTGTTGCACACGCCGAAGTCGTGGCCGACCGTGCGCTTCCCGCCTCCTGCCGCGCTCCTCCAGCTTCTACCAAACTTGACGGCGCTTTCGCTTGAGTCCATTGGCCCCACGCTTGACGCGCCATACACACCTTTGGTAAACTGTGCCTCGGCCACCGGATACCCGCTTAAATCGCTTTGGGTTTCGCGGCCGACCCATGAGCTGCGCGATGAGCTTCTTCGCCTGCTTCCATACCTACCGCATCTCCGAGAGGTCCACTCGCGGGATGTGCGGTGGGCGAAGCGGGGTATTTCTGCACGTGCGCGCTCAGCAGGCTTCCAAGGTGAGATGTCTGCTTGGCGCTACCTTCTCGCGCCACGTGGTATAAGGATGCTCGATGTTGACGGACGTGAGGAGAGTGCGTAAAGCGCATGACGGCCGCAGACGGGGCAGTGCTTCGTATCTACTTTTTCTGTCTTCTAGTTTTCTATCTCCGCGTTAAGTAGTAGGACCGGATCTGCCTTGTAAGATCACCCATGTTATCCCTTGCTAACCTGTTTCTTGCTTTTTTCACTCATTCGCGCACGGTGTTTTCCCGAACACTTACTTCATCCACATTTATCTGTTATACCACAATCCCCGCTCTGTTTTATGTACTTGAATGACCTGCTTAATTATGTACAGTAGTGGATCTGTTCTGCATAGTTATGGTCGTGTACGTTCTCAACGCGCTCATCCAATCTTAAAAGCTTAATGGCCGACAATGCCGGGCCCTATTGGAAGATTTCAATATGAAGATTTAGATTTGACTCGTGCTCGAATTATCCGTTGCCGTTATAGTTATGAAACACGCCTATCGCTGACTGACATCGCTGACTGTGACGGCTGCCGCCACATGTCTACTTTGAGCACAACCAAAGTTACCGAGCTTACCGGCATATTTGTATAGAGGAAGGACCACATAAAAATGCTGTGGTCCCCTCGAGTCAGAAACAAAAGCGAAAGGTCCCAGATGGCCTCGCAACATGACTTCGATTTATTTACAAGCGCTTCGTGTGCGTACGACTTCGCGATTGTCAACGCGTTTACGCATTCGCCGTTCGGCGGGAACCCGGCGGCGGTCTGCTTCCTTGACGCGCCGTTCCCCGACGCGGAGACGTACCTCAAGGTCGCGGCGAACTTCAACCAGTCAATGGCATGCTTCGTGTACCCGGCCACGGAGGCGGAGGCGACTGGCGCGGGGCCCGGAGACGGCGCTCCGGAGGAAACAGAAACGTTCCGCATCCGCTGGTTCACGGGGCCGGTGGAGCCTCCGCTGTGCGGCCACGGCGCGCTTGCAGCCGCCCACGCGCTCTTCGCGCGTCCTACGCTTGTGCCCCCGGAGGTGCGCGTCCTGCGTTTTTTGACCATCGGTGGGCACTACGTCCATGCGCAGCGTCTTCCCGCGTACGGGAACATGCCGGAGCGTGTGGAAGTACAACTCCCCATGTTCGATCCCGTCCCGGTGAGCAACGCGGAGTTCCAGCGTGTGAAGAAGGTCGTCGCGAAAGCGTGGCGCAAGAAGGACGTCGCGGTAAAATACGTTGGCGTCTCGGGGAGCTGGGAAAAGGGCTCGGAGGTGTATGTGCTCATCGAGCTGGACGCGTCTGAGGACCTCGAAGGAACAGACGTTGATAAAATGGCCTTCGTAAGTTTTATTTTTCAAGATCTGCATACCCTCCGAGAATCTGGCCCTGACTAGAGACAGGTTGGGACGGCACCGTACTTCGTCAACATCATCACGGCCGCTTCTTCAAAGCCCGGCGTGGTATACGACACGCGCATGTTTGCACCACGGGCGGGTGCCGCCACGGTCGAGGACCACGTCTGCGGGTCGGCGAACTGCCTGATGGCGCCGTACTGGGCTAACAAGCTCGGCCTCGCGTCAAACGATGAGATGTTCGCGAAGCAGGTCAGCAAGAGGGGTGGAGACCTATGGGTTGACGTCGACAGGGAGAAGAGGAAGGTGACCTTGCGTGGGGAGGCGAAGTTGACTGCTGATGGTCGAGTATTCGTCTAATTTCCGTTTCATTTCGAGCTTTCAAGTCTGAGACATCCAAAACTCCGCGCTTTCTTTGTACAATATCACAGTAAGGAAGGCATCATAGCTGTTTGCATAAATACGTAATGAGATTCACAAAGATGAATTAAGAGACAAACGGGGTCAGCTGTGGAAATGATCGCGTCCGGTTATTCCTGCTCTTAAGTTCCAGATCCGAGTGTAGATGGCCTTTTTTGCGTATACAAATCAGCAACATTTCCATAAATACGTCCGAAGCGCAGTCTTTTTTCATCGAACTTACTTGATATATGGGCGCGCTATCTCGTGCTCGTCAATCGTATATCGCCATGATTCATCATCATTTTGCCGTCGGTCAGTCCGGCGAACAGGCCTACGCCATACCCCGATGCCGGACTCTGCTCAATGTACATGTACATGTAATACATGCATCTGCTGCCATACAGAATTAGTATAGAGGTGTTATCCTACCTGGCTCAGTAGACCTCTCTGTGGGGGTCCTTCACAGAGATGGGCGGCAGGGAGAGCAGGGAAGGAAACACATCAAACAAGAGATTGGTTTTTTGCATACTTACGAGTGGCAGGGTCCTGGAGGTTCAAACCATATCGGTAATTTTGGTACGCACCGACGATGATGTAGTCAAGTGACTGTCCGGAGACATCGTGCACATTCATGAGCATGACGAAGGCTGTTCAAAGACCAGGTAATAAGGTTTGTGAAAGCAGAAAATCGATGGAAGTTGGACTCCATGACGACTTTCCTTCAATGGGAGGGGCACTGTCTTTATTTTATTTTATTTTTGTCGTACAGCGTTGGACAATCATTGCTTTACCGGCTTATCCTCGAGCGCGCTCATATATCATGCCATTGGGCGCTGACCTGGCTTCTGTCGGACTTCGTACGGCTTGGTAGACGTGATAACGGGGCCTAATGGACACGTCATCCCCGTTGAGGACAAGTTCCCTTATCGTCACTTGCCAGATTGATGATTAGGCAGGAGGTAATGAATTCCAGTTTTGAGGCGAATGCCAGCAGGGATGTAACCGCAACAGTTCGTAAAGGCTAGAAAATTTGTATTTTATGGTTTGTAATACTAATATTAATAAGCCGCCGCGGTGTCTGTACTCAAGACCTTCCTGAAATAGTATTTACTTTTCTTTTCCCCCGAGTCGACTGGAACGGAAGACGATCAAGATGCCTACAAGCTCACAGGTTACCTTCTCGCTTCGCTTTTCCCGGCTATACTGCTGTCTGATTAAACATATCCTTGGGCTATGAAGGCAAAGAGCGTCAAAAGGAGCACGAGCGATAGCAGAAGGCTGGGCATGAGAAGGCTGCGCAAAAGGGAGAAGAGAGAAAGGAGGCGCTTCGGTAGCATGAGCAGCGCGAAGCAGATGCTTAAACACTCAAGCTTCAATACGGTCTTTCTGCAGGCTCTGTCCCAACTGTCCCAACATCCAGAACAATACGTTGTCCTCGGGGAATGGCCTCTACCGAATCGAGCTGTCACTCAAATGACTGGACTGCGAGAACATCTGAGGGATTTTCCACCAGAAACTGCTTATGCAGATTGTCTCTCTTGTGGACTCACCTTTCACGCTCGCACACAACATCACGCGTGACTACTTGTGATTTCCATCACTCGGATGAAGGAGAACGGCTGGGGACGAGCAAGTAGGCAATATTGCCGTGCGCAGACGCGATGCTTGATAATGATCCGCCTTCAATCAAGGAATACCTGGGAACGCGGCTGATTTGGACGTGTACTTTTAATAGCCGACACTATCGGGAGATTTAAGTGCAGTCGAATATCATCAGATTGGCGGCAATTCTCTGCTTTATGTTATGACTCGAATTTCTGCCTATGGCTGACTGTGGTGGCACGTCACGTGGTTCCAAAAAACGCCGAGCTCGCCGAGTCACAGCACAAGAAACGATTGCATAAAAACGGCCCTCGAGTCAGAAGGGAGCGAAGCCCTTAGATGGCCCCGCACCACGATTCTGGTGCAAATGTTGCATATGACTTCGCGATCGTCAACGCGTTTACGCATTCGCCGTTCGGCGGGAACCCGGCGGTGATCGTCTTTCTCGACGCGGCGCTCCCCGACGTGAACACGTACTTCAAGGTCGCGGCAAACTTCAACCAGCCGATGGCGTGCTTCGTGTTCCCGGCCACGGAGGCGGAAGTCACTGGTGCGGGGCCCGGAGACGGCGCCCCGGAGGAAACAGAAACGTTCCGCATCCGCTGGTTCACGGGAGAGATTGAGGCCGCGCTGTGCGGCCACGGTACGCTTGCAGCCGCGCACGCGCTCTTCGCGCGCCCCGCACTTGTCTCCCCCAATGTGCGCCTGCTGCGCTTCTCGACGACAAACGGGCGTTACGTTTACGCGCGCCGTGTTCCCGCAAATGAGAATACGCCGGAGCGTGTGGAAATACAACTCCCCATGTTCGATCCCGTCCCAGTGAGCGAGACGGAGTTCGAGCGCGTGAAGAAGGTCGTCGCGAAAGCATGGCGCAAAGAAGACGTCGCGGTGAAATACATCGGCGTTTCGGGCGGCTTGGAAAAGGGCTCAGAGGTGTACGTGCTCATCGAGCTGGACGCGTCTGAAGACCTCGAAGGAACAGATGTTGACAAGATGGCCTTCGTGAGTTTTGTCTCGACATCTGTATGCCATCCGAAGATCGCGAACCGACTAAAAATAGGCTGAGACTGCGCCATACCGCGTCAACATCGTCACGGCCGCGTCTTCAAAGCCCGGCGTGGTATACGATACACGCATGTTTGCACCGCGGGCGGGTGCCGCCACGGCCGAGGACCATGTCTGCGGGTCTGCGAACTGCCTGATGGCCCCATACTGGGCGAACAAGCTCGGCCTCGCGTCAAAGGATGAGATGTTCGCGAAGCAGGTCAGCAAGAGGGGCGGAGACCTGTGGATCGATATCGACAGGGAGCAGAGGAAGGTAACCTTGCGCGGAGATGCTAAGTTGACTGCTGAAGGTCGGGTGTTCATCTAGTTCTCGTTTCACTGTCGAGTTTGCGGATCTGTGTTTATTCAAACCTTTGGTTTTTCTTTGCATGATGCTACTACTTGCGGATTGACATGCGCCAGTCTAGTTTGATGCGAGCAACCAGTCTGAAAGGCATATCCTTCTCAATGGGCTGCCTTAATGATGTCCGCAGCTGTACAATCTGAGTCAGCTTAGCCGTTAGATGTGAAACAAGAAAACATTACCTTTTTCTCCGATAGCATATGCCAGTGCTGATTATTTGGAAAATTTTCTTCAATTAGTTATCAATAAGGATAATGAAGAGAGGCTTGCCTTGAGTATGAGCGCCGACATGTAGAGGAACAATCGACGTATCGGCAATCCTAATGTTCGTAGTTTTGTATGCCTTGAGGTTTGCGTCGATCACTCCGTCTTCTTCAAGAGGCATCATCGACGCAGAGCCGATAGTGTCTATACCAAGGTTGATTTTGTGAGATGAAAACTAAAGGAGCATGTCGAGAAATCATCTTACGAAACGTAGGTCCCACGATGGCCCTCAGGTATTCTTAAAACAAATTTTATAAACTCTGACGCTCTTGATAACACTTCGTTGGGTACTCACCAGCAATCTCTTCGTCGGTCTGGTATTCTTCTCCAGGATTGAGCTCGACTCCTGATAGGAGGCTTTTGAGCGGTTCCTCTTTAGCAGTACAGCGGATGAACTTGACTGTTTCCACCATGGTTGTGAGATCTTTGCAATTCTGTTAGACAACTTGTACATTGAGGCATCCCGGAAGACTTATATTCACCATAGGGCTCGGCGAAAACGACAGGGTCGATTGCAGGGGGAGCGAGTGGGTCTTTTGAGGCGACATGCTAGCGGATTTCAGCGAACGTCCCTGGGGGGATAAAATGTGCATCTGCATGACATACAATAGAGCCTCTCGCAAACGGGTGATTGATACCGGCGCAAAGCGTAAGGTATTTCTTGCTCGGCTCAGGAAGCTCTGCATTGCGTGTTCTAGACTTTCCGCTCTAAATCAGAGTGAAAGGAGTCTGAGACGCACTTGGTGCAGACAAGAGACCGGGGAACGTGATGATCTCCGCGCTCGGCCACTTTTCCCGGATTTACTCTATCTGGAGTTCGTATTGCTTTCGCAACCCCGACAGGTAGGCGTCCTTTTTGAGGTTTGCTTCGATCGTGGACAGAAGGGTCTTCTGAAGCGAGTCTGCAGACTGAGAAAAGCCCGAGAGCGGGACGAATGTGAAGCCCAGCAGAGCCATGGTGAAAAGTCCTTTTCCCTCGGCACTTTGAAATAAAGCAAGTGAGTAGTTGTCAGCTCGTCTCCTCTGGGTATTAAATAAAATATGATATAGCTTACTGCAATGCTCGTTCTTTGGCTGCAGTTTCTGGATCCTTAGGTTCATCGAAGGTGCGGTACATTTTTGCTGCTTCTTCCGCCAGCTCTACGAGCAAGAAAAACAGTTCAGCTCGAAGGTGCTTAAAGCGCGTAGACGGACGTCCTTACCGTAAGGGATACCAGTTAACAAGTGGCCTTGGGCATTCTTTCCTGCTTCTCGATTTCGTTTCGATGTGAGGACCAGTGCCTTTATAAATATTTCACCACACAGCGTCGAACACTCGTTGCATTCTCCAGCGCGCTCGCATATCACGACGATCAGCGCTGACGGGCTTCGAGTAACTCGATAACGCAAATACCGTCCCTATTGAGGGCTGATTCATCACTTGCCAGGCAGGAGATTTTTTTTTAAAATGCCCTGTCGATGAGTAGAATCAATCGACGCGAGTCGGCAGTTGGTCCCTAATCGGCGTTTCAATGTTCAAAATCCGCCAAGCGTTCACGCAGCCGACGCGACGCGACGCGCTACGCTCACAACGACCACGACGACCTCCTCGACATGCACGATGACGACAATGAAATTAAGCTCAGAGCACATATACGCGAGAACCTGCTCGACTACGCACACGAGCATCTGACCGTTGACCACGTGCAGTACTTGCAGTCTGCAGTATCACAAGTAAGTCCATGGCCGTCTATCTATCTTGGCGAAGAAGAGAACGTAATTTATGCTGTTTGTCCCAGCAACTCACAAAAATGTTGAAACAAATACCAACTCACGAGCCAGGGCATCTTGCTCTGCCAGTCGATCCGCTAGAAACGCTCAAAACAAGGTTGAAGCTCGGCTCGTTACCTGCGTACGATGAAGCCTTGGAGTTGGACGCAGATGTCATGGAGTATATCAAAAAGAGCTTGGTGTTTAAAGGGAAAGTGAGGACGCAACGGCTGTGGGAGGAGGAAGACGAAGGTGAGTGAGCTTACATTATGCAGAATACATGGAAAATTGAAGAGTTGTAGTCGACTATTCGAGCAGGCTGCATCGTCCGATGACACCTATCGTATCGCGCTCGTCGAAGAAGAAAACACCGCAACTGGGAAGAAAGTCGACCGAGGATGCCTCGCTAGCCGCCAGTCTCCCTTCTTACATAACAAAGCGTATTCCTGACGAAGGCATGCCCGAGCGCAAGCATGAAAACTTACATGATCTAATGTATGTACATACTTTAAAAATTGAACTCACAGTCTATAACATTTCGAGAATATCAGGGACGTCAAGTTGACCGTGGACGCGGAAACGCACACTAAACTGACTACGTACCGTCAACTTACACCTTTTCTTTCACGCGCGAATAAGACATACCCACATCCGAAGCACATTGACGCCTTTCTCCGCTCTCAATCTCCGCCACCTGATCAAAGATTTACCCTTATGTCTCCGCCCATTTTCGCTCGCGATAGACGAGCGCGGCAGACCGAAAGGGACTCTGACGCGGAGAATGAGAAGGCATTTAATTTCATACCTCTAAACAGCGTAGAAGTGGCAGCCAAGCTCGGCCAGACAGTCGATGTGGATGATATTGATCCGGATATCGCAGACGCGAATATGGTTGTGGTAGATGGCTGGGGTACGCGTATTCAAGTGCATATGTGTCGCTTCCCTTCTGATTTGATCCAGTAGCCACTCTTGCATCGAGCGCATCTCCCGGCCGGGGTACACCGTCGCTTTCATCTGGGATCAGTGAAGTGGACGAGCTCGACGATGATCCGGATTTGTGGAGACCTTCCTCAGAAGCTGTGCCCGCATCTATCGAGCTCTGGCACGACGCAAAGATGGGTGAGCGGTACATTTCCAGTCCGAACTGAGAAATCGCGCTTACGTCAAGCAGAGGAGCCTATGTTCCCTCGTGCCGAACGTCCTCGTTGTGGGATAACTAATAAAGTGGGGAGCTTGCCAGATGATGGCCAGAGGTGAGCGTCTGCTTCTTCTCACTTACTAAATGGCCTTCTAACCTTACATCTACTCGGTTAGTTTCTCGTCGTTCATGTCAGCCCACCTTCCGGCTGACTCCAACGCTGCTGTACGCATATTGGCCGCCGTGAAGTCTGACGACGACGACGCGTTGACACGCGCGCGCACACGTCCCTCATCACCGCCTATGACTGCTGTATCGTTGTCAATGCTTGGACAACCCCCATCTGAGTACCGACATGTCTTCCGAGCAGGCAAACGAGTCGGATGCGAAGGGAGACACATTCGACCAAGATCTTCGGCGTGCGCTGAACATACAAAAAGAAGCTAGTTGCGTCAGTGTAACGCCGTACCATGATGTGATCATGCGTGAACAATTGGACGAGAAGGAAGGAACGTTTATGAATAGTGCGCTTTTCTAAAGCCGTCCTTTTGAATTTCCTAGTGACTCTTTGGTTTGCTAGTACCTGCACTCCCGCCTCCGAACGCGTACTTGAAGAGCGGTCCTCAAACAAAGGAGGCAACTAATCGTAGGATTGCGTAAACCTATGGAATTGAAGAAAGTGCTCGGCCTCAAGTCGCTGAACCTCGAGCTTAGCTGGCGGTTTGTTGTTTCTCCTTGATTTTTCCTCGCTTCCCGCACGTCGATCGCTGACATTCTATACAGGCCATTCACGTTCGGTGCGAAAATTCCCACTCACGCTGAGCTCGTTGGAACGAGCTCTCCGCCGTCATTCGGTTCGGGTATAGAGCACGAGGAAGAGCAGGGAGCAGTCAACGCTTTCCCGGATAGCCCGATATTCACTCCCAACGCTGGCTCAGATAAGATCTCGCCGCCTTCTACTTCCTGGGATTCAAACTCGAAAGATACCGGACCCGGCTTGCGATTTCTCAAGGACTTACACGCTGACATGGATGATGCTTCTCTCAACGCAAGATTCGACCCAAGGAAGGACTTTGATGACGATCAATTACTCATCCTTACGCGAGCGGAACGCCAGGCTCCTCAATATGACCAACATTATACTCTGTCTAACGAAATACTCTCCTTCAGCAATTCCTATGAAACCGCAAATACTTCTTCTGCCCTCAGTCTGGATCCCGACTCTCAGCTTGTTACTCCAGATAACACTCATCTCTTCAATGGATTTTCTCTGCCTGACGACATCATGTACTCTGACGTTCACATTGACATTGCGCACGATAGCTATGGTGAGAGTGAAGGGATAGACGTTGTCCGTGAATGGAAGAGGCGCCGACTACTCAAAGCCGATCTCGGCTTACACGACTTAACCGGCAATGCTTTAGCTGAATGGAATGGACACGAAACTAGTGACGATGGTGTTGGCACTAGGCCGTTGGTGCTCACTGTCGATCCGAAAAACCTCATACTCGCTGATGAAACTCACGCTCTGCCTCAAGCTCCTCTTCAGTCAGCACGTTACGTGGAAGATGTCTTGTTTGCATCTCGTTCACAATACAACTCGGAAGACATCAACGTGCATAATCCTGACCTGATTAACTCGACGGGCTGCTTTGCTCCCCGTGAGAATCGTGAATACGACGTAGCTGATGATATTTATTATCCTGAAACGCCTCTCTCGCATCCCGAAATTGAACCTGTTGATCAGATTACTGGCCTTGACCATCATTTATTAGAACAAACTGACCATGCTGCTGCACGTCCGTCAAACACCGACTTTCCCAAGACATATTTGCCGCCTACTTTAGCTTTGCTCTGTGACCGCCAATCTCTCTCGTCGTTCATACAACTTCGCGGAAAGAAAGTCTCCGTCGCAGAACCCCTTTCTTCGCAACCTAATTCATTATCAGAACAAATCGCTCATAATACTATCGCACAAACTGATGCGTCGGCACAAGCCCAAAACCAAGATTTTTTATCTCAAGCTTACCGATCAGCTCCTCTAGACTTGCTCGCGGAGACGCGTGCCTTCACTATTCCGAACAATTGGAAGCCATCGTCAGCTGAACATACATACCTCGTCTCCCTGGATTTCATTCAGCAACGCGGACTCGTGCGTGCGCTTGAGTCTTGCAGCGCCGTTCGTCTCGTTGAGCGCGACAGCGTGACGCCATCTAATCCCGCTCTTTCGTCTGATCCCAATAAACAGTATTCCGTGGACATTTCACTCATTGTGGGTCCACACTCCGCAGTCGTATTCTTCCCGCTTGCCGCTCTCCCTACGCAGACAGCTTACACTGCGCTTTTCACGGCTCTTTCTGCATACTCATGGCGCTTCTCAAGCATTCTGCTCGTGCTCCTGGCTTTCCCGCGAAAGCAACTGTTCCGCGCGCCTAATACTGACAATGATACGCAGAACCAGGAGCTCGAAGGTCCTTGCGCGTACGGTCCGCCAGTGCTCAAGGCGGCGAGGCGTATCCGACGGGACCTCGCTCTGCGGGATGGGACCAACGAAAAGCGCGCGGAGTGCGCTGTCGAGCTCGCATTCGCGGATGGGGTTGGAGAAGCAGCGATGTTCGTGCGTGAATTTAGCGAGCTAGCACTGAAAGAAAGTGTGGTGGACTACGCGCCTTATATTGGAGAAGATGAACAGGAGGTGCGTTGACCTCTATTTCCTCCTTTTCTTTGATCTATATAGTCATGTTAATGCGCCCTGGATGCAGGGTGAGCGTGACCTCACGGACGTCGAGGGTATGAATGCGTTTTGTGCCGCCATCATCCTACGGTGCTGCACCGTCGGAGAATTCCTCGAAATGACGCCTGAACAACGTACGGAGGGTTTCGCAGATCTGATTGGGAAAGAAAGAATTGTGAGCAGAGTATCTATGTACTAATGCGTTATCATGCACTTGCTAAGGACAGCTATGGCGATTCGTTTCTTTCAGGAACACGTCAACGCCGTCTTGAGCGAGCGAATGCAAGCGATGGACACGTCTTTGCCATCGTCATCCGACTTTCTATCATCCTTGGACGAATAGGACCCTCGCCTTTAGTCTGTGCTTAGCTACTATACTGTTATGAAAGCTGCATGTAGGAAAGACCATTCTGAAGCCGCAGTAGCTAGTGAGTGCCTTCCCTAGCATCCAATAACGAGCCGTGCTGTGGTCGAATCCATTTGATCACATGTTGAGCAAGCCTCACTCGATATTTACTTCGTCCAGTCGTTCACATAGAACGCAAAGGTCGGTGAAAAGGAGCTCAAGACAGCATTCTGCGTTCGGGGCGGATGATAGCAGGAATGTAGCTGCAGTAGTCTGATGAAGCTGAGGCAATCCAAAAGGTTACATCAAGCGAAACAAATCCTTGGACTTTACGTTCAACGTTTAAGGATTCAAAGGAGAAAGCACTGTCCTGTACAGTACACATATATTCAATAGTAATCATAGCGACCGCGACGTCCGATTACTACGTCTGGGACGCGACATTCCAGCTCCCAGAGATAAGGAAGGTCCACATCTCTCATCTCTTTTTTCTCGTATCCACCGTTCCTATTTATGATCTCTACCCTCTTCAACGGCTTGACGTCTTCAGAGTCCAGCCGTGCTTGGGCAACTGATAGAGAGCTGAGAAAAAATATGCTCTCCGGGATATTCATTCACCACCAGGACCGAAAGAGCTGGCAAAAGCCAGCTTCCATCCGACATTGGTCTCGATAGAGGACGTATGGCAGGAGAGTTGGTAGTATCACAAGAGCCAGGGTCAATCCAAGCAGCCGCCTTTATCGGATCAAGAACATAAGCACTCAATCAATTTGTTCGAACTATTAGCACAACTCACCAGATCACACTCTAAGCGCTCCAGGGATGGACACCGCTTGTTTATATCATGGACTGCATACATGATTTTCACGACATCGGGTACGCAATTGATCGAGATTGCCTGTATCTTCCTGCTACCGAGATAGCGCAGTGCGGATGAAATGAACGTTGTCTTGAACCCTATGAAATTCAGGTCTCGCAAGGAGTCCGGCACAAACTGAGAGGCTGAGTCCTTTTCGCCGTCATCATCGATGAGCTTATAGCTGGACCGTTCCTCAATACCAAACGTAGGCGAAAACGAGGATATAGTGAGCCGTGTGAGCACATGCAATTTTGAAATGTGACGCAGTCGTTCAACGAGGTTTCCAGCACATGGAAGTGGAATGTGGATAAACAAGGACACAATGCCTGTGCAAAGATCTGAGCCTAGCATGTTGGGAAGCAAGTGCAAAGAAAAGGCAGCGTGGCGAATATTTGTCGTGGAAATTCCCTTTATCTTCTCAATCTTGTCCAAAAGGCTACGAATGGGGACAGATATGTGGTCATAAGTTATGACCTCTAACGAACGGAATGAAGGAAGAATGCTCAGGAAAGGCTGCAGTAAATCAACTTCTCTAGCATAAACATTGCTGAGCAGGAGTCTGAGTTCTGAACATTGGGAGGACTGGAGTTTGAGAGGGGGAAGGGGAGCACAGTTGTAAGTACCGTCCGATCCATAGCTCATCGAAAGCTTCGACAGTTCGTTGTTCTTGAAGTCACTGTATTTGTATCCTGTTCTACCCAGGAAGACAGGGAGCGTTAAGGATAATAGAATGGCCCGTCTCCACGGGTTGGCCGGGCCAAGGGAAAGTGCCATCTTCAGCACGTTTGATTTCTTGGCAGGCTCTATGTCCGTCTTGTTCGCCTCGTTGTGAGCGTCGTGGGCGAGCGAAAGGATGTCTGCAACAATTTCCATAGGGAGCGATGGTCGGCGCGATTCCTTGAGAACGATCTCGTCTGCTTTGACCAGAAGCTGTTTCTTCTTGGACTCCAATCGCTTGATGGCTCGCTGTGCATGACGGAGACGCTGGTGATAGATTACAACCTGGACGGTCTCGAAAGCCATCTCCGATTCGACCTTCTTTATCTCGGCTCGTAGGTCGTCCAGAGTCATCAAATTTGAATCGTTGCATCTAGAGATGCCATTATACCTAGAAGTACATTCAGAATTGAGGAAAAAACGTACTTGGTCCATTCTTCGCGGAGATGTTCTAGGAGTAAAGACAAGTATGCGGAGACTAGACTCGACGCTTCATCACATAGTACGCGAGCAGCGAAGGGAGATTTTAGACAGTCTTTAGTGAATAGTGAGAGGTCGGCCATGGTGAGATCGAGGTTGTGGTCCTATCTAACTTCAAGTTTGTCGTTCGAAACTCAACGCGTCAGTGTGATTCACACGGTGATCGATACTGAGTCACGTGTACTTGACTTCAAAATCCGGAAACGCCACATTTCATAATCATGCGTGATTCCGCTCATGCTCCGCTTCATTCTGCACCCGTCCCGCTTGCTTCAAAGCCATGTCTCTTAATTTCTTCTTTTGCGCAACATCAGCCGAAATAGAGAACACCGAGCTTCTCAGATTCAGGTAACGTCAGATGGTGTTCGACGCCATGATACTGACAGTAACATACTGTTCGTGCAATTGTTTGATGGCAATTTCGACGGCAGGCAGTACAGGAATAATGTCTTCTCGAATCTCAACATGACGTTCCGAAACAGTTATGCTGTCGAGTTCGTACCAGAAATAAAATTAAAAACAATAAAATTATTTCCGCATTTGTGTCTCAGATCGGCGCTGTGGATCAGCGGACACACTGTCGATCATGGTCTGATCGCCGAGACACTAAAGACAATAGGGACAACAATATTTCTCATTGTTTTGTGCTGTGACGCAAAGCGATATCTCATCGTTCGTGTCCTAAGCTTGACTCGCTAATTGGCTCGTCTTCCACCCAGGCTCATCCGAACGGACTTCGAAGCTCCCAAGAACTGAAACCATCCAGGCCTGGCAGGCAGTCCTTTTTCGGCCGTGCTCCCATTTTCTGCCTATATAATGCCATGACTTCTGGACTTTGAACTATCGCAACTTGACTTCACACCACTACCACCTCCATCTCGCTTAACGCTTCTTTCTCCAACATCTCTTCACCCAGCAACCATGCGCAGCAGCAGCATCTTTGGTGAATGCGGCTCAGCCGCCATTCCCGACCTCGACGGCCTCATCATCGACAGTCCCGTCGTCGGTACGCTTCGCCTCACCCGCCGTATCGGACGCGGCTCCTGGGGCGTTGTGTACTGCGCCAAGTCCGTCACCGACGACAAGGAGTACGCCGTCAAGTGCATCGACAACGGAGCCGACGAGGGCGGCGCTCGCCGCCGCTCCATCGCCCGTGAGGCTTTCCTCCACCAGACCTGCTCGGACGCGAGCCCGCTCGTTCTCAAGCTCCACGACGTCGTCGAAGACAGGCATGCCGGCCTCATGTACATCATCACCGAGCTCTGCGAGTACGGCGACCTCCTCGATCACATCTCACAGGGCCGCTTCAACGGCGAGGATGAGCACATCCGCCGAGTCTTCCTCGAGGTCATCGACGCCGTCGACGCATGCCACAAGGCTGGTGTCTACCACCGCGACCTCAAGCCGGAGAACATCTTCGTCAAGAAGACCGGCATCGTGCTCGGCGACTTCGGGCTCGCGACGACTCGCCCAGTCACGGACGAGTTCAACACCGGCAGCACGCCGTTCATGAGCCCAGGTACGTTTTACTGTCATCACTCTGCACCATTTCGTTTCTCATGAAAACATCGCAGAGGTTCTCGGAGGTCTGGACTGCCCCGCGTATTGCTACACCTCCGTCCACGCGGACATCTGGGCGCTCGGCCTCATCCTTTTCAACCTCATCCGCTCCCACCCTCCATGGGAAATTGCGCAGAACGACAATCTCAGCTTCAAGTGGTACCTCTCCAGACGCAAGGACTTCTTCTACAAAGCGTACTTTGTTTCGCAGGAGGCGCAGGACATCTTCGAGCGCATCTTTGTCGATTCCCGCAAACGCATCTCCCTCGCCAAGCTCCGCGAGCGCGTCCTTAATGTCAAGACCTTTTCGCGGGTGCCGACTCCCGAGGAGCTCGAGGTCGAGCCCAGGCTTTACGAGAATATCTTCAACACCAAGCTGCCGACAGTCGATGATGACAACGCCGCGGATTCCGTCGCGCTTTCTTCCTCCACCTCCGTCGACTTCGCTAATCTCGACGGCGACGTCGTCCAGCACGAACAGTCCATCGGCGTTTCTTACCACGCATACGGCTCTGCGACAGTGAGCCAAGAGTCCCCCGCGACAACCGATTTGCTCGGCAACGTCGACGGCCCACACGGAATCCTCATGACCATTTCCCAGCACGAGGAGCTCATCAGGGACTTCGGCTCAAATCTGAGCTACGAATCGGATGCAGAGTCAGACGCAGACTCCGACGGCCCCATTACACCCGAGACACACGCCGCAGATGCCGGCGGTGCTCCCGCGCCCGCCTCGCTCGATGACATCGACGAAATAGAAGAACTCGATATCAGCGACATAAACCTGGACTCTGCCTTCGAAGCCATCGCTCTCGCGCGCCAGCCAGCGCGGACCAAGCCTATGACGGCCAGAGAGGATCCGACGCAGGCAGCCAAACCGCAGGTGTCCGCGAGGAGCACGCTGTGGAGGGCCGTACGCAGGATGGGCGTCCCGCTAGTCGGATAAATTCCGAATGAGCGCGATGAAATGAACATGATGAATTTCAAGGGTGCGTAGCGCCTCCGTATTTCATATCAGACTGTGCTGACGTAATGTCACGCTCGCAGATGGATAACAGACACACGAAACAGCGTCCTCAGGTGCTGAAAACAAAACTTGCTGTCTGTGTGATGTAAAAGACGCAAGAGACGGAGTCAATGCATGACACGGAAGGGACGAAGCAGCTTACGCTAGCATGTCGCGCAGTTTCTTGTTCTTTCCGGAAGCCGACATCATCCAGCCATTCCAGACTATGTGAATTCCTCGAGTGTCGCCTCTTCCAGAATTCAAGTCTCAGCTTGCTGACGAGAAAAGTGTTCAAACGTACATGTACTATAACTCGCGTTTGTATTTCAGTGTGTGAAAAACCACAGTGGCTTCGGGTGGTAGAGTATGTCATGAAATCGAGCAGGTAGCGATTGTTGACGAGTTTATTCGCTTGATTAACAATGCACTTTGTACTTGAAGCTAGATTATCCGAATAAAAATTTCCGGATTGCTCAGCGCCACCGGGACCCGCGGAATTCCGCGTTAGGCAGGTGGGTGGCGCGAACACCACTTGCCGACGAATCTTATATCTACGGGTATATAAGAAAAATATTGACATCCTCAGAAATAATGGCCCACAGTCCTCCGTCCCCGATGGAGGCCGAGTTCTACTACGCCGGCCTGCCCTCTAACCCCCGCCTGGTCGCTCGCACTGGCTCTGCCTGGGAGCCACCCAGTGGCCAGTACCCCGATTCCAAGGAGCTCCGTCCTGTCGGCAACCACCCACTCACGGACATCTGGGAAGACAGCGTGGCTTTCAAACTCCACGCCCTGCTCAACTCGATGGATGTCCAGTGGACTAGTACCGACGTGGTCCGCATCGGCTTAGCTGAAGAGCCGTCCGCCCCCGCCCCTGTTGTGCTTTGGATCGGCGTCGTCCCCGCGTCGATTCCTGCTAAGGACGGCGTCGCTGTGGCCGAAAAGTGCCGCGACATTCTCGTAGAATTCAATATCACCGATGTCGAGGTCGAGATTCGTGAGTCCATCGTTACCCGTTCGGCCAGGGCTGGTCCGAAGCTCCTCACGCCCTCCTATTCTTCCGATCTTACCGTACATTTCCGCGAACCTTTTACTCCTACTTTGGGTATCCCTATCTGTGCCCAATCTACCCCTTGGGATGTGGGGTCTGGGGGCTTTTTCATTGCTGAGGGCGAGGGCAGGAATGCCGAGCGGCTCCTCCTTGTCACCGCTCGCCACGTTGCCTTCCCGGTGAACGAGAACGAGAACGAGCTCTTTGAATGTAAGAACGACAGCCAGCCCCGTCACAACGTCATTCTCTTCAGTGATGCGGCGTTCAACACGTACCTCGAATCTCTCGAGACCGAGATCGGGGGCAAGACAACTCTCACCGAGTATTACGAGGGACGTATCAAGGCGGTTAAGAACAAGGACGACCCGGCAGCGAACCGGGAGCGACAGACGGTCCAGGCCGCGGTGAACGAGGCGCAGGAGGCAAGGGCGCGGCTCAGCGCCTTCTACCAGTACGTGTCGACTCAATGGGCTGCCCCGGAAAGCCGTGTTCTTGGCCATGTTGTCCTCTCGCCTCCGATCAGCGTCGGCAGCAGCAGCAGCTCGGGCGGGGGCTACACCGAAGACTGGGCCGTCATTGAGATCGATGGCTCCAAGATAGACGCGAGCAATTTTAATGGCAACGCCATCGACCTCCTCACCCATGTTCCAGTCGACAAGTTCACGGCCATGATGCACCCCCCCAACGCCAAGAACGCGCGTTCCTTTTCGTATCCGTTCGACCGCCTTCTGAGGCTTAAGGATACCATTCCGGAGGACGAGATGCGTCGCCCGGCTGCAGCCGACCAGAACGGCGAGCCGGGCCTTATGGTGCTCAAGCGCGGTGGCGCCAGTGGCCTGACCGTCGGCCGTGCCAACAACATTTGCTCTTATGCCCGCTACTACCCCCCCTACTACATTAATGACGAGACCTCCAAAGAATGGGCCATCCTCCCGCGCAACTCCGAGTCCGGGCCCTTCTCGAAAAATGGTGACTCGGGTTCAGTCGTCGTCGACGGCCGCGGACGCATGGGCGGCCTCCTCACTGGCGGCACTGGCAGGCACGCATCTTTGTCCGAGTCACAGTTGGACATCACCTACGCCACGCCCGTCGACTTCATCCTCAAGCGCATGCAAGAGCACGGACTCCACAAGCCCCACGTCAACCCGGTCCTCGCCGCCTAGCCGCGACACATTCACACCAGATCGATCTCCCAGCAAAATAAAGTTATTCAGTAATTTATCCCGGGGACGCTGGCGAGGCGAAGCCGTCTCGTTTTTTTCTTCCTATCCTTGTACGACTACCTCTTCTTCTTTCCTCCTCTCGCCACTTGTACTTGGCCCTTGTGACGTATTTGGCCTCTTGCAACGAAATGAAGCGATATTGTGACTTTGTGCATTTTAACTAGGATGGACTGAAGCATGATGTCTAGGTAAGGTCGAATTGGACTCTAGAGCGACTGTCGGCTCGATACAACTTCTCTCTTGACGATTCTGCCGGTGTGACTCGCTTATATGGTTTCGTTCTCAAGACTTCCATCGTTATGATTTCGCCCGTACGATCTCGACTTGTTTCATCTTCGTTCCATGACTCTCGTTCAAAAGACTTCGTTCATAAAACTTCATTCACCCTTGTGACATAGCCAGTATGAGCCTTTGCCCCTTACCCACTTCGTTTCGTGCAGCTGCGCTATAAGCACTAAGTTGCTCGGCCGGCTCCCGTGGTCGAACCCACTTGATGACATGCGTGCGGACGTGTTGAGCGAGTCACTATGGCGTGAAAACAAAAGCGCTTCGTTAACTCAACGTCGACCTAAATCACGTCTGGCAGTGACTGGGATAACATTCTGGCTGTCGAGTTGGCGCTCGTGTACATGTGCAAACAGCCATCTCACCGTACTACCTCACTCGAAATTTACCTCGTCCAGTCGCTCGCAAGGTGAAGGCATGAAGTAAATGAGTCTTTAAGAGCCAGGTCTTATTCAGTATACCAAAGCAAGTTTTGCGTAGATTCGAAAAAAGTATATTGTCAGAATCTCTAAAATTTCACGTCGTATTATCTCACAACAGAGAGTACATACACCAAGGAAGATGCTATTCCAAGGATGAGTAAAAATAACCATACAAACCAGGAAAATATCTAGGCTGGTGGAATCGGAGCATCAAACATGGCCCACAAAGGATCGAGTCCCTCCGTAACTCTCCACCGACGACCTTCAAGCCATCTCTCGATCCGTTCCTTGTCCTTTGTCTCGATCTCCCTTGCATTTCCGTCGCCTTCATTGAGTACAGTCATGTCCCCTAAGCCCCACAACGAGAGCACAGCCCAGCCGACAACCAGTAGACCGGGCGGACGCTGCTCGCCGACGCTCTCGAGTGCAGCCGCGATATCGCGCAGCGGCGCCACGACAACGCGCTGGTCAGGCATCGAGGCGCGTTCTATGACAGCCGCGGGGACGTACGGCGGGTACGCCGCGTCCGTGCGCCGCTCAGATAGCTCGTTCGAAAGGAGCGCGTCGACCATGCTTTGGAGGCGCGCAACGCCCATGAGCACAACGAGCGTGCGCGCACGCTCATACCCAGGCAGGCGCACGCCCTTCCCTCCGCGCCCGACGCCCGTGCACACCGCGAGTGCCTCGGCCGCACCACGTTGCGTGACGGGTATGTGGGCGAAAAGTGGGGCGGCAAGCGCAGACGAGATGCCCGGGATGATCAACACGTCGACGCCATAAGCGCGGAGGAACAGGAGCTCCTCGCCGACCCGTCCATAGAGCGCAGGGTCGCCCTGCTTGAGGCGCACGACGGTGCGCCCTGCGCGTGCCGCGGCGAGTGCCATGTCCATCATCTCTTGCTGCGCGCCATCTGCATTACCCGGGAACTTGCGCGCAACGCGGACCTCTATGTGAGGCGGGATGAGTGCGAGCACACCGGCTGGAACGAGCTTGTCGGTTAAGACGAGGTCTGCTTCGCGCGTCAGAGCTGCGTGTGCCGCAAGCGTAAGCAGGGACGGATGCCCGGGGCCGGAACCTACAAGGAGAACACGTCCTTTCTTTTTAGGAGGAGATATGGCAAGGTCATGCTGAGAAGGTGCTGGACCGGATGGAGTCTGTGTAGGCACGCAATTTGGAGAAAGCAACTCCCCTGACAGCGTGTTTGTCATTTCTTTCTCGTCAAGACTCGCGAGCTGTCGCAAGGACCAGTACTCGCTTATTTGCGCTACCCATTTCATCCTTCTGCGTGCACGCTCCTTTGCACTCTCCTCCATTTTCGACAAACGCTGCGCAACTGGGCGATTCGGAGACGCGACAGTCGTCTCCTCATTTAGCTCGCTCTCCGCTTCTTCGTAGTCGTCCGACGCATTCTTGGCAAGAGTCCTGAGCTGGCTGACCTTCTCCACAGCAACCCCAGCATCCGAATCGAGCTTCGCAACAACCTCGCGCTTTATCCGCCCCGCCAGTCTACACCCATGGCCATTCGTCGTGATAGCAACTTGAAGAGGTGTTGCCCTTCCAGTCTGCGGGTCCAAACAGCGATGTGTTGCGCAAACAGTGAAATCACAGAGGCTGGGCATGTCGGTGACGTTCACGGGAATGTTTCGTTTCCGACATGCAAGGTAGATCTGCGTCGCTGATGCTTGAGAACGCGAAAGTGAAATTTCCGAGCTGACTAGCGTGTCTGTGATGAAGACGAGAGATACAGATCCTGAGCCACGCTCATCAAGAAAAGATTCGACAGCTGAAACTTCTCGATCTCGCGAACTCTCCGAGGGGCCCGCAAGGTCGTCGAAGTCGATGATTTCGAGTTGCTTGTTTTCTGCGCGCCATGTGAGTTCATCACAGGCCGATTTCATACCTCCATTGGCCAGTATGACGACGGCAGAGCCAGCCTCCAGCGCGCTGAACGCTCTTGTGGCAGCAAGTCGGTTCGAGCCAACAATCAGCGTGAGCTTAGCATCCATTCGGAATGCGAGCATTAGCGAAGCCCCTCGCTGCGGAGCAGGGAATCCTTCGAGCTCATCGTTTTTGCAAGCTTCGCCGTCGTGGTTTAAAAAAGAGCAGCACATTTTGAGGTCTTTAGACGACGTCGTCGTAAAAACTTGAAGAGTGGTCGCGCAATCCTTTGCAAAGGTTCTGATTCGGAAACTGGAATCATTTTATTGCCGTTTTGGATTCCTAAAAGTGGGTTTCTCTGCTTCCGTGTTAGGGAATTTATAATGTGTACATATGTATGTATTTGCAAGTGTGAGCCATTGAAATTCATTCGAATGCTTTGCTTTATGACTCACTTCGCCGAATATACATTAGTCTACAGGACTTCATAGTAATGCCGCATTTTTACACGCAGTCTGTACCAGATCAAAAGATTGCATTTCAGCAATGACACAAGCACTTTCATTGTGATTGCTCAAGTAACTACGTTTATATTCACTCAGATACAAAAGCTTTGGACTGCACGGTATGAAGCTTCTTATACTCTCCCCCGGTCGCCATTAAACTGTCATGCGTACCTTGCTCTACCAGCCGCCCATCCTTCATACACCTTTTGTATATATTATTTGGTTTGCCTGGTCAAAAACATGCATGCAAAGACAAATTCGGAACTCACAGAATCAAATCCGCATACTTCGTAAGATGCCCGAAGCGGTGGGTAATGAATATGACGGTCTTCCCACCACTGTGTTCACGGAGACGTGTGAAGAGTTCATATTCTCCTTCTGGGTCGAGTGCCGAGGTTGGCTCATCTGCAGCGAGGAGCCGGATGTTTCCGTTCATCAACCTAAAGAATGTCCGCGAGCTGGAGCAATTGAAAGATGGTTTGTATGAGAATCATAGCACGACAAAGAGAGTACAAAACAGCTTACGCAGAAAGCCTTTGCGTTTCGCCGCCTGACAAGTCCGTGGTCTTCTCCCTCTCTTCAACGACTGCCTTCAGCGCCGGGTCGGTCTCTCCCACAAAGTATGTCGTTGCTGTCTTCACAGGGTTCAGCACTGTCTCAGCGCCATTCGCCAGTTTTTGCACGAATCGCTCTGCTCCGCCTTGGCGGATCGCTGCTGCGACATCCTCGTCTGAGAGCGTGCGCTCTGAGTTAGGCTGGCCGAGCATGATATTTGCCCTGAGCGAGAGTGGGAAAACAGGGTGGTCCTGCCTCAGGATCGCGATGGCGTTGCGGACGTCTGAGAGCTTGTACGAAGCGAGGGGACGGCCGTCAAGAAGGATCTGGCCGCCGGTTGGGTCGTGAAGCCGGCCGAGCAACTTGATGGCAGACGACTTTCCGCTCCCGTTGACGCCAACAATCACGACGAGCTGCCCTGGCTTGATTGCGAATGAGACGTCGGAAAGGACATTCTTCGAAGTCCCAGGATACAAGAAAGAAACATTGCTAGGCAGAATAATCAGTTTAGGTATGAAACGAACGTGGAAGAGAGACGAACCGAAATTCGATTTCTGCGCCGTTTCCCTCTTCCTTAAGTGGATAAGGGGTATCGCCGTCTTGCATCTTGTTCTGAGTTTCGGACAAGCCGTACAGATTCCTGATGGTACGCAGGTGACTTGAGACTTTCTTTAGGTTATGCAAAAGCATGGATGATGTTGCTTGGACGGTCTGCGTTGTCTGCTGGATAATCATCAGCGAGGTGATCGACATATCTTGAGGGTTCCAGATCACTCTCAGAGCAAAGAAGAGCTGCAAGGGATTTTATTGGTATCGTGTCAAAATGCATCATTATAACGTTGGCGTCGGACATGGAGCATACCAAAGGAATGTTCCAAGACAAGTCTGATACTATTCCCCAAATGAGTGGCTCTTTTCGCCACCATTGTATGTAGGGAATGTCGGCGCACGTATCTCCAAGCGCGTCTCTACTCTTCTTGAATTCTGTCGCGAGAATACGTGCTCTCAGGATGGTGTCTAGACATGAATGGACCAGGAAATGCTAAACGTACCTTTCTCAATGTGGTCGCCGAGGTTACCGCTTAAACAATCCTCGCGGAAACTCTTATCATAAGCTAATTCGTGCAAAGCTGCCATGCATGAAAAATGCTCATTAGAGCAGTATGACGCATATGCTATACAGAAAAATGTAAGTGAGAAAATACACCGTGGGAGACTTATAGAGACTAACTTACATCGTGAAAAAAGTCCAGAATCGTTGATCAACAACACGCAAGGCTGAATAAGGCACAGGGAAATAGCCAGTGTAAAGCTCGAATCCCGTCTAGCTAGGCTGAGTATTAAAAAAAGCTCAGAGCAGATCGTCAGAAGTCCGAAAAGGACTTCGAAAAGATCTTCGAATGCGTTCCACGCCGGAGAATGTAGATGTCTGATGTCGTGCATACTGCTGTCGAGTTTGCTTTTTACTTCTGGGTCTTCAAAAATCAAGCACGCCGATTTAAAAATCTTCCGAAAATAAGCATTATATAGATAAATTGTTACCTTCCGCTGTTTGTAGATCGAACTTGAGTGATGCTGTGTCAAAGTGAGCTTGTTTAGAATAAAAATAATAAACATGGAATATAACACACAGTGCATCGCTTTCGCTAGAAAGTGGAAAGCTACACGGTCCTTCAGGATTGCCGAGTAATCCCCCCTAGAGGGAATTAAGTAGAAATAATAAAAAATAAATTAGATCACGACTTACCCGAACCTCCATAGAAACCTCGACATGATGGCCAGCAAGATCCTTCCTACCAGTGCGTGAGCTATAGAATGCGCATGAAGCTCGTGCTTCTCCAAGCAGAGACTGATCTGAAGATATCTCAGCACAGAACAAGACAGAACAACCCTGACAGTACACACCGAATCTAGGAGGCGGCTCGTAAAATACAGGGAGGACGCTCCCGCAATCATCCACCAGACATTCATGAGGATGTCGACACAGAAGTAAATTGGTCCAAGACCATATATCTCATTTACGAATCTGTAGAGATAATACGCTGTGGGAAGAGGTAGACGATTCGAATTCGGGCTCTTTTCTGACTCGGATGCAGTGTCTTTTCAGACAAGAGACAGTCAGGAGATAATAGGCATTGGAAAGCTAGAATGATACGACGACTTACCTTTCACGTCGGATTTCTTTTGCTTGTCATGGACATGCGGTCTTATAAGCAACTTGTTCCACTGGGTAATGTCAGGAAGCCATTCGGTGAAAGCTGATGATTTTTTCACGACGACCGTCCAAACTCCAAGCTGAACGGTGACATGCTTGCTCTTCTCGGACGGCATCCGCGACGGTGAAAGCCATTTGGGAGTAATCTTGAAGAGATCCGGAAACATGTAAGTTATTGGATAGCAGAAGAAGAGCAGGAGATCCAATGCAATCGCTCATGATATTTATGTGATTTTTTGCATGCATTTAAGAGAAAGATTTGGGCGCTTACGTCGAAAAAACGAGGCCCCGAATATCTCGGAGTGCATCGCAATACGCTGTTTTGGCGCCGTTGTCCTAGGTCTTAGAAAGAAAACTCGCGTATAATCCGGAAGGCTTGTCAGCGCAGCTCACACCGCATCTATACGTTCGGCTATATATACCGCAAGGAAGTGCGAGAAACGTGGAAGGCAGAGCGCTAATTTACTAAGAACGATCAAAATCGGTCACCTCGGTGTGATTCAGATTCAGATACCGCAGTTATACAACACTCACTGGTCACCTCGGCGTGATTCAGATTCAGATACCGCGGTTATACAACACTCACTGTTAGTATCCCATGAAAAGTTTGCACAACGTGGGCTTGTTTTGACTCTTCCAATTTCTCTCGTGGAAATTGCAACGACAGTGTTCCAAGAGCTGTCCCAGCTTACATAACACGAAGACACGTCTTTTTCACGTGACCTTGACTCCGAGTCACTTCCCACTGAATCCCAGATGATAGCGTCAGCAAGAAACTGTGCTTACAACTTCTCTTTTATCATGGGCCTTTCGTCAACAAGAATCGCCACCTGATCAGTCGGCTCTTGCGCGCTTTCGCCAGACCTTCGCCAGACATCATGTGTAGTAACAGTATGCATGTGAATACGAGAAATGAATGCGTCTTCCCTTCCGTTTCGCAGTGTCGGTGAGGTCGCCAGCTTCTTAAGCATTCCGCGTAACTCTTCGAAGCTCTACCCTGATTGGCTAACGCTCGAAATATAGTCGACGTTGAACATTTTGGCTATAGCGGTAGGGCACGTCTTGCATGTTCTAAGCTGCGGTTGGTCCCATGCGGAGTCTTTTAACCCTGAATCGCATCAACTACGATGATTAAATTGTTGTGCGACATATGGACTCGGCGTCGTATTCTCACACTATCCCGTATGTCTTCCCTACATCTTCTGCTGGTCCTAAATTTGGCTCAATTCAGATCAGAACAATGGTTCAATTCAAGATAGTGATCAGCGGAATTGTCGCGCAATTTTCATGATCATGTCCGCAATGCCTATTGGCCTGCTGACCACGAAGCACGCAGAATTGATATTCGTTCCGGTTTAGGGCTATCGACGCACGCCGGACGCTGCTAGATGCTCTGTGCATCTCGCGGCGAAGTTTCGCGTTACTCGGCTTGTTGAATGAGAATAGAATCGTTTTAAAGGGACTGGAAGAGCGTTCTCTGGTTCGTGCTCCCCCAAGTTTGAGGTCGGATTTCAAACGTGGTTGGGCGCAGTCATGTTCTCAACGCGCTTCATTGCCTCCGCCCTTGTCTTCGCGTTCACTGTGTCAGTCTCTGCCGGACCCGTCGAGAAACGCGGCATTTCGCAGTCACTGATGAACAACTTCACGCGCTACGTGCAGTTCGCGTCGGGCGCCTACCAGCTCGCATGCCCCGCTCCTCTGGGTACTACCTTGATCACACAGGCAAGCCTCGCGGTGCTCTCCGGGTCGGCATTTCTGACTTCTCTTATTTTGTGCTTCCCCAGTTCAATGACGATGCGACGAACACGCAGGGCTATATCGCACGCGATGACGACCGCAAGGAAATCATCGTCGCGTACCGGGGAAGCATCCAGCTGCAGGACTTTGTCACAGGTCAGAATTAGCCTCATTCCTTGCACATAATGCCGTTGCTCACACGGACTTGTATTTCCTGAAGACTTGGACTTTATCTTGGTGGACTACGTGTCGCCCGGCGTCTCCGGGACGAGCGGTGTGCAGGCGCACCAGGGCTTCCTCGCCGCGATCAACAGCGTCACGTCTACCGTCCTCACGGCCGTCTCCGAGCAGCTCGCCGCGCACCCGACATACACACTCATTTCTACTGGCCATTCTCTTGGCGCGGCGCTCGCGTCGCTCGGTGGCGTGTCCCTGGCGGCGAACTTCCCGGGCGTCCCGCTGACGGTGTACACGTTCGGCCAGCCGCGAACGGGCAACCCGGCGTACGCCGCGCTGGCGGAAAAGCTCATTGGCGTTGATAACATCTTCAGAAGTACATCCTTCTGTCTGTGTTTAAAATTCACGGGCTCATTCGTCTTTAACTCTGTTTTATTTGAAATCATCAGCTGTGGAGACATACGGTGCGTACGGCGAGTCCGCAGAGAGTGAAATCTATACTCAACTGATGTTTTCTATAGACGGAGTGCCCACGATCCCGCCGATTTCGTGGGGTTATGAACATCTGTGCGTTGTGTTCTTTCCTCATGATCCCGACGCTCATTTTGTTTTCTTTCATTTGGAAGTGCGACCCAATACTGGGTGTTCCAGGACCCGAGTAAGCGTTAACACAGACACATTCCTTCTTTCTCCTCTAACTCCAGTTTTTGCGCAGACACAGACCCTGGTAACGTCAAACAATGTGCTGGACGCGAGGACCCGACGTGCAGCGACTCTATCCCGTCGTCAGGAATCAACGACGCGCATCTGCGCTACTTCGGGCAGCGTATGTCTGCTTCCTGGTCTTCTCGAGGTAGTCTGCTGATTAACTGTGGTTTCGCTCAGTCATTGCCCTCAACCCAATCGTCTGCATTTGAGCTTCGCGGACTTGCGACACGCCTAAGTCATGGCGCCAGTTGCACGACTAAAATGTTACTTGGAATTGCGTCTGATTTATTTTTGGTTTATTGTTTATATCTTGTGTTATACATGTAGCTGGGTGCAAAAACTGCGGCTGAATTTTAAAAAAAAACGGCTGTGGAACGAGGATGACGTCTCCCTTCCCTCGCTTGACTTCCGCGGCCAGCGTGCCAACGGGCCCCGTACCATGATTGGTCAGGTCATCGAGCAGAGAAGTTCCTTCAGGTATAGGTCAGAATTCTGAAACGTCCTAGAGCAATGATCAATTGCAAACGCAAACAAAAAAGAACGCACCCGGAACATTCTCTCCAAGGTGTCGATCAGGAAGGATTCCGACTCCGTGGCCCATGACTAGCAAAGGGGCAAGATGAAGCAAGTCGTGTCGTTTCTTCGCAAGCTTTGTAGGTTTCTGCGAAAGAGAAACAACCAAGTATTTTTAGCTTGAATCGGAAGGACTTCTGAGAAAGAGAAGCGCTGATCCGGAACCGCTTGCGAGCGGTTCTTTCTCTAACGCTCGACAAACATTGAACCTTTGAGGAGTCTCCTGGCTATAGCGATAGGACTCGTCTTGCATGGAGTTTTTTTGAAAGTGAATCGCACCAGCTACGATGACTACATTGTCGTGCGACATATGGACTCGGCGTCGTATTCTTACACTATCACGTATGTCTTCCCCTGCATCTTCTGCTGGTCCTACATTTGGCTCAATTCAGATCCTAATGTTGGTTCAACTTAAGATCGTGATCAGCGGAATTGTCGCGCGATTTTCACGTTCTCGTACACAATGTGCGTTGCGCATAGACAACGGGTTCTTCACGGGAGACGCAGCATCGATGTGTAGCTTGGTAAGACATATTCGCGCAACGGCGTTACAACACCGCCTTTACGCTACGAATAAGGGGAGGAACGATAAAGCAAGACAAAGACAAATAAATGATGTGTAAGTGACTATCTAGTTGGGCTTTGTAAAACGAGGGGGGCCGGACGACGGTCGGGAGTGGCGCGCGGGTGAACAGTGGCCGCGCACCAGCCAATCGCAGCATAGTGAGCCTCGTGCTCGCGTGACCAACCGCTCGAGCACGCAACCGGTGCGTACCGACTTGCAGTCCAACACGATGTTCATTCCGGCTCGTGGCTATCGACACACGCCGGATGCTGCTAAATTCTCTGTACATCCCGCGGTGCAGTTTCACGTTGTTCGACTAGTCGAATGACTATGGAATCGTTTAAAAGCGGCTCGTAGAGGGCTCTCCGGAGTTCGTGCTCCAGAACTCGAGCCTTGTTCAGGTTTGGCTTGTCTGTGATCCGACGGAGTCTTGTTCCCGATGCACTTCATCGCCTCCGCTCTCGTCTTCGCGTTCACTGCGGCAGTCGCCGCCGGGCCCGTTGAGAAACGCGGTATTTCACAGTCACTGATGGACAGCTTCACGCACTACGTGCAGTTCGCGTCGGGCGCCTACCAGCTCGCATGCCCCGCCGCTCCTCTGGGAACCACCTTAATCACGCAGGCAAGCCTCGCGATGCTCTCCGGGTCGGCATTTCTGAGACTTCTCCTCTTTTGTGCTTCTCCAGTTCAACGACGATGCAACCAACACGCAGGGCTACGTCGCGCGCGATGACGGCCGCAAGGAGATCGTCGTCGCGTACCGCGGGAGCATCCAGCTGCAGGACTTTGTCACAGGTCAGACACAGCGCCCTTTTTTTCCCAGCGAAACACCGCAGCTAACGCAGCTGCGCACCACCTGAAGACGCGGACTTTATCATGGTGGACTACGTGTCGCCCGGTGTCTCCGGGACGAGCGGCGTGCAGGCGCACCAGGGCTTCCTCGCCGCGATCAACAGCGTCGTGTCGACCGTCCTCAAGGCCGTCTCCAAGCAGCTCGCCGCGCACCCGACGTACACGCTCATTTCTACTGGTCATTCTCTTGGCGCGGCGCTCGCGTCGCTCGGCGGCGTGTCCCTGGCGGCGAACTTCCCGGGCGTCCCGCTGACTCTGTACACGTTTGGCCAGCCGCGGACGGGCAACCCAGCGTACGCCGCGCTGGCGGAAAAGCTCGTTGGCGTTGATAACATCTTCAGAAGTACATCCTTGTCGTTGTGTATGTGTCTGAGAGAAGCGCGCTCATTCGTCTTTACCTCGTTTTTCTTTGAAATCATCAGCTGTGGAGACATACGGTGTGTACGGCGAGTTTGCAGAAAGTGGAATCTATACCCAACTGATGTTTCCTATAGACGGAGTGCCCACGATCCCGCCGATTTCGTTTGGGTATGAACATCAGTGCGTGGGGTACTTTTCCCATAATCCCGACGCTTATTTTGTTTCTTTCGTTTGGAAGTGCGACCCAATACTGGGTGTTCCAGGACCGGAGTAAGTGTCGACGCAGACACGTTCCTTCCTTCTCCACTAACTCCAGTTTTGCGCAGACACAGACCCCGGTAATGTCAAACGATGCGCTGGGCGCGAGGACCCGACGTGCAGCGACTTAATCCCGTCGTCAGGAATCAACGACGCGCATCTGCGCTACTTCGGGCAGGGTATGTCTGCTTCCTGGTCTTCTCGAGGTAGCCTGCTGACTAGCCGTGGTCTCGCTCAGTCATTCTCCTCAACCAATCGTCTGCATTTGAGTCCAAGTCGTGGTGCCAGTTGCACGACTAAAATAGTGCTTGGAATTGCGTCTGATTTATTTTTAGTTTATTGTTTATAGTCGACTATCTAATAATGAATACGGTCCGTTCCAAGTTTTTGTATTCCAGTAGATGTCACTGCTCCGTGACTATCCGTGACATAATACTAGAATGTTATCACGTTAACTACATAAGTAATTTATATTTATGTGTCTCCGAAGAAATAAAAATCACGACAAATTGACACATCGAAATATACTGCATAAGGTAGGGTATATTACCAAGCTTATTGTGTCTGAATTTTATGACATGAAGGACAAGTCAGTTTGGAACTTGTCTCATAATGAAGGTTCGGGAAGGCAGATTAGTGTGAAATATTGAATAAGAGATCTTGCCGGTTCGGCTTGCATGCTGTTTTGAATATCATATTATCATTGTTGGGATCACATCGGGCCATGTTTCTCGTCAAAACTGGACTTCTGTTTATCAAAATAACCCAAAAAGGTAATCTATTAGTGCATATGACCAAAATCCGTTTTCACTATTCGATACTGGATTTTATGAATAATTTGGCGGGCACGGAGTCGGTTCCAGCGTTTCGTATTCATTAATAGCTCATACTCATTATTGGCTTATTCATTATTAGATAGTCGATTGTAGTTGGGTGCGAAAACTGCGGCTGCACTGAAAAGACGAAAGAGCAGTTTTGACGGGCTGTTTTATTATTATGTAATGCACACGAAAAGGATTTGTCAACCTACACATCTGCTCGCTTTGAAGCCTTCACAGAAACCGCGATGTCCGCCTGCTGACCTTTGCCAGATGAGCCAGCAAAGACCCTTGCAGTGAGAAACAGATACACATGGTGTCCTCGTCCCTGCTCTCGACAGAACCAGACGAGCCGACGCTGCCGCCGACGACGCGCCTGCCACCCATCAGCCGCATCGGCGCACAGACCCTATCCTCGCTGCGCGCTGCAGTCGCGTCCCTGTTGTATAACCCCGATGTCCGAAGCATGCCGCGGCTGGTATCGGGCGGGGAAGACGGCGCTGATGTTTTGGAGAGCCGCGAATAGACTGTCATGACAGGGAAGGAAGCACCCGAAGGATGTCCTCGTCGCAACAACGGAAGCAAATTGTCAGTGTGCGTGCATTTTTTCCCCTCGGAATTATAAGTCACTTGGTCCGACCTAAATTACAAAGAAGTAGATGCGGCCGGATTCAAGTGAGGATAAGAAGACTTCAAAACCGAAGATGGTTCTTATGGCATTATGAGCGCTGACTGCAAACGTATCCGAATCGTAGATCAGTGAAGGCGAGTCGAGATCTGCCGGCTAGAACTGGATATGAGCAGTGTTACCATTGTTCGACAAGGTACGATCTGTACCGTCTGAGAAATCCGAACGATGCTAGTACCACATTCGGAAACCTGAAGTCTCAGAAGCAAGGGAAAAGTCAAATACTTCCGTGGAATAGCAGAGAATGCTGCTCGCAGTGTAGCTGTGCTATCTTGAGGAGGGATAGGCACCTATCAGCGCAAAATCAACTGATACTGATCGCGGACCTTGTCTGCAACGCTTACGCGGGAAGATGTCTGGGACTCTTGGATTTGATACATCAACACGACTCGGACACTTCAGAGTGCGAATGTATTTCAGCGGTAAGTGACTTTTCTGAGCTCAACCGAGACATAGAGATATAGAAGCGGAAGTTTGCAAAGCTAAAAAGAGAGCGATTGGACAGCTTGGCGACTACACTCAAACGGACTTACGTAAAGAAGAGCAACTCGAAAAATGCCCTGCCACAAAAGCCCTGGATTAGCGCTAGCCCTCATCAGTGCTGCTAGATGCTAAATGAATTCAACGTGGGATCGACCTCAGCCTGACGACTCGCCATTGGGAAACGAAGATGACATCGATGATGGCGCTCTTCTCTTTAAGCCCCCATCTGATTCTCAGCGCTCGCTTGCCGACCTTGGAAGCCTTTCCGAAATTTCATACCCTTACTGGGAGGCTATTTGCGCCTTTATGGGCCTGGAATGTCCATGAGATTTTCGGAAAGCAGAAGCATCACGAACATCGGAATTGATGTGACCAGAGAAACAATGATATCGCGCCCATAGACCCCAAACCGTCGTGGGTAGTGGTCGCAGACGGTCTCCATCTTGCTTCCAACCGTCATGTCCCTCCAAACATCCTTATAATGTTGCGCTTTTCCCTCCCATTTCTCCTCGTCGCCGCGCGCGTGGTCGCTCAGAACGGACCCAAGACCTGGGCCGCCGCTCCTTTCAACCCACCCTCGTTTCCACTTGCCGTCAAATCACCCTATGTCAACGTCTGGGCGCCGCAAGGAAACGGGCCTGTGGAGCTGAGCCAAGCCTGGCCGAGAGTTTGGGCAGATTTGAGTGTAAGTTATGTTGAAGTAGAATATGCTCGGGAACTGATCGTTTCCCCGCTTTTCATCCAGATCATTGGGTGGTATGCCTCCGTCCGGGTTGACGGCACGGCGTACATGCTGCTAGGCGCTCAAGGAACGCCCTTGTTGAGCAGTGCCAATCAGACCGCCGTTCAGCTCACTCCCACCCGGACTTCCTACATATTAAACGCGGGACCTGTGACCGTTAACGCGACATTCCTAAGTCCAATTGAGGTAAGTGTCTAATAGACAATGCGATATTTATCCAGTACTCAGCTCTTTTATAAGCCCACCGACCTCGTTCGACAATCCCTACCCTTCTCGTACTTCTATTTATCTGCACAATCCTCTGACGGCCAATCTCACGACGTGCAATTGTACTCGGACGTTTCTGGAGGTACGCCTCTATTTGCTATCGTGACCGGCATCCTCGAGTAATTATTGTCGGTTGGACTGTTTTAGAATGGATCACCGGAAACAGCACTTTACAAGCGAACTGGACGGCCAACCAAGACAGCAACATCGTATACCTCCAGATGCAGCTTGCCTCGCCGAATGCATATCAGGAAATCGACTCACGTCCGCAAGATGCTACGTTATACTACTCTATGAAGAATGTACGTCTCTATTAGGATCCATGCAGTCATTTGCTAGAAGTCGGCGGGTCTCACTTCAATAGAGCAATGGCGTATCATGGCAGATCGGCCCAGCCGCAGACATTCGCAGCTTCTTCGCGAACGGCACCGGTCTGAATGAGAAAAGCGACACCACGTTTTCGGCGGTCAATAAGTACGTCTACTTGATTATTCCCGTTCGCTACGTATCTCTCAACGGGATTTTTTTTCGTAGCCCCTATGACACGCTTGGAATCGCTGTCGACCTCGGTAATATCACAGCAGCGACTGATCCTGTGCTTTATGCGGTGGGTGTCGTGCGCGACCCAGTGATCAAATACACGAATGCCAAAGTGCAGATAGAGCAGCGCAGTGCCTATTATTGGTCCCAGTTTTCAGATATTCAGGACGTGGTACGTGGCCTATTTTTCCAAAACATACTTCCCGTTTTTTTCCTTATTTAATACAATATGACCTTCGTCTGTTTTCCTTTCATTTTGTTCAGATTGAAAATGTCCTCGATGACTTCGACAATACGCTCGCCACAGCTGTTGCGCTCGACGCACAGATCCTTGGCGACGGAGGTAAAATCTCTAGCAACTATGCGGACTTGCTCGCGCTCGCTACGCGACAGGCCATGGGCGCGTTCGAGTACACGCTTGTAAAGGACAGCAGTGGCAAGTTCAACACGTCCGATATCAAGGCTTTCATGAAGAACTTGGGATTCGTCGGGTCGGGAAGGTGAGTCCTATATCGTTTTGTTGAAAAGCGACCTGTAGGTAATTGAAAGTGCTGCGGTCTTGCTCGTATTAGGATAAATTCGGTAGATGTGATTTACGCTGCGCTACCGATCTACATCTATCTCAACCCGGCTATTGTGGGATATCTCCTCAGTCCGCTCTTGGATTATCAGTCGAGCACGCAGTACCAGAATGCTTATGCTGCACGGGGCCTAGGCGAGTGGTTCTTTGAAGAAGGGGTGGGGCATTGTCTGATATTGCGCCCATCCAGGCCCAGATTACCCAAATGCTTTTGGAGATTCTCAAGCGCACAACCAGAAGATTGAGGGTGAGTGACCGCGATTATTATTTTGGCTATAATCATTGACCATTCGTGCCATTCATAGAATCAGCGAATATGTTGATTATGAGCCTGGCTCACGCACAGTTCTCTGGTGATGGGACGCTGATCGGACAGCACGTAAGCTCATCGCTTCGTCTCGCATGGAATTGAGTGTATAGTAACGAACCATTGATTATAGTATGACCTCCTGAACGGCTGGGCGAGCTTCCTTGTCAACAACTCGATGGCACCCGGCGATGAGTGAGCACATAACGGTTTCGTAATTACTTCTAGCGAGCTAACTCGAGTTCGCACGTAGGACCACGTCGACTTCAGACGGCATTTCGGAAACGAACCAGACTAACCTTGCACTGAAGGGTATCCTAGGCATCAGCGCAATGGCAAAGATCAGTGGGTTCGCGGGACGCTCCGACGACCAGACTCGTTACCAGGTGCGTTTCCATTTCCCTATGTAGTTCTAGATCGACTACCGAACTTATCTCATCTGGTTTTCGAATGATACTTGCTGGACACAGAGTATTGCGACGCAGTATGCACAGCAGTGGACGAGCCTTGCGTCTGCGTCTGGCCACTTGGTATCGAGCTATGGCTCGGCTTCGTCCGGAATCATGTACAACCTGTTCGCGGACAAGCTTCTCCAGCTAAATTTGATCAACGCCTCTGTAGGTGTTTATCTTGAAGTTTTGCTGCGTCATACTTCATCCTTATAAAATGTTTGTTTTATGTAGGTTTACAATTTACATACTTCGTACTGCGAGACACAGGCTTGTGTGTCATACTTCTCGGTTTAGTTTGATTTTTCGCTGAAATTATTTACCCTTCAATCAGCGGCAAACTCATATGGCATTCCTTTGGACAGCGGGAACTCGTCGCTCGCTCGATCAGGTTGGTCATTTGAGGTATTCTTCTTGTGTCCATCTTCAATAAAGTCCGTGTTTCAGATTGGACCATGTTCGCGGCCGCTACGGTCACAGATACCTCTGTACGGGACTCCTTGATTTCGCTGCTCCACGCATACGCTTCGCCTAATTTCGAAAACCTGCCGTTCGCCGTTCTGTATAACCCAACGACTGGCCACCAGATTGGAGGGATCAATAGGTACGCCCAAGACCCGTAATCCTTCTAAAAACAATGTCCTGAATATTGATGTGCTTTATATGTATAAGTCCTGCACAAGGAGCCATGTTCGCTCCGCTTTCTCTGAAGTACGTCGGGATCATGTTTTTGCTCTTGAAACCGATGCGGACTCTGACTAAATCCACAGCGTTGCTACCAAAGCAGTGAATTTCACTGGGCCCACTGAGCCCACTACCGCCACTACCTCCACCTCAAAAAACGGGAAGAAGACAGGCATAATTGCTGGGGCGACTGTTGGAGCACTCGTATTAGTTGGGCTGGCCGCCGGTGTCTTCGTCTCATGTAGTCGCCGCAAGCAGAGACCGAAAGGCAGTTACAACGTTCAGACGACGGCGTATACGCCCGACTCTGTGCCCGAGTCGCTCAGCGCCACCGTGCATCCTGATATGCACGACATGCACAGCCCACCCGCGACGAGGCGATATTTGAGCTCGGAGGGCCTTGGTAGGATCACACCATACAACGTTCTTGCGCCGTCTGCGGTACAGCACGCAAGGAAGCGCGATATCTATGCGGGTGGCGATACTGTGTCGAATGTCCTGCCACGGGATGGGTCGTCAAATGACAGCACGCGGTTGGTCAGTAGAGAGGGCGGAAGCGCGGTGAACGCGAGCTCGCTGCCTGCAATACACTCAAGAACGGCTGAGCAGCATGGGCTGAGGTCGGAGGTGGATAATTTGCGGAGAGAGATCGAGCAGATACGCACGGTGGTTGGCGAAGCACCTCCGTCTTACGATGCGGACCGTCCAAACTCGCTAAGGACTATGGGGCCGCCGTAAACGGTTTACAGTGACTCACGGAGTGATGCACTTTCGCCATGATGTACATATGAAGAACCACAAACTCACATATATTTTACTCCAATTTATTCACTTTTTTTTTTTTACTGGCTGTTTGATTATATAATGCACGCGAAAAGGTTTGTCGTTACACTTCTTCCCGCTTTCAAGCTTTCACAGAAACCGTCATGTCCGCCTGCTGACAATTGCCAATAAAGCAAGATACCTCGCCGCAAGAAGCAACATACACATGGTGTCCTCGTCCTTGCTCTCGACAAAGCCAGAGGAGCCGCCGCTGCCGCCGACAACGCGCCTGCCGCCCATCGGCCGCATCGGCGCACAACCCCTGCCCGCACTGCGCGCCGCCGTCGCGTACCTGCGCGTGCTGTACAACCCCGAAGTCCGAGGCACGCGGCGAAGACGGGTGTATGGCGGGGAGGGCGGTGCTGCTGCTTCTGGGAACGAGCCCCGGAGAGATGGGAAGGGGGTGAAGGAGGAGGAGGAACAGCTAGATGCGCTCAGGGCGGACGCGTTCGAGCGCGCGCACGCGATCCGGTGGCTCACCGCGCTCGTGTCGCGCGCGGGGGATGCGGCCGCGGGCGGGGAGGGGGAGGAGCCGTGGGATGCGCTCGTCGCGGACGCCGCGGCGCTGCTCGCGGCATGCGCGGGCGCGGCGGCGTCCGGGCGGCTCGCGCGTACGTTCGCGTTCCGTGCGGTCGCGGTGCGCCTCGCGGACGCGCCGCTCGAGAACGGCGACTACGCGAGCGTCGGCGCGCAGACGTGGGGCGGCGCGTGCGTTCTCGCGGACATGCTCGTGGGCGCGCCCGCGCTGTTCGGGATCCCCGAGGTCCCGGCGAGGGCGGCGGAGGAGGAAGGAGAGGGGCGCAGGTTCCGCGTGCTGGAGCTCGGCGCTGGGACGGGCCTCGTCGGGCTGGCGGCCGCGCGGCTGCTCGCGCTGCGGGGCATGCGCGCCGCGGTGCACCTGACGGACGTGCACCCCTCCGTGCTCGCGAACCTGCGTGCCAACGTGGCTGCCAACTTCCCGCCCTCCGCGCCTCCATCGACCGTCGAGGTCTCCGTCGGGCACCTAGACTGGGAGGTGTGCGCGGGCGCGGGCGCAGGTTCTGACTCGGAGGCGGGCGGGCTAGGCGCGTTCGACCTTGCGCTCGGCGCGGACATCGTGTACGAGGCGGCGCACGCCGCGTGGCTGCATGCGAGCCTCGTGCGTCTGCTCGCGCCGCACGCACTCTTCCATCTCGTCGTGCCCCTGCGGCGCACGCACTGCGCGGAGTCGGGCACGGTCGAGCGCGTCTTCGGCGCCGGCTCTGGCTCCGAAGAGGCGGGGCGCGCGCGGCGGCGACGGCTGGGGATCGTGCACCAGGAGCGGTTCGTGTGCGACGCGGACGGACGGGCGGGCGCGGACGAGGTCGAGTATGCGTACTTTCGGATAGGATGGCTGTAAATTCAGTTGAAATTAAAAATTAAAATTAAATTAAAACTAAAATCAATTTCTATTTTATTTTATTTTCGGCTTTGTTGCTGACAACGACGACGACAACGACGCCGACGCCGACGCCGACGACGTCGATGTCGCTCGCCGCCCTCCCGCCCGAGCTCTACTCCGCCATCCTCACCCAGATCCCCGACGCCGACGACGCCCAGCGCACCACGCTCGCACTCACCCGCGCCCTCCCGCAAGCACCCGTCCCGCTCGAGCACCTCTTCGCGCGCATCCGCCTCCGCGCGCCCGCAGCCGTCGTCCAGCTGCACCGCCGCCTGCGCGCCGCGCCCCAGGACGCGCGCCTCGTGCGCGCGCTGCGCGTCGAGGCCTGGGCGGCGGACGCCGCCGTCGTCGCGAACCTGCTCGCGCTGCTCGGCGCGCTCGAGCGCCTCGCGCTGTGCGTCGGGCCCACGTTCGCGCCCGAGGACCTCCTCGCCATCCTCGAGCGCCCGCGCCCGCGCCTCCGCGCGCTGTCCCTGCGCTTCCGGCCGTAGTGAGTCGTCCGTGCGTTCCCATCCCCGCTGTCCGAGCCGCGCGCTGAGCACTCGCCCGCCTGCCCGCCGCAGCGTGCAGCGCGCGAACTACTACCACTTCCTCAAGGGCGCGTACTTCGACAGCTCGCTCGCCGCGCTCGCACGCTGGCCGGCCGGCGCGTTGCGCACGCTCTCCATCGTGCAGGACCCGCCGCCGCCCCCGCCGCCCGGGCACGCGCCCCGCGCCTTCGCGCAGCCGCTCGTCTTCTTCTCCTTCCAGCCGCTGCGCTCGCTCGCCGCTTCCCCCGCGCTCAGCGGCGCCTCCGCCCTCCGACTGCGCGTCCCCGCGCGCGACGTCGCGCCCTTCCTCGCCGGCGCCGCCCCGCACGCGCTGCCCGCGCTGCGCACGCTCGACCTCTCCACCTGCGCCGCCGGCGCGCCCGCGCTCGCGCGCCTCCTCGTGCGCTTCGCGCGCGTGCGCCACGTGCTCCTCGACGGCGCGCCCTGCGTCCCCGACGGCGAGTGGGCCGCGCTCGGAAAGAGCTGTGCCCTCGCGGGCGCGCGCCGCGCCCGCGAGCGCGAGAAGGCGCTGCGCGCGTGGCAGGAGGCGCGCGACACGGGCGCCGCGGCCCACCCGCCAGCCGCGCAGCCGCGCCGTGCGCGCGCGGGGCGCAGGGGCCTCGCGACTGCGGCCATCTCGCTCCGCGGCGCCGCAGAGCCGCTGCCCGAGCCCGCGCCCGCGCCCGCGCCCGTGCTTGCACCCTTCTCTTCTTCGTCCTCACTTCCGCGCGTCCTCGCGGCCCTGCAGCGGATCCGCATCGCGCCCGCGCCGCCGTCGCTGCGCTCCCTGTGCACGGCCGCAGGCCACGCGGTGGGCGTGCCGCAGGCCGCAGCAGACGCACCGCCCGACGCGCGCGGGCACCACGCGCTGCTCCGTGACGAGTTCGCGCGCGGTTGGGCGGAGGGCGTCGCGCAGCTGCGCGCGGCGTGGCTGCGGCTGCGCACGTCGCAGGCGAACGGCGTCGCGCGCGTGATGGCCCTGCGTGCGTCCGACGCGGGCGAGGGCGTGGGCGAGGACGTGGATGGAGGCGCAGACGGGGACGCGAACGCGGATGGTGACGGCCTGGACGGGCTCGTCGACCTCGCCGGCTGGGCGCCGCTCGAAGACGGCCAATGGCCCTGCCCCGTGCTGTGCCTCGCTGGTGAGGACGAGGAGGGGGGCGCGCTGCATGTGGATGGCTGCGGGCACGGTGTCGCGCGGGAGGTGTGGGGAGACGACGGTCTGCTCGGTACGGTGTGATATCCAGTCTTATGTCCTTATTTTGTTGCATAATTAGACTTGAGAGATTTTGTATTCCGGTCCGCGACGTATATATGTACAACCAACCTATGTACTGCTTTAATGAATGGGAGTGGGGAAACGAGATGTCGAACGAGATGAGCAGAGAAAAGAAAAGACGAAAAGGACAGCAGGGACGTGCGCAGCGCCAAAACAACGGCCAAAAGATGGCCTCCCAACCAACCAAAAAAAAAAAAACAAGACAAGAAAAGACAAAAAGAGAGATGTCCGTGTCTCATCATAAATAGACGGGGTCATACCTGCGGATCAAAGTACGACGGCGGCGCCTCCTCCTCCACGACGCGCTCCCGCCGTATCCGCTCGAGGTCCCGCCGCAGGTTGTCCACCTCCGAGCGCAGCTCCTCGTTCACCAGCGTCTGCTTCGCGGCCATGACCACCTGCGAGTGCGTCCCATCGCTGCCGCTGCCGCCCCTGCGCCCGCTCGACCCGCCACGCGCGCGCGAGCCACGCCCCGTTCCCGAGCCAGATCCCGACCCCGACCCCGACCCGCGCCCGCTCCCCGACCCACGCCCACTCCCAGAGCTCGTCGTCCCGCTCCCGACCTGCGACGCGCTCGGCCCGATGTCGCTCGAGCTCTCCCCCGGGCGGTGCGTGCGGAAGTACGCGCTGTCGCGCGGCGCGTCCGGCACGCCGCCCCCGGCCCTGGCCCGCGCGGAGGAGTCCCGCGCAGGCGAGAGCGGGTCTGCCGACCCCGTCGGCGTGTACCCCAGCGTCATGCTCGGCACGCCCTGCGACGACTTCGGCGTCGTCGATGTGTCGCCGGACACGTCCGAGTAGACGAACGGCTCGAACGTTGTGCCCGGCCCGAGCCCGGGCGGCTTCCCATGATGCGTCGAGGCCATCACGATCGGCTCCACACTCGCGCTGTACTTGTGCTGCGCGCGGCGCCGCCGGAGGAAGAAGAAGAGCCCGGCGCCGAGCGCGCTGGTGACGACAACCGCGGCGACGACGCCGCCCGCGATCGCACCGGCGCTCGACTTGCGCCCGGACGGGACGCCGCCGGGGATGGTTGTCCCGCTGGAGGGGATGGAGATGGACTTGATGGTGGTGCTGGCGTAGCCATCATCAGCGCTGGGAAATCTCGATAATGGCGGGACATGACTCACTTTAGCGCCAGAAGGGAGAATATGCTGCCTTGAACAGGGCTGGGGACGATTAGTCAGTAAAGACCGGCGGTCGTATGTTCTGTCAGAATATACCTGTTCGCATCTGAAAGAGAAATTCCAGTCGTCGGGTCGTACGTGCTGCCGAACGGCGTGTTATTGAGATTCGCCGACGCGTACCCGTGCAACTGCGACACCATATCGTTTCGCGTCGCCGTGTCCGACACAGTCGACGCAGCGAACATCATCCAGTCTGCACATGAAGATTAGAAGCCAGTCGCAAGGAAGAGACTAGGTACACACTTGTCTTCGATATCCGAGGATCATTGTTGTCCAGCGGTAGCCCAAACTTGGTTTGACCTGGAACGCGCACAGAACCGGGTAGTCAGCACCACAACCCGACATGAGGAACGGAAAGAACGAAGCACGCACCTGCAATGGTGTCGTAATACTCTGAGAGGACTTGATACACGGTGTCCGACACGAGGCCGAGCTGGAGCAGCTTGTCCGCATACAGGTTGTACATGAGGCCGTTCGTGCTCGTCTGACCGTAGAAGAAGTCAATGTGCGAGTCGTCCGACGCCAGCGCCTCGCTCTGCCACTGCTGGATGAAGGACGTTGCGGTGCTCTGTGTCGCAAATAATTAGGTGATCAGTTGGTCGATACGAGTCCAATGCTGTCCTCACGTTGTACCGCTCCTGGTCGTTGCTCACGCTCGCGATCTTTGCTATTTGGGCCATGGAGGCGATTCCGATGATGCCCTTCAACGCAGTGTTTGTTTGGTTGTTGTTCGAGTTGACGGACGTCGTGGTGAAGTCGGCGGATTTTCTGTTTTGCAAAACGTCTTGTTATTATCTCGTGCTTTGAATGAATATTCACACTTACTGGTTGATGGGCGTGAGGGAATTGTTCCCTAGGTAGTCGGCCCAGGTCTGGAGTAGCGTATACTGGCAAGACAACAAGTCAGCACGCGTTCGGAGGGAAAGTAAGGTCATTCACTTACGTGCTTGCTGATGAATGTCCCATTTCCCGAAGTTTGCGAGTAAGCTAGTGTCATAATCAGCATGTTCGCGCTTTCTGCAAGGCAAAGTGAGTTCGGCAATGTCAAAAATAAGAAGCAGACAACTACCTTCGACTCCGTAGTCGTGAGCATTGTTTATCCCATCAGCCGTTGCATTCGGGTAGGCCGAGCCTGTCGAAAGTGAATAAGCCGATCCAAAGCCATGAGGGATCGCGTACCGATGTTCCTTGCGGCATATCCCAGAGTGTACGCTATGGAGTCCTGATACTCCAAGAGAGGCGCAAGGAGATAGCCGCCGAGTTCGGGATTAAGGTACATAAAGACAGGAAAGGCGGCGTAGAGTGTATCGACGGTGTTCACGCTCGTCTGAGCCCTAAACCACAAACGGCAGACAATATTAGATAAATCGATAAGCTGAGTGAATTTAGGAGGCCGCAACGCACCCTAGGTCCGAGCCAACGCCGCCCATGTTCTTCATGAACGCCTTCACGTCAGAGAAATTCCACGCGCCGCTGGCACCGACCGCGAGCGTGATGTCCAGCGCGCCGAACGCCTGGCGCGCGCTGAGCGCGAGCATGTCCGCGTAGTCGCTCGAGAACGCCGTGCCCGCCGCGAGGAGCTGCGCGTCAAACACCTGCGCGGCCGCGAGGGCCGCGTTGAAGTCGTCCAGGAAAAACTCGACCTGTGTTCATGTGAAACAACAGAGGACGTTATATGCGTTTCAGATAAATAAAGAACCGGCGTAGGAAGAGAACGGAAGGAGAAAACGCACGGCGCTCTCCACGTCGCCGTATGTCGCGACGAAGTACGGCTGGCGCTCCTGGAGCGTGCCGTCTGTCCTGCGGTACTGCACGACCGGGTTGCGCACGACGCCCAGCGCCCACACTGCCGGCTGCGGCGTCGACGTGATCTCGCCCCAGTCGACAGCGATGCCGAGCACGGGCCACTGGCTATCTCAAAGGGGTCAGTCGCGTGTAAAGACAATACTGGGACGACGCACTTTGAGACCGCGCGCGGCGTCGGGTCGGCAGCGTTACTGAGCGGTAGGCTGGCGTTCGCTGCATTCAAACGAGTTGCGATGTCTTGCGATATTGCCCACGATGCCGTCGTCCCGCTGATCTATATTTATAAATATTGGGTTCAGAGTATTCTCGCTGTGCGGGCTGGAGCGCGACTGACCTTCTTGAAGGAGTAGTATTCCGTCGCGTCCTGTGCATGATTGACGATCTCCGCGTATTTTTGCTGGCTTTGAAGGGACATCCTCAGGACAGTATACTGGCCGCTGTCGTCTGGCGTCCACTGCGCGATTTGGGTCGTATCGCCGGCGATAAACTCTAAATATATACATGTTAAGCAGATCAAGGTGTGAAAGCAATAATCATAGCTTATGTGAAGCAAGACGTACCGCCTGTGATATCGGAGTACATGCGCAAGCTGTGCGCCTTCCCGTCGGTGGATGTCGCGGACATGTAGAGATACGTGAAGGGGAGGGACTGGCGCAGGAGATCCGTCGGCTGGTACCCCAAACGTCTCGCTCTTTGAGGCTCGTTTTTTAACACTTTTGATCAAAAGCGCGGCTCACCTCGATGGGACTGAGGAACGACGCGTTTATCTGCATGCTCCCCGCCGTGAAAAGAAACGAGGTCCGCGTCGGCGTGAACTCGGCGGCGGTCTGGTTGGCCGTCGACACGTTGGCAATCACCGCAGCGCCGAGGATGCGGTAGGCTATCCCGTCGACCACGACAGATGCGTACCAGCCTGTGATCTGGAGAAGCCATGTAAGAAAACGTCCACCAGAAGAAGTGAAGTAGAGCAAGCAAAGGAAACGGAATGCACTGCGAGTTTACTCAATCCATATATTTTCCCCCTCGCGTCTGTCTTCCCCAAATCCTCGCCCACTCTCTGCAACCGCATTCCCTTGCATCGTGAAACCTGCTACTCACGGGCCCGCTCCAGAGGTTCGACCAGATGGAACTAGCTGCTTGTGGGTTGTTGCCCTGGTTCAGCCATGTATTCAGATACGGCGAGCGCACAGCAAGCGGGAAAGCGGGGGCGTTGAAAGGCGAGACGGTCCACGCGGTAGGGCCATTCTGAGCAGCAATCTGAGAGACCAAAAAAAGCAGAAAGGATAGTATACGGAGCAGGAGAGGTATCATAAGCGTCATGACTGGCGACGCTATGGACGGTGTGCAAGCGTGAGGGTCGCGAGGAACCGGTCGCCGAAGAGCGGCAGCTCGTGCCAGTCTGATCAAGTGATGAGACGGAAGACATCGTTAGGCGAGGAATGGCATCAGAGCTTTGAAATGTTACCATCGAGTGTAAGGGTCGCTGTGTTCCCAATGATCGGAATGGTTCTTATTCAAAAGTGTATTACATAAGTATACAAAGTGTTCATTTCGCTCTGTTTACATAATATTATTTTGTAAATATGGTTAGAAAAAGTAATAAAGCAACCCCGAATTGATCGCATATCACTTGTTGATCAAGAACTTGAGCTGTTACTTCTGACTCTGATCGTCCCTTTCGTCCGAAGAAACAATGATGATTCTGGAACAGCGCGATAGGCAGTTTTATAATGCGTCGACCGGCTCATGGAGCTCACTGGATTCCCAAGAGCGCCCATGAACGCAAACGGCGTACTAATCTAGGGTCAAGGCATGGCTGGGCAATTTCTGAACAGACTGCGGTTTCACTGCTTTACGTAGGATGGGCGCCGAGTGTGGTGTATACAGCTGCAGTCACTCCTTTTTTTCTCTTTTTTATTCACTAAATTTGTATTGGTGTTTACGGGGCGATCGTTTCCGTGGCAAGTCGCATTCTCTTAACGACGCTCAGCCGAGCTTCGGAAGGTTAGTTACCACCAATACAACTCTGCATTATGTACGGACCGATGTATCAGATCCGTGAGCCACATTCGGGCCAAGAGTCCCAGAGATCTCTCCAGAGGTGAGATCAATCGGCATCTGCTGATTTTAAGCACGTGCGTGCCTATCTTACCGCCGGAACTGCTCGCAGCGTTCATGGCAATCTTTCCGAAGGTCCACGGATGTGGCGCTCAGACGGTACAGACACTACCTTTTCTTGTCCACCGCAAGTTTATTTCGCTAATCAACGGAACGAGGATGCATTTACGGTCAGCGCTCATAATACCACAAGAACCGTCGTTTTTGGAGTCTTCTTGAATCTTATCCTCACTTAAAATAGGCCGCATCTACTTCTTTGCGAATCAGGTCCGACTAAGCAGCTGGTGCTTCCGGTGAACAAACTGGACGCGCTCTGGCATTCTGCTCCCACTGCGCAACGAGGACACCCTCCGTCCTTCCCTGCCATGGCAATCTGACCGCATCTTGTGTATCGTGATGACCGGTGTCAATCGTAGCGCTCGACTTGTATTTTAAGCCGTATCAATGGTTTCAGCGTCGAAGCCCTACGTGATTATCTGCGAGTGCTTCCGTCTCATAACGAAGATGCTTGGGCACCTCGCCTTGAGCACCGCGCGCGCGCGCGCATACTCACGTAAAGTACAAGGCTTGGAGAAAGGCCACCGCTCTCGTAGAAACAAGGGCAACGCCAACGCAAAACTGGCACACACCGAAACGGTCTAGAACTGAATCTGGTATTAAAATGCCATGGATTTGCCCTGTTTTCCATTTTTCTCAGAAGGTCCCGGATATCCAAGCTTCAACGTTTATCGTCATTACCGAGCACATTTGCAAAAAACTTCATGGTCGCTTCGGGCTCGTCCCAGTGAGGCTTGAATGCACAGATGAGCACAAAACAGAAACGGCGGGGCACGCCACTCACGAAGTGATTCGCGCCGGGGACCATCATCACCCTAAACGGCCTTCCCTTGATCCCTTCCTCGTCTGCCTCTTCCCGCAGCTTTTCAAGCCGCCAGACAGCATCAACGATGACCCACACTGTGTTCTCACACCACACGACGTCCACGCCGCACCGCGGCCAGTACGCCGCGAGCCTGTCATCGACCAGCGCGCGCCGCACTTGCTCCGCGTATGCCGCAGCCAGAATCGGCCGCACGGAGACCTCGCTGCGCTCCAGCGCCGCGGGCCATGTCACCGCGAGCGTCTCTGCCGCAGACATCGCGAGCGTCGTGGCGATGCGCGCCCCCGCGGCGGGCGCGAGCTGCAAGTCGCTGACATCCCGCGATACGAGGCTCGCGTGCGTGTAATATGCGCCGACCCACTCGCTGAAGTATTGGGAGAAGCCTTGGGTCCGCTCGGCTGGTGTGAGCGACTTATTCTGGGGCATGTCGAGGCTGTGCTCCAGTACGGTGAGTCCGAGAACAGAGCATGGGGGGTCTGCGTTCCTGGTCAGATTTATAGACCGGTGCCGCTGAGCCAGGCGACCACATACCGAATATTATGAGAGACCGAAGGAACGGCGTGATCGCCTCTCTAGTTTCTGCAGGGATGGTGTCCGCGTTGGAAAGCAAGGACAGCGTGTAGATGCTCCCGGAAGACCATCCCATCAGGACGACCCCGCCGTGCTTCCCGTCGGGCGACGCCTGCGGGACCTTTTCGCGTTCCACAAAGCACCGAATAAAGGTGGGCAACTCGGCGCCTCGCGCCCGCAAGAACTCCTCATGTGTCGCGGCGTCGACAACCCCGATTTGCGCGAGGTCGGAGGCCGTGTATGGAGAGGAGCCGGGGTAGTCGCGGCGGTTGACTAGGACGAGGCGGACAGAGTGGTGCGGGGCGAGCGGGATGAGCCGCCTGAACACGCCTGTGCAGGAGTTCAGTAGACGTCCTTCACACCTGAAGTGCGGAAAGGGGCATGCATACGCATTCAGAACTTACCTCCGTGGAATGAAGCCCCGTGCACTACAATCAACGTCGTGTAGGACTGTTCCGCATTTGACGGGACGCCGGAGTCCTGGTAGAAAAGGCTATGGCCCTGTTCATCGATGGTTATCAGGGGCATTGCTTCTGCTAGACTGTAATTACTGCAGCGAAACCGAGCCTTACGATCAACGTCATATTCGCATCGGCTTATAAAGTCGTAGCAAACTCTGCGAGACAATGAGAGCCCTATACGTGTCGGAAACCCGATTCGGATGATGTATAAGTCGACTGGAGAAGGACAGAGCCAGCGAACGTACTATACTTGCACTTTTCGAAAACCTGACTCGGATGATGCATAAGACAGCGAGAGAAGGAAAAGATGAAGATTGCAATACGTGGTCATGAGGTTCAGCCATTCAATCGAAATGTCGCGTTTCCACAGGCTCTCGGACGTCCTTGACGCCTTGATTTTTCTTCTCTGCAGAAAGTGTTACATGATATATCCAGATGAGAATACCGGTTTTCCAGATAGGCTTGATTGCGCTCGTCTTGTCAACTTGAAGGCGTGCCTATCCTGCACTGTTCAGATGTAATCACGTCTTTTTACTTGATGCCAGGAGTCCCGGTCAATTCAATAAGCCTAGAGTTCCCTATCGTATATGTTCAAGCTTTCTAGAAGGTAACGTCGACGAATACCACAGTGCGTACACGTACGATGACTATTGCCAGCTGAGTTGACTGTCCAGAAAGCAGTTAGCAGTCCACGTGATCGAGACGCGCACTCGTCACCTCAGGCACCCCCCTAGAGTAGACCTATTAGGTATATCCTACCCATAGGAGGGTTCGCTCTATTAGGTCCCCCACAGCTACCTGCTTCCCATGGGCTGATGGGAATTCCCATATGCTTGGGAATTCCCAAGCGTATGGGAATTCCCACTTTGGGAGTTCCTAAAATTCTAAAAATGTATTTATGCCACCAATGGGAATTGAACTACGGACCTTCAGATTACAAAGCTACATTAAATATTGACACCATACTAACTGAATTACAAGAACTTCTAAAGTTCTCATATGTTAGCGTATATATAGGCTCTCTACATGCCAAAAATAAGGCTCAATTAATTTGACTTCACCAAAGTATCTGCTGTCATAGGGACTTGAATGTCCTGTACCTTTTTTTTTCTATTAGGGAGTTAATCTAGTGCTCTGATTTGGTCCCACAGTACTACTGCTTTCTACAAAAGCAATTATTATAAGTGTGAATGTACCTTGCCAAGTGTATATGTACTAATCAGGTCTTCCCAGTAAAGACAACCCTCTTATTATACCATAGTATCAATGCTTATAACTCCCATAGCATAGAGAAAGCAACTTCAGCTGTTGATGAATTTAGAAAGTCAGCCAATTTCAGCTTTAATCTATTTGTACAATATCTATATGTATGAGAATCTTTTATAAGGTTATTATAGTGTAGTAGTTCAGTTAACAATGATGATTAAATTTAGTATTTGAAAGGTCAGCTGTTCGACTCTTGTTGGTGGCGTAATTAATTTTTTCCTGTTTCTTGGGAACTCCCATCTTGGGAGTTCCCAAGGTTGGGAATTCCCATACACTTTGGGAATTCCCATCGACTATAGGAAACAGGTGGCCGTGGGGGACCTAATAGAGTGAACCCTCCTATAGGTAGGATTGACCTAATAGGTCTACTCTAGGGGGGTGCCTGAAGTGCACTCGTCACGCACCAAACTATAAATAGGTACAAATATTTACCTCGCTTTCCGCCACAGTTGCGTGGAGGATCAACATTGCGTTGGAGATTTGATCTAATTCCACATTCAATTTCTAAGGACGTCCTAAGCGTTCAATTTGCACGTTGTTCTACATTTATCACATTTATATATTATAGTATTATCGCCAGTATGGTTTAAGGTAGTCTGACGACAGCCTCCGTCGTAGAAGTGCCTGAAAGATCACCAAAATGGGCCATAATATTCGGTAGGATATATTTCTCACGATAGAATACGATAGAACATGTCCGACTTTTGCGAATTTAAGTCCAGACTGCAAATACCAGAATTTATGTTTAACCAAAACATCAAGTACAGACACATTAGCAAATAAAGAAACCTAGACAACCACCCAGAGTATATGAAAAGCCTACGGCGACCCTGCAGTCCTAAGCGAATTCGCAAGCTCCACATCGTAAGAGGGAGGTGCTTCGCCAATCACCGTGCGCTCCCCTCTTATCTGTTCGATCTCTCTCCGCAAGTTATCCACCTCCGACCTTAGCTCCTGCTGCATGGCTGTTTTCGGGTATGGTACAGGCGATGGGCTCGCGCTTACCGCGTTTCCGCCCTCTGCACTAGCCAACCACGTGCTGGCGTTTGATGACCTGTTTCGTGGCAGAACACTCGACGCAGCATCGACACCGGCATAGACATCGCGCTTTCTAGTGTTTGGCAGCTTTCTAGTGTTTGGCACCGCAAACGGCGAAATAGCTCCGTACGGCACAAATCTACCAGTAGAGCCCGCGCTGAGCTGGCCAGAATGTTCTTCCATATCGAGGCTCTCCGAACTTAAATATTGCACCGTGACGGAGTGGCTGCGCATGCTGTCCATATCAAGGCGCGCAGTCGCGTTGAGCGACTCGCGCACGGAGTCGGAAGTGTATGTTGTCGGGTTAACGCGCTCGATGCCGTCTGCGCCGTTGTATCTGCTTTTCGGTCTCTGCTTACGGCGACAACATAAGACGAAGACACCGGCGACAAGTCCGACTAGTACGAGTGCTCCAACAGTCGCCCCAGCAATTATGCCTGTCTTCTTCCCGCTTTTCGAGGTGGAGGCAGTAGCGGTGGTGGACACACTAGGCCCAGTGAAGCTCACTGGTTTGGTAGCAACGCTGTGAATTTAGTCAGAGTCTGCATCGGCTTTAAGAGCAGGAACATGATCTCGACGTACTTCAGAGAAAGTGGAGCGAACATGGCTCCTTGCGCAGGGCTAATACATATAACGCACATCGATAGTCAGGACATTGTTTTTAGAAGAATTATGGGTCTTGGGCGTACCTATTGATCCCTCCAATCTGGTGGCCAGTCGTTGGGTTATACATAACGGCGAACGGCAGGTTTTCGAAGTTAGGCGAAGCGTATGCGTGGAGCAGCGAAATCAAGGAGTCCCGCACAGAGGTATCCGTGACCGTGGCGGCCGCGAACATGGTCCAATCTAAAACACGGACTTTATTGAAGATGGACACAGAATAGCAATACTTCGAATGACCAACCTGACCGGGCGAGCGACGAGTTCCCGCTGTCCAACGGAATGCCATACGAGTTCGCCGCTGATTTAAGAGCAAAACATGTCAGTAAAAAATGAAACTAAAACCGAAAAATATAACCTACAAGCTTGTGTCTCGCAGTACGAAGTCTGTAAATTGTATACCTACATAAAAGAAACATTTCATAAGTATGAAATATGACGCAGCAAAACTTCAAATAAACACCTACAGAGGAGTTGATTAAGTTTAGCTGGAGAAGCTTGTCCGCGAACAGGTTGTACATGATTCCGGACGAAGCTGAGCCATAGCTCGATGCCAAGTGGCCAGACGCAGACGCAAGACTAGTCCACTGCTGTGCATACTGTGTCGAAATACTCTGTTCCCAGCAAACATCATTCGAAAGCCAGATGAGATAAGTTCAGTAGTCGGTTGAGAACTACGTGCGGAAATGGGAACGCACCTGATAATGAGTCTGATCGTCGGAGCGTCCCGCGAACCCACTGATCTTTGCCATCGCGCTGATGCCAAGGATGCCCTTCAGTGCAAGGTTAGTCTGGTTCGTCGCCGAAATGCCGTCTGAACTCGACGTGGTCCTACATGCGAACTCGAGTTAGCTCGCTAGAAGGAGTAGTTATGAACCATTATGTACTCACTCATCGCCGGGCGCCATCGAGTTGCTGACAAGAAAGCTCGCCCAGCTGTTCAAGAGATCATACTATAAGCAAGGGCCCATCAATCTACACTCAATTTCACATGTGAGAAAACGATAAACTTACGTGCTGTCCGAGCAGCGTCCCATCCCCAGAGAACTGTGCGTGCGCCAGGCTCATAATCAACATATTCGCCGATTCTGAGAATGGTGCCAAATATTCAACAAATATAATAAAAATAGTAAACACTTTATTTGCTCACGCTCAATCTCCTGGTGGTGCTCCTGGAAGTTTCCAGGAGCATTTGGGAATCCAGAGCCTGGATGGACGCAATATTAGACAACGATCCGCGTCTTCCTACAAAGAGCTGCTCACCTAGGTCCTGGGCAGCATAAGGGTTCTGATACTGCGCACTAGACTGGTAATCCAACAGCGGACTCAGGAGATATCCCACAATAGCCGGGTTGAAGTAGATGTAGACCGGTAGCGCGGCGTAAATTACATCTACCGCGTTCACCCTAAAACAAGCATGGCCGGAGCACTTTCAATCATATACAGGTCGCGTCTCAACGAAACGAAACAATACTCACCCTCCCGACCCGACGCTGCCCATGTCTTTCATGAAAGCCTTGACGTCTGACATGTTGAACGTGCCATTGCTGTCCTTTACGAGAGTGTACTCGAATGCGCTCATGGCCTGCCGCGTGGCAAGCGCAAGAAGGTCCGCATAGTTGCTAGAGATTTTATCTCCGTCGCCAAGGATCCGTGCGTCGAGCGCGACAGCCGCACCGAGCGCGTTGTCAAAGTCGTCGAGGAAGCTTTCGGTCTGGTCGGAGTGAAAAATAAAACAAACGAAGATGTTTGTCAGTCTATATGAAGAAAAAAACAGAAACGGCAAGAGTATTTTGGAAAAAATGCCACATACTACGTCTTGAATATCTGAAAACTGAGACCAATAATAGGCACTGCGCTGCTCTATCTGCACTTTGGCGTTCGTGTACCTGATCACTGGATCGCGCACGACACCCACCGCATAAACTACAGGATCAGTCGCTGCTGTAATATTACCGAGGTTGACGGCAATTCCGAGCGTGTCAAAGGGACTGTGAAAAAAGAACCCCGTTGAAAGACACGCAGAAAACGGGAATAACTAATTAGGCGTACTTATTGACTGCATGGAATGCGGTGTCGCTTTTCTCGTTCAGACCGGTGCCGTTGGCGAAGAAGCTGCGAATGTCATTGGCTGGGCCAATCTGCCATGACACGCCATTGCTCTGTTGAAATAAAACAAAACCACCGATATCCAGTAAAAGATTGCACGGATCATAATGAAGACGTACATTCTTCATAGAGTAGTATAACGTAGCATCTTGCGGACGTGAGTCTATCTCCTGATATGCATTCGGCGAGGCAAGCTGCATCTGCAGGTATACGATGTTGCTGTCTCCGTTGGCCGTCCAGTTCGCTTGTAAAGTGCTGTCTCCGGTGATCCACTCTAGAACAGTCCAACCGAGAATATTTACTCGAGGATGCGCAGTCATGATAACAAATAGAGGCGTACCTCCAGAAACGTCCGAGTACAATTGTACATCGTGAGATTGGCCATCAGAGGATTGTACAGATAAATAAAAGTACGAGAAGGGTAGGGATTGTCGGACGAGGTCGGTAGGCTTAAAAGTCAGATCGTTCAGATCCGAATAAATAGCGCACTGTTCAATTGACGCGTACTTCGATTGGACTCAGGAATGTCGCATTGACTGTTACTGGTCCCGCATTTAATATGTAGGAAGTACGGGTGGGGGTGAGCTGAACGGCGGTCTGATTGGCACTGCTCAACAATGGCGTTCCTTGAGCGCCTAGCAGCATGTATGCCGTGCCGTCAACCCGAACGGAGGCATACCACCCAATGATCTGAATGAAAAACGGAGAAAAAAGTCAGTTCCCAAGTATATTCTACTTCGAGATAACGTACACTCAAGTCTGCCCAAACTCTCGGCCAGGCTTGGCTCAGCTCTGCAGGTCCATTTCCTTGCGGCGCCCAGACGTTGACATAGGGAGATTTTACGGCAAGTGGAAACGAGGGTGGGTTGAAAGGAGCGGCGGCCCAGGTCTTGGGTCCGTTTTGCGCGACCACGCGCGCGGCGAGGAGAAATGCGAGAAAAACGCACAACATTATAAGGATGTTTGGAGGAACATGACGGTTGGAAGCAAGATGAAGACCATCTGCGACCACTACCCACGACGGTTTGGGGTCGATGGGCGCGATATCTTTGTTTCTCTGGTCACATCAATTCCGATGTTCGTGATGCTTCTGCTTTCCGAAAATCTCATAGAAAATCCAGGCCCATAAAGGCGCAAATAGCCTCCCAGTAAGGGTATGAAATTTCGGAAAGGCTTCCAAGGTCGGCAAGCGAGCGCTGAGAATCAGATGGGGGCTTAAAGAGAAGAGCGCCATCATCGATGTCATATTCGTTTCCCAATGGCGAGTCGTCAGGCTGAGGTCGATCCCACGTTGAATTCATTTGGCATCTAGCAGCACTGATGAGGGCTAGCGCTAATCCAGGGCTTTTGTGGCAGGGAATGTTTCGAGTTGCTCTTCTTTACGTAAGTCTGTTTGAGTGTAGTCGCCAAGCTGTCCAATCGCTCTCTTTCTATCTTTGCAAACTTCCGCTTCTATGTCTCTATGTCTCGGTTGAGCTCAGAAAAGTCACTTACCGCTGAGACACATTCGCACTCTGAAGTGTCCGAGTCGTGTTGATGTATCAAATCCAAGAGTCCCAGACATCTTCCCGCGTAAGCGTTGCAGACAAGGTCCGCGATCAGTATCAGTTGATTTTGCGCTGATAGGTGCCTATCCCTCTCAAGATAGCACAGCTACACTGCGAGCAGCATTCTCTGCAATCCCACGGAAGTATTTGACTTTTTCCTTGTTTCTGAGACTTCAGGTTTCCGAATGTGGTACTAGCATCGTTCGGATTTCTCAGACGGTACAGATCGTACCTTGTCAAACAATGGTAACACTGCTCATATCCAGTTCTAGCCGGCAGAACTCGACTCGCCTTCACTGATCTACGATTCGGATACGTTTGCAGCCGGCGCTCATAATGCCATAAGAACCATCTTCGTTTTTGAAGTCTTCTTATCCTCACTTGAATCCGGCCACATCTAGTTATTTGTAGATTAGGTCGGACTAAGTGACTTATACTTCCGAAGGGACAAAACGCACGCACACTGACAATTTGCTTCCGTTGTGCGACGAGGACATCCTTCGGGCGCTTCCTTCCCTGGCAAGACAGTCTGTCCGCGGCTCGCTCCCCCGGGCATCAGCGCCATCCTCCACGCCAGACACCCGCCGCGGCGCGCTTCGGAAATTGGGCTATACAGCACACACAGGTACGCGACTGAGGCGTGCAGCGCGGGTAGGGTCTGTGCGCCGATGCGGCTGATGGGTGGCAGGCGCGTCGGCGGCGACAGCGGCGGCTCGTCCGATTCTGTCGAGAGCAGAAACGAGGACACCATGTGTATGTATTTCTTGCTGCGAGCTTGAGTGGCAAAGGTCAGCAGGCGGACATCGCGGTTTCTGTGAAGCCTTTAAACCGGCAAGACGTTGACAAATCCTGTTCGTGTGTATTACATAATAAAACAATCCGTCAAAACTGCTCTTTCGTCTCTTCAATTCAGCCGTAATTTTCGCACCCAGCTATATACATATAACAACAAAATATAACAGTAAACCAAAAATAAATCAGAGGCAATTCCAAGTAACATTTTAGTCGTGCAACTGGCGCCATGGCTTGGACGTGTCGCAAGTCCGCGAAGCTCAAATGCAGACGATTGGGTTGAGGGCAATGACTGAGCGAAACCACAGTTAATCAGCAGGCTACCTCGAGAGGACCAGGAAGCAGACATACGCTGCCCGAAGTAGCGCAGATGCGCGTCGTTGATTCCTGATGATGGGATCGAGTCGCTGCACGTCGGATCCTCGCGCCCAGCGCATTGTTTGACGTTAGCTGGGTCTGTGTCTGCGCAAAACTGGAGTTAGTGGAGAAAGAAGGAGTGTCTATGTTGACGCTTACTCGGGTCCTGGAACACCCAGTATTGGGTCGCACTAGAAAACAAAATGAACGTCGGGATTATGGTGAAAGAACACAACGCACTGATGTTCATAACCCCACGAAATCGGCGGGATCGTGGGCACTCCATCTATACAAAACATCAATTGGGTAAATATTTCACTTTCTGCAAACTCGCTGTGCTCACCATATGTCTCCACGGCTGATGATTTCAAAGAAAAGCGAGGTAATGACGAATGAGCGCGCTTCTCTCAGACACAGACACAACGACAAGGATGTACTTCTGAAGATGTTATCAACGCCAACGAGCTTTTCCGCCAGCGCGGCGTACGCCGGGTTGCCCGTCCGCGGCTGGCCGAACGTGTACACCGTCAGCGGAACGCCCGGGAAGTTCGCCGCCAGGGACACGCCGCCGAGTGACGCGAGCGCCGCGCCAAGAGAATGACCAGTAGAAATAAGCGTGTACGTCGGGTGCGCGGCGAGCTGCTCGGAGACGGTCGTGAGGACGGTCGACGTGACGCTGTTGATCGCGGCGAGGAAGCCCTGGTGCGCCTGCACGCCGCTCGTCCCGGAGACGCCGGGCGACACGTAGTCCACCAAGATAAAGTCCAAGTCTTCAGGAAATACAAGTCCGGGTGAGCAACGGCGTTATGTGCAAAGAATAAGGCTATTTCCAACCTGTAACGAAGTCCTGCAGTTGGATGCTCCCGCGGTACGCGACGATGATCTCCTTGCGGTCGTCATCGCGCGCGACGTAGCCCTGCGTGTTCGTCGCATCATCGTTGAACTGGAGAAGCACGAAGGAGAGGAAGTCTCAGAAATGGCGACCCGGAGAGCATCGCGAGGCTTGCCTGTGTGATTAAGGTGGTACCTAGAGGGGCGGGGCATGCGAGCTGGTAGGCGCCCGACGCGAACTGCACGTAGCGCGTGAAGTTGTTCATCAGTGACTGTGAAATACCGCGTTTCTCGACCGGCCTGGCAGAGACTGCTACAGTGAACGCGAAGACGAGAGCGGAGGCGATGAAGTGCATCGGGAACATGACTCCGTCAATCACAGACAAGCCAAACCTGAGAAAAGCTCGAGTTCTGGAGCACGAACTCCGGAGAACCCTCTACCAGCCGCTTTTAAACGATTCCATAGTCATTCGACTAGTCGAACAACGTGAAAATTCGTCGCGAGATGCACAGAGAGTCTAGGCATCCGGCGCGCGTCAATAGCCACGAGCCGGAATGAACATCGATGCTGCGTCTCCCGTGAAGAACTCGCGGTTTATGCGGTCAGAAGATCAACGCACAGTGTGGACACGAACGTGAAAATCGCGCGACAATTCCGCTGATCACCATCTTAGATTGAACCATTATTAGGATCTGAATTGAGCCAAATGTAGGACCAGCAAGAAGATGCAGGGTAGACATACGGGATAGTGTGAGAATACGACGCCGAGTCCATATGTCGCACGATATCGTAATCAACGTAACTGGTGCGATTCAGGGTTAAAATAACTCCATGCAAGACGAGTCCTATCGCTATAGCCAGAAGACTCCTAAAAGATTCAACGGTCCAACAATGTTTGTCGAATATATTTCGAGCGTTAGCCAATCAGGGTAGAGCTTCGAAGAGGTACGCGGAATGCTTGAGAAGCTGGCGACCTCACCGACACTGCGAAACGGAAGCAGACGCATTCATTTCTCGTATTCACATGCATACTGTTGCTACACATGATCTCAGACGAAGGTCTGTCAAAGGCGCGCAAAAGCCGACCGATCAGGTGGCGATTCTTGTTGACAAAAGGCTCATGACGAAAAGAGAAGCTGCGGCACAGGTTTTGTTCTTGACGATATCATCGTCTGCTTGACAGAAAGACCAGGAAGAGAGGGCCAGTCGTGGTGAGCCGTCCGCATAAGCGAGTCGAGGTCACGTGAGAAAGACGCGTCTTCGTGTCACGTGCCTGCAACAACGGAACGTTTCAGAAGATAATAGTATTAATTAATAGGCGCAAGTGCTATAATCACGGTAATCTGAATCCGAGTCACGCCGATGTGATCGATTTTGATCGTTCTTAGAAAGTTAGCGACCTGCCTTCCGAATTCCTGACCAGACGTATAGTATTGGGATATGCTAAGTTTATCATGGATGTGGCAGAAAGCGTGCTTAAAATGGTATCTGTCAGGCTTGTATTTCAGCAAGTGCTGGACGTTTAAAATGGTAACCAGTAGAGAATTTCTCAACTTGAGTAACTCTGATTTTCAACTTTCGAGTGAATTGTTATCTGAGAATTTGAAAATTGACCTCTTTATAATCTGACTCTACTGGCTACACCTCTAATCAAATTATTTGGCCATTGAGAGCATTTTATAGAGAAGAAGCTAAACTTAATTTACAAAGTTAGGCTGGAGTAAAAAATTGAATCTGATTTTTTGTATGTGCATCATGGCGAGTGCAACACTTTGTGAGTCACTGTAAACCGTTTAAGGCGGCCCCATATTCCTTAGTGAGTTCGAACGGTCCGCATCGTAAGACGGAGGTGCTTCGCTAACCACCGAGCGCTCCCCCCTCATCTGCTCAATCTCTCTCCGCAAATTATCCACCTCGGACCTCAGTCCATGCTGCTCGGTTCTCGAGTGCGGCACAGGCGTCAAGCCCGCGTTCACCGCGCTTCCGCCCTCTGTGCTGACCAACTGCGTGCTGACATTTGACGACCCATCCCGTGGTACGACATTCGACGCAGTATCGCCACCCGCATAGATATCGCGCTTCCTTGCGTGCTGTACCGCAGACGGCACAAGAACGTTGTATGGTGTGATCCTACCAGCAGTATTTTCCCCCATACCAAGGCCCTCCGAGCTCAAATATCGCCTCGTCGTGGGTGGGCTGCGCATGTCGTGCATATCAGGATGCACGGTGGCGCTGAGCGACTCGAGCACCGAGTCGGGCGTATACGCCGTCGTCTGAACGATGTAACTGCCCTTCAGTCTCTGCTCACGGCGACGACATAAGACGAAGACACCGGCAGCAAGCCCGATTAATGCGAGTGCTCCAACAGTCGTCCCAGCAATTAGGCCTGTCTTCTTCCCGCCTTTTGAGGTGGAGGTAGTGGCGGTATTGGACTCAGTGGGCCCAGTGAAGCTTACTGGTTTTGTAGCAACGCTGTGAGTTTAGTCAGAGTCCGCATCGGCTTCAGTCGCAGGAACATGACCTCGACGTACTTCAGAGAAAGTGGAGCGAACATGGCTCCTTGTGCAGGACTAATACATATAATGCACATCGATATTTAGGACATTGCTTTTAGAAGAATTACGGGTCTTGGGCGTACCTATTGATCCCTCCAATTTGGTGGCCAGTCGTTGGGTTATACATAACGGCAAATGGCAGGTTTTCGAAGTTAGGCGACGCGTATGCGTGGAGCAGCGATATCAAGGAATCCCGCACGGAAGTGTCTGTGACCGTGGCGGCCGCGAACATGGTCCAATCTAAAACACGGACTATATTGGAGACGATCACAAAAAAAAAATATTTCCAATGCCCAACCTGATCGGGCGAGCGACGAGTTCCCGCTGTCCAACGGAATGCCATACGAGTTCGCCGCTGATTTAAGAGCAAAACATGTCAGTAAAAAATGAAACTAAAACCGAAAAATATAACCTACAAGCTTGTGTCTCGCAGTACGAAGTCTGTAAATTGTATACCTACATAAAAGAAACATTTCATAAGTATGAAATATGACGCAGCAAAACTTCAAATAAACACCTACAGAGGAGTTGATTAAGTTTAGCTGGAGAAGCTTGTCCGCGAACAGGTTGTACATGATTCCGGACGAAGCTGAGCCATAGCTCGATGCCAAGTGGCCAGACGCAGACGCAAGACTAGTCCACTGCTGTGCATACTGTGTCGAAATACTCTGTTCCCAGCAAACATCATTCGAAAGCCAGATGAGATAAGTTCAGTAGTCGGTTGAGAACTACGTGCGGAAATGGGAACGCACCTGATAATGAGTCTGATCGTCGGAGCGTCCCGCGAACCCACTGATCTTTGCCATCGCGCTGATGCCAAGGATGCCCTTCAGTGCAAGGTTAGTCTGGTTCGTCGCCGAAATGCCGTCTGAACTCGACGTGGTCCTACATGCGAACTCGAGTTAGCTCGCTAGAAGGAGTAGTTATGAACCATTATGTACTCACTCATCGCCGGGCGCCATCGAGTTGCTGACAAGAAAGCTCGCCCAGCTGTTCAAGAGATCATACTATAAGCAAGGGCCCATCAATCTACACTCAATTTCACATGTGAGAAAACGATAAACTTACGTGCTGTCCGAGCAGCGTCCCATCCCCAGAGAACTGTGCGTGCGCCAGGCTCATAATCAACATATTCGCCGATTCTGAGAATGGTGCCAAATATTCAACAAATATAATAAAAATAGTAAACACTTTATTTGCTCACGCTCAATCTCCTGGTGGTGCTCCTGGAAGTTTCCAGGAGCATTTGGGAATCCAGAGCCTGGATGGACGCAATATTAGACAACGATCCGCGTCTTCCTACAAAGAGCTGCTCACCTAGGTCCTGGGCAGCATAAGGGTTCTGATACTGCGCACTAGACTGGTAATCCAACAGCGGACTCAGGAGATATCCCACAATAGCCGGGTTGAAGTAGATGTAGACCGGTAGCGCGGCGTAAATTACATCTACCGCGTTCACCCTAAAACAAGCATGGCCGGAGCACTTTCAATCATATACAGGTCGCGTCTCAACGAAACGAAACAATACTCACCCTCCCGACCCGACGCTGCCCATGTCTTTCATGAAAGCCTTGACGTCTGACATGTTGAACGTGCCATTGCTGTCCTTTACGAGAGTGTACTCGAATGCGCTCATGGCCTGCCGCGTGGCAAGCGCAAGAAGGTCCGCATAGTTGCTAGAGATTTTATCTCCGTCGCCAAGGATCCGTGCGTCGAGCGCGACAGCCGCACCGAGCGCGTTGTCAAAGTCGTCGAGGAAGCTTTCGGTCTGGTCGGAGTGAAAAATAAAACAAACGAAGATGTTTGTCAGTCTATATGAAGAAAAAAACAGAAACGGCAAGAGTATTTTGGAAAAAATGCCACATACTACGTCTTGAATATCTGAAAACTGAGACCAATAATAGGCACTGCGCTGCTCTATCTGCACTTTGGCGTTCGTGTACCTGATCACTGGATCGCGCACGACACCCACCGCATAAACTACAGGATCAGTCGCTGCTGTAATATTACCGAGGTTGACGGCAATTCCGAGCGTGTCAAAGGGACTGTGAAAAAAGAACCCCGTTGAAAGACACGCAGAAAACGGGAATAACTAATTAGGCGTACTTATTGACTGCATGGAATGCGGTGTCGCTTTTCTCGTTCAGACCGGTGCCGTTGGCGAAGAAGCTGCGAATGTCATTGGCTGGGCCAATCTGCCATGACACGCCATTGCTCTGTTGAAATAAAACAAAACCACCGATATCCAGTAAAAGATTGCACGGATCATAATGAAGACGTACATTCTTCATAGAGTAGTATAACGTAGCATCTTGCGGACGTGAGTCTATCTCCTGATATGCATTCGGCGAGGCAAGCTGCATCTGCAGGTATACGATGTTGCTGTCTCCGTTGGCCGTCCAGTTCGCTTGTAAAGTGCTGTCTCCGGTGATCCACTCTAGAACAGTCCAACCGAGAATATTTACTCGAGGATGCGCAGTCATGATAACAAATAGAGGCGTACCTCCAGAAACGTCCGAGTACAATTGTACATCGTGAGATTGGCCATCAGAGGATTGTACAGATAAATAAAAGTACGAGAAGGGTAGGGATTGTCGGACGAGGTCGGTAGGCTTAAAAGTCAGATCGTTCAGATCCGAATAAATAGCGCACTGTTCAATTGACGCGTACTTCGATTGGACTCAGGAATGTCGCATTGACTGTTACTGGTCCCGCATTTAATATGTAGGAAGTACGGGTGGGGGTGAGCTGAACGGCGGTCTGATTGGCACTGCTCAACAATGGCGTTCCTTGAGCGCCTAGCAGCATGTATGCCGTGCCGTCAACCCGAACGGAGGCATACCACCCAATGATCTGAATGAAAAACGGAGAAAAAAGTCAGTTCCCAAGTATATTCTACTTCGAGATAACGTACACTCAAGTCTGCCCAAACTCTCGGCCAGGCTTGGCTCAGCTCTGCAGGTCCATTTCCTTGCGGCGCCCAGACGTTGACATAGGGAGATTTTACGGCAAGTGGAAACGAGGGTGGGTTGAAAGGAGCGGCGGCCCAGGTCTTGGGTCCGTTTTGCGCGACCACGCGCGCGGCGAGGAGAAATGCGAGAAAAACGCACAACATTATAAGGATGTTTGGAGGAACATGACGGTTGGAAGCAAGATGAAGACCATCTGCGACCACTACCCACGACGGTTTGGGGTCGATGGGCGCGATATCTTTGTTTCTCTGGTCACATCAATTCCGATGTTCGTGATGCTTCTGCTTTCCGAAAATCTCATAGAAAATCCAGGCCCATAAAGGCGCAAATAGCCTCCCAGTAAGGGTATGAAATTTCGGAAAGGCTTCCAAGGTCGGCAAGCGAGCGCTGAGAATCAGATGGGGGCTTAAAGAGAAGAGCGCCATCATCGATGTCATATTCGTTTCCCAATGGCGAGTCGTCAGGCTGAGGTCGATCCCACGTTGAATTCATTTAGGCATCTAGCAGCACTGATGAGGGCTAGCGCTAATCCAGGGCTTTTGTGGCAGGGAATGTTTCGAGTTGCTCTTCTTTACGTAAGTCTGTTTGAGTGTAGTCGCCAAGCTGTCCAATCGCTCTCTTTCTATCTTTGCAAACTTCCGCTTCTATGTCTCTATGTCTCGGTTGAGCTCAGAAAAGTCACTTACCGCTGAGACACATTCGCACTCTGAAGTGTCCGAGTCGTGTTGATGTATCAAATCCAAGAGTCCCAGACATCTTCCCGCGTAAGCGTTGCAGACAAGGTCCGCGATCAGTATCAGTTGATTTTGCGCTGATAGGTGCCTATCCCTCTCAAGATAGCACAGCTACACTGCGAGCAGCATTCTCTGCAATCCCACGGAAGTATTTGACTTTTTCCTTGTTTCTGAGACTTCAGGTTTCCGAATGTGGTACTAGCATCGTTCGGATTTCTCAGACGGTACAGATCGTACCTTGTCAAACAATGGTAACACTGCTCATATCCAGTTCTAGCCGGCAGAACTCGACTCGCCTTCACTGATCTACGATTCGGATACGTTTGCAGCCGGCGCTCATAATGCCATAAGAACCATCTTCGTTTTTGAAGTCTTCTTATCCTCACTTGAATCCGGCCACATCTAGTTATTTGTAGATTAGGTCGGACTAAGTGACTTATACTTCCGAAGGGACAAAACGCACGCACACTGACAATTTGCTTCCGTTGTGCGACGAGGACATCCTTCGGGCGCTTCCTTCCCTGGCAAGACAGTCTGTCCGCGGCTCGCTCCCCCGGGCATCAGCGCCATCCTCCACGCCAGACACCCGCCGCGGCGCGCTTCGGAAATTGGGCTATACAGCACACACAGGTACGCGACTGAGGCGTGCAGCGCGGGTAGGGTCTGTGCGCCGATGCGGCTGATGGGTGGCAGGCGCGTCGGCGGCGACAGCGGCGGCTCGTCCGATTCTGTCGAGAGCAGAAACGAGGACACCATGTGTATGTATTTCTTGCTGCGAGCTTGAGTGGCAAAGGTCAGCAGGCGGACATCGCGGTTTCTGTGAAGCCTTTAAACCGGCAAGACGTTGACAAATCCTGTTCGTGTGTATTACATAATAAAACAATCCGTCAAAACTGCTCTTTCGTCTCTTCAATTCAGCCGTAATTTTCGCACCCAGCTATATACATATAACAACAAAATATAACAGTAAACCAAAAATAAATCAGAGGCAATTCCAAGTAACATTTTAGTCGTGCAACTGGCGCCATGGCTTGGACGTGTCGCAAGTCCGCGAAGCTCAAATGCAGACGATTGGGTTGAGGGCAATGACTGAGCGAAACCACAGTTAATCAGCAGGCTACCTCGAGAGGACCAGGAAGCAGACATACGCTGCCCGAAGTAGCGCAGATGCGCGTCGTTGATTCCTGATGATGGGATCGAGTCGCTGCACGTCGGATCCTCGCGCCCAGCGCATTGTTTGACGTTAGCTGGGTCTGTGTCTGCGCAAAACTGGAGTTAGTGGAGAAAGAAGGAGTGTCTATGTTGACGCTTACTCGGGTCCTGGAACACCCAGTATTGGGTCGCACTAGAAAACAAAATGAACGTCGGGATTATGGTGAAAGAACACAACGCACTGATGTTCATAACCCCACGAAATCGGCGGGATCGTGGGCACTCCATCTATACAAAACATCAATTGGGTAAATATTTCACTTTCTGCAAACTCGCTGTGCTCACCATATGTCTCCACGGCTGATGATTTCAAAGAAAAGCGAGGTAATGACGAATGAGCGCGCTTCTCTCAGACACAGACACAACGACAAGGATGTACTTCTGAAGATGTTATCAACGCCAACGAGCTTTTCCGCCAGCGCGGCGTACGCCGGGTTGCCCGTCCGCGGCTGGCCGAACGTGTACACCGTCAGCGGAACGCCCGGGAAGTTCGCCGCCAGGGACACGCCGCCGAGTGACGCGAGCGCCGCGCCAAGAGAATGACCAGTAGAAATAAGCGTGTACGTCGGGTGCGCGGCGAGCTGCTCGGAGACGGTCGTGAGGACGGTCGACGTGACGCTGTTGATCGCGGCGAGGAAGCCCTGGTGCGCCTGCACGCCGCTCGTCCCGGAGACGCCGGGCGACACGTAGTCCACCAAGATAAAGTCCAAGTCTTCAGGAAATACAAGTCCGGGTGAGCAACGGCGTTATGTGCAAAGAATAAGGCTATTTCCAACCTGTAACGAAGTCCTGCAGTTGGATGCTCCCGCGGTACGCGACGATGATCTCCTTGCGGTCGTCATCGCGCGCGACGTAGCCCTGCGTGTTCGTCGCATCATCGTTGAACTGGAGAAGCACGAAGGAGAGGAAGTCTCAGAAATGGCGACCCGGAGAGCATCGCGAGGCTTGCCTGTGTGATTAAGGTAGGTACCTAGAGGGGCGGGGCATGCGAGCTGGTAGGCGCCCGACGCGAACTGCACGTAGCGCGTGAAGTTGTTCATCAGTGACTGTGAAATACCGCGTTTCTCGACCGGCCTGGCAGAGACTGCTACAGTGAACGCGAAGACGAGAGCGGAGGCGATGAAGTGCATCGGGAACATGACTCCGTCAATCACAGACAAGCCAAACCTGAGAAAAGCTCGAGTTCTGGAGCACGAACTCCGGAGAACCCTCTACCAGCCGCTTTTAAACGATTCCATAGTCATTCGACTAGTCGAACAACGTGAAAATTCGTCGCGAGATGCACAGAGAGTCTAGGCATCCGGCGCGCGTCAATAGCCACGAGCCGGAATGAACATCGATGCTGCGTCTCCCGTGAAGAACTCGCGGTTTATGCGGTCAGAAGATCAACGCACAGTGTGGACACGAACGTGAAAATCGCGCGACAATTCCGCTGATCACCATCTTAGATTGAACCATTATTAGGATCTGAATTGAGCCAAATGTAGGACCAGCAAGAAGATGCAGGGTAGACATACGGGATAGTGTGAGAATACGACGCCGAGTCCATATGTCGCACGATATCGTAATCAACGTAACTGGTGCGATTCAGGGTTAAAATAACTCCATGCAAGACGAGTCCTATCGCTATAGCCAGAAGACTCCTAAAAGATTCAACGGTCCAACAATGTTTGTCGAATATATTTCGAGCGTTAGCCAATCAGGGTAGAGCTTCGAAGAGGTACGCGGAATGCTTGAGAAGCTGGCGACCTCACCGACACTGCGAAACGGAAGCAGACGCATTCATTTCTCGTATTCACATGCATACTGTTGCTACACATGATCTCAGACGAAGGTCTGTCAAAGGCGCGCAAAAGCCGACCGATCAGGTGGCGATTCTTGTTGACAAAAGGCTCATGACGAAAAGAGAAGCTGCGGCACAGGTTTTGTTCTTGACGATATCATCGTCTGCTTGACAGAAAGACCAGGAAGAGAGGGCCAGTCGTGGTGAGCCGTCCGCATAAGCGAGTCGAGGTCACGTGAGAAAGACGCGTCTTCGTGTCACGTGCCTGCAACAACGGAACGTTTCAGAAGATATAGTATAATATAGGCGCAAGTGCTATAATCACGGTAATCTGAATCCGAGTCACGCCGATGTGATCGATTTTGATCGTTCTTAGAAAGTTAGCGACCTGCCTTCCGAATTCCTGACCAGACGTATAGTATTGGGATATGCTAAGTTTATCATGGATGTGGCAGAAAGCGTGCTTAAAATGGTATCTGTCAGGCTTGTATTTCAGCAAGTGCTGGACGTTTAAAATGGTAACCAGTAGAGAATTTCTCAACTTGAGTAACTCTGATTTTCAACTTTCGAGTGAATTGTTATCTGAGAATTTGAAAATTGACCTCTTTATAATCTGACTCTACTGGCTACACCTCTAATCAAATTATTTGGCCATTGAGAGCATTTTATAGAGAAGAAGCTAAACTTAATTTACAAAGTTAGGCTGGAGTAAAAAATTGAATCTGATTTTTTGTATGTGCATCATGGCGAGTGCAACACTTTGTGAGTCACTGTAAACCGTTTAAGGCGGCCCCATATTCCTTAGTGAGTTCGAACGGTCCGCATCGTAAGACGGAGGTGCTTCGCTAACCACCGAGCGCTCCCCCCTCATCTGCTCAATCTCTCTCCGCAAATTATCCACCTCGGACCTCAGTCCATGCTGCTCGGTTCTCGAGTGCGGCACAGGCGTCAAGCCCGCGTTCACCGCGCTTCCGCCCTCTGTGCTGACCAACTGCGTGCTGACATTTGACGACCCATCCCGTGGTACGACATTCGACGCAGTATCGCCACCCGCATAGATATCGCGCTTCCTTGCGTGCTGTACCGCAGACGGCACAAGAACGTTGTATGGTGTGATCCTACCAGCAGTATTTTCCCCCATACCAAGGCCCTCCGAGCTCAAATATCGCCTCGTCGTGGATGGGCTGCGCATGTCGTGCATATCAGGATGCACGGTGGCGCTGAGCGACTCGAGCACCGAGTCGGGCGTATACGCCGTCGTCTGAACGATGTAACTGCCCTTCAGTCTCTGCTCACGGCGACGACATAAGACGAAGACACCGGCAGCAAGCCCGATTAATGCGAGTGCTCCAACAGTCGTCCCAGCAATTAGGCCTGTCTTCTTCCCGCCTTTTGAGGTGGAGGTAGTGGCGGTATTGGACTCAGTGGGCCCAGTGAAGCTTACTGGTTTTGTAGCAACGCTGTGAGTTTAGTCAGAGTCCGCATCGGCTTCAGTCGCAGGAACATGACCTCGACGTACTTCAGAGAAAGTGGAGCGAACATGGCTCCTTGTGCAGGACTAATACATATAATGCACATCGATATTTAGGACATTGCTTTTAGAAGAATTACGGGTTTTGGGCGTACCTATTGATCCCTCCAATTTGGTGGCCAGTCGTTGGGTTATACATAACGGCAAATGGCAGGTTTTCGAAGTTAGGCGACGCGTATGCGTGGAGCAGCGATATCAAGGAATCCCGCACGGAAGTGTCTGTGACCGTGGCGGCCGCGAACATGGTCCAATCTAAAACACGGACTATATTGGAGACGATCACAAAAAAAAATATTTCCAATGCCCAACCTGATCGGGCGAGCGATGAGTTACCAGCTGTCCACGGAATGCCATACGAGTTCGCCGCTGATTTAAGAGCAAAAGATGTCAGTAAAAAATGAAACTAAAACCGAAAAATATAACCTACAAGCTTGTGTCTCGCAGTACGAAGTCTGTAAATTGTATACCTACATAAAAGAAACAGTTTTATAAGTATGAAATATGACGCAGCAAAACTTCAAATAAACACCTACAGAGGAGTTGATTAGATTTAGCTGGAGAAGCTTGTCCGCGAACAGGTTGTACATGATTCCGGACGAAGCTGAGCCATAGCTCGATGCCAAGTGGCCAGACGCAGACGCAAGACTAGTCCACTGCTGTGCATACTGTGTCGAAATACTCTGTTCCCAGCAAACATCATTCGAAAGCCAGATGAGATAAGTTCAGTAGTCGGTTGAGAACTACGTGCGGAAATGGGAACGCACCTGATAATGAGTCTGATCGTCGGAGCGTCCCGCGAACCCACTGATCTTTGCCATCGCGCTGATGCCAAGGATGCCCTTCAGTGCAAGGTTAGTCTGGTTCGTCGCCGAAATGCCGTCTGAACTCGACGTGGTCCTACATGCGAACTCGAGTTAGCTCGCTAGAAGGAGTAGTTATGAACCATTATGTACTCACTCATCGCCGGGCGCCATCGAGTTGCTGACAAGAAAGCTCGCCCAGCTGTTCAAGAGATCATACTATAAGCAAGGGCCCATCAATCTACACTCAGTTCCACATGAGAGGAAGCGATGAACTTACGTGCTGTCCGAGCAGCGTCCCATCCCCAGAGAACTGTGCGTGAGCCAGGCTCATAATCAACATATTCGCCGATTCTGAGAATGGTCAGCAAATAAATAAATAAAATAGGTAAACACGTCGTTTGCTCACGCTCAATCTCCTGGTGGTGCTCCTGGAAGTTTCCAGGAGCATTTGGGAATCCAGAGCCTGGATGGACGCAATATTAGACAACGATCCGTGTCTTCCTACAAAGAACTGTTCACCTAGGTCCTGGGCAGCATAAGGGTTCTGATACTGCGCACTAGGACTGGTAATCCAACAGTGGACTGAGGAGGTATCCCACAATAGCCGGGTTGAGATAGATGTATACCGGTAGCGCAGCGTAAATCACATCTACCGCATTCACCCTGCATGTGATTCAAGCATGGCCGGAGCATTTTCGCTCGTATATATGTCGCGTTTCAACAAAAGAAAACTAATGCTCACCCTCCCGACCCGACGCTGCCCATATCTTTCATGAAAGCCTTGACGTCTGACATGTTGAACGTGCCACTGCTATTCTTTACGAGAGTGTACTCGAATGCGCTCATGGCCTGCCGCGTGGCGAGCGCGAGCAGGTCCGCATAGTTGCTCGAGATTTTACCTCCGTCACCAAGGATCTGTGCGTCAAGCGCAACAGCCGCGCCGAGCGCATTGTCGAAATCGTCGAGGACGTTTTCAATCTGGACGAATTGGAAGGTGAACAAAGGAGTATCATAGTATATAAAATAGGGAAGAAAAGGAATGTGTGTTTTGGGAAAAATAAGCTACGTACTACGTCTTGAATATCTGAAAACTGGGACCAATAATAGGCACTGCGCTGCTCTATCTGAACTTTTGCATTCGTGTATCTGATCACTGGGTCGCGCACGACACCCACCGCATAAACCACAAGATCAGTCGCAGCTGTGATATTACCGAGGTTGACGGCAATTCCGAGCGTGTCAAAGGGACTGTAAAAAAAGAACCCCGTTGAAAGATACGCAGAGGACAGGGATAACTAGTTAGGCGTACTTATTGACTGCATGGAATGCGGTGTCGCTTTTCTCGTTCAGACCGGTGCCGTTCGCGAAGAAGCTGCGAATGTCATTGGCTGGGCCAATCTGCCATGATACGCCATTGCTCTTTTGAAATAAAACAAAAAAACAGCACCGATATCCAGTAAAAAATTGCACGGATCATAATGAAGACGTACATTCTTCATAGAGTAGTATAACGTAGCATCTTGCGGGCGTGAGTCTATCTCCTGATATGCATTCGGCGAGGCAAGCTGCATCTGGAGGTATACGATGTTGCTGTCTCCGTTGGCCGTCCAGTTTGCTTGTAAGTTGCTGTCTCCGGTGATCCACTCTATAAGTCGACGATAAATTACTCGATGATGCCCAGTCATGATAGCAAATAAGGGCGTACCTCCAGAAACGTCCGAGTATAATTGTACATCGTGAGATTGGCCGTCAGAGGATTGTACAGATAAATAGAAGTACGAGAACGGCAGGGATTGTCGAACGAGGTCGGTGGCCTCAAAAGTCAGATCGTTCAGACCCGAGTAACTAGCGCACTGCTCAATTGACACTCACCTCAATTGGACTCAAGAATGTCGCATTGACTGTTACTGGTCCCGCGTTTAGTATGTAGGAAGTACGGGTGGGTGTGAGCTGAACGGTGGTCTGATTGGCACTGCTCAACAATGGCGTTCCTTGAGCGCCTAACAGCATGTATGCCGTGCCGTCAACCCGGACGGAGGCATACCACCCAATAATCTGAACGAAAAGCGGGGAAAAGGTCAGTTCCCAAGTATATTTTATTTCGAGATAACTTACACTCAAGTCTGCCCAAACTCTCGGCCAGGCTTGGCTCAGCTCCGCAGGTCCATTTCCTTGCGGCGCCCAGACGTTGACATAGGGAGATTTGACGGCGAGGGGAAACGAGGGTGGGTTGAAAGGAGCGGCGGTCCAAGTCTTGGGTCCATTTTGTGCGACCACGCGCGCGGCGAGGAGGAATGCGAGAAAAACGCGCAGCATTATGAGGACGTTTAGAGAGACATCAAGATGGCGAACCACTCCTCACGACAATTTAGGGTAGGGCTTGTGCCATAATGCATAAATAACCTCTAAGTAAGAGTTCGAAACGTCGAAAAGTGTTCCGAGGTCGGCAGGCTCTTACTGAGGATCAGACGTCGGCTTAATGGGAAGGGCGCCATCACTGGTGACACCTTCATCTCCGAATGGCAAATCGTCAGGATAAACTCGAGTCGACGTCGAATCCAATCCAGCTCCTGGCAGTCTTATAGAGGCTGGTGCTAGCGCTAATCCAGGTTTTTGTGTTCTTTTCTTTACGTAAGTTTTTACGAGTGTAGCTAGTTGTGACGTGTACAAGTAACGCTCTCATTTTAGCTTCTTTGCTTAAAATCCCTCCTTTTGCTTTACACGTCACTATATGGCTCAATTGAGCTCTCCGAAATGGCTCTGTACTACGAAGTATCCGAGCCATGCTGGTGTATCAAACCCGTAAGCCACTTTCGGTTAAGAGTCCCAGAGATCTTCCCGCGTAGACAAGGCCGGCGTTCAGTATCAGCCGATTTTACATTGATGGGTGCCTATCCCTCCTTAATATAACACGAGTATACTGCTCACAGCATTCCCTGCAATCCCACCGAAGTATTATCGTTTTTTCTTTTTCCTAAACTTTATGTTTCTGAATGTGATGCTCTATTGCAACAGATCGTCCGGGTTTTTCAGACGGTACAGATCCTATATATTATTTTTTCTTGCCCAACGATGTTAACACCGCCTAGCCGACCGAAGTCGAAGTCGAGTCAGTTTCACTGATCTACGGATTGAGAATACGTTTGCAGTCAGCGCTCATAATGCCATAAACATTATTTTCATTTTTGGAGTCTTCTTATCCTCACTTGAAACCAGGCACACCTGCTTCTTTGTAAATTTCGCCGGGCTCATCATCTGATTCTCCCGAGAGGACGAAATGGACGCACACTGGCGATCTGCCTCATCATCATTCACAACACTTTTCCTCCCGTGCCATGGCAATCTAACCGCATTGTGATGGCCGGTATTAATCGCAGCGCTCAGCTGCGCCAGCGCAGACTACTTCGGGAGCGCGGGTGCCGACAGACGGAGCGAGGACTCCAGATCTATTTATCTCGGAAGGCTCCTTCCCTGTGTCGAAGGCCGAGAGTTCTTCCCACGAGAACGAAGTACGTTCCACGGACAATCCCAAGCCTCAAAGCATCGTACAACTGCTCTTCGCGCTCGAGAAGAGTCGTCCCCTGCCGCTTCGATTTCGCAATGCTTCTTGAAGATATCAGTGCTTCTTCATGCCATTCCTACCGAAAGGAGCAAAGTCATGCAGAAGAAGCAAAACATAATACACCAAATAGCACATCGTATCTCGAAGACCCAAAATAGGGACAGTCGCAACATTGTTTTATCCTTTCCGCGATTTTTTTTTCTTTATCGTCAAAGTCATCGGCGCCATCGTGTTCATTAACATAAGGAAACTTCAATAAATACAGACAAAAGCGGACTTTTTACATCAACAAGCGATCAAGTTGCTTTATCTCAGGTAAATCATTCAGCGAAATCACCCTCAGTCCTTCCTCTACACACCTCTTCGCTGGCCCTTCCCGGACGAACCACGTATCTTGTCCACGCAGCCTGACTTCCCGCAAATACCTGCGCGCGCCATTCCCTACTGCCCACCTCGAAACCAGCATCGAAGAAAACTCGCGATACATGTTCGGCAGTTTGAAGGCTGTGAACTCCAGCATCTCGAGCTCCGGGCATAGGCTCTCGGAGGCGTCATCGCAGCGCAGAGTAAGACAAGTGATGATGTCTAGCGTCTCGAAATAGGAGAAATACAGGTCGACGAGATTGAGGCACTTCATGCGCGGACAGAGGCGCAGGCACGCAAGCGTTTCCACCGCTCGGACTGCCGGGGCCTGTAGCGCGAAGCGAGTCAGCGGCGCATGCGAGCGGCCTAGAAAGTCCGCAATGCCGAAAGACACGTTCTCTGAGTGCTCAAGTTCGATAGAGAGGTCGAAATCCTCCAGCGAAGGGAGCGTAAGTCTATCCAGCACGGATCTCACCGCTGTGTGGTCTGCCAGATAAAAGTCAAGACCGAGTACTCGCAGAGATTCCAAGTGGATATCTACGGTTTCGTCGGTCGAAGCAACGTCCCCGGGCACGCTCGCGTAGAATTCTTCCAAGCGTGGGGCACTCTGCAAAATAACAAATAAACCATCGATCGATGATAGCGAGCCAGCGGGAAAAAATTGGTCGATAGTCCAGATGAATATACTTTAAGTTCTCAAGGCCACACCTCCAAATGACAGGTAGAACTTTCCAGAAAGGCAGAGCGATTGCAAGCGAGGAGAGTGCGACAAGTCCACTGTCGAGAAGACACAGTATCTCTCGGAAAATGCAGATGCAGATCTTCTAGGAGCGTCATATCTGCCATGCCCAACGTGTTCATCCCTTTGGAAGTTGTCTCCTCGATGTCGCTGTAATTGATCGAGACACACTTCCACCGGCACCGGTGTGTCAGGATCTGCCTACAAAGAAAGAAGAATAACACTCTGCGCCTGTCAATGGACATCTCCTCCTCGGAGTCCCTGTCCTCTTCGTCGACGTCGGCGTCGAGCGAGAACGACAAAGGCGCATTGCGCGAGCGATGGAGCCACGTGTCTATCAACTCGTAACTGCATATGTGAACGGAAAGTTCTGTACTACATCGAAGCGCGCCCAGAGATGCGGCAAAGAGAGCGCGAGCTGCCTCCAGTACCTGCATACGCCAGCAACATTCAGAGGAGCGGCGCAAATGTTCGGCTCGGCGGGTTCATGCTCAGCAGGAAGACAATGAGTGAAGATCTCGGCTAGGAGCTCTACTGGGAGCCGTTGGATGTTGAGTTCGCGTCGATGACACGAGCTTGCTAGTTGCCAGCCGAACAAACTTTGAGGGAAGATGCGGGTGAGGAAACGCGGGACGAGACGAGTACTCGAGATTGAAGACATCGACAGCTATCCAAGGGGTTTGATACGAAATTCTTGCGAAGATGGTGGTTTGCTTTACGACTCAAAGATTGGAGTAGCATTGCGTGAATATATAGCAGACCGAAATCCAAGCAACGACAGAGCCTTGTGTGTCTTTGACTTTTGTCAAGGGGTCCAAGCCACGGGGATCCAAGCCAAGGGGTCCAATCAAGCAACGCATCAAAATTATGTAATCACAATATTACGTGTGCTTCTTTGTCCGAGAACGTTCGGCTTATGTGAGCTAGATGTGTCATTGTTCGAAGTTTGAAAGACGCGCATACAGCCGTCTTCGTTTACTATGGGCTTCACGATATACTTGGATTAACACCGCTTCGTCGTCGCACTCGAAGTTCCCAAAATCCAATAAGCTCAGGTATTGCTGTTGTACAAATGTTAGGTTATACAATCTATCCGATTCCCCTTGCAAAGAGAAATCGAATTCTTCATGAAAAAAAACTCCGGCGAGGCCAGGACGCAAGAGGACTGCGGGGAACATGCTTATCGTTTACACCCGCCCACCCATCCTAGAACAACAAGCCTATTCGGACGCTTGCGTCTCCCTCCGCCTCCCGCCTCGAGTTCGTGCCATGCTGCATCCATATCCCACTCAGTCCTCCTCCACTGCTTCGCGCTACGCCCGGCTCTGCTGCCCAGAGCACGCACGGCCACCAAGCGCAAAAGCGAAGCTTTGCTGGCCTTATGCACCAGACGGTGCAGAAGGAAGGTGGCGGGTTCGCCTCCGGCGGAGGTCCACTGGGATGGTCGCAGGAGCCGCAGGAAGCCCAAGCTTCTCGCGCTCCCTCTCCTCCGCACGTGCACACGCACGGTCGTCCTTCTTGCCTTTCTCGCGACGCTTCGCATGGCGTGCTCGAGGCGGCGCCACGACTCCACGGGTTAGTAGAAGTTAGAAAAGCTAACCCGGGTCCGGTCAGGGTCAGACAAAATGTGCACCGACCTGGCTGACCCGACTTCGAGAACATTAGCGCTTGATATATACGTATCTTTCCTTTATTCTTTGTTTTCCTTTAGGGTTGTGTTTTGCTTCATTCCGTGATACGCTTTAGCTACATGTGTTTGATATTTCTGTCACAACTAGTATTACACCTTAGACAACTTAATCACGAATCAAACAAGCTCAGAAAGCCCTCCTTGTTGGCTTCGATGAACGAGCGCGCGGTCTTCCGTGTCGGGTTGATTTGAGCAGTGAGAACAGGGTCGCGATTGGGGTTTCCTTCATGGATGTAGAACCACTCTGTGAATGACGAAGCACAAGTAAGTAGCGATAATGAATCAAATAGACCAGAGACTTACCCATACTATAGCATACGGACGAAACCATTGCCATCAGAGCAAAAATGCAATACACGAAGAACCACTTACTTGCACCAAAGATCTCCCATAGCAGCCTTCGCTTCCTCAAACCTCGTCCTATCTGTCTCTCGCAGCTCGATTTCTAGCCCAGTCACCTCGCGCAAGATCTGCACGAACGAGCGCGGGGTGAAAATTTCTGACAGAACGCGCAGATCCTTGCCTGAAAACGAAAACGAAAGCGATATTTATAATCAAGGGTTTCAACGCGCGTAAACTAAAGGGTTTTATGCTTACCAATCCACTCTTTAGGCTTCTTGAGCGCCTCGAGCACGTACGCACCTGTCTCAGTCACGCAATACCCGCCTATAGGACCGTCCGTTATCAAAACCGGCCAGTCCGCTACTATCTTCCCGTCTTCCGATTTCTTTGGGGTCACCGCGGGAAAAGCAATGAAGTTCTCGAAATAAAACGAGGTGTATAATCTGCTCGAGTACTTATGTTTAGCTATAATGTCTAAAAGAAGAGGCCAAATTATTCAAGGGAAAACAAGAGAAACGTACGATGTTCGTGGAACCCCGCTTGCTTTCAGATGATCGTCGATGTCCGCCTTCGTATTCCAGTGCGAAACATCTGGGTTCTTCGTATGATCGAGTGTAGACCATACAAAGTGCTGCACTTCCGCCGCGAGCGCAGCATTGACAAGTGTCTTCCCTTGCCGTATCTCAGTTTCCTCAGACATAGTCTCCCAGTCTAATAGTCACACTCAGCGAAAAGCATCAAGAAGATACGAAAGGAGGACATGCAGTTGGTAACTCCAAAGACACCGTACACGCCCTCAAAGGCTTTCTTTACACTCTGTGCATCGTCCATATCGGCCTTTACGACCTCGACGCCGCTTGCAGCAAGTTCTACGAACGTAATTATTCAGTATATCAGTTTCTTTCCAAGCGCGAATGACACGAGGATATACCCTTCGCTTTCGGCGATTCGGTGTTCCTTGTCAGCGCGCGCACGCGGAATGTGCTGTCTGGGTCTTCCAGGAGGTATTTTACGACGCTACCGCCCTGCGCGCCAGTCGCGCCCACGACGGCAACGAGAGGTTTGTCTTTGATGTCGGACATGATGCACAAGAGCTTGTTCTGAAATGAGGGTAGCGCAAGTCTGCGGTCTTTTATGGGATACAAGAGTGAGAAGTTCAATCCAATTGGGGTGATCAAGAAAGACACATACTTATCGAGTGATTAGCAACACCTTCAGAATGACTGTTGCACGCCGACTCGGAGATGTCACGGCGAGATATTATCCGCGATAAGAGCTGGGGGATTTGCTAATTCTCTTTTTTTGCGATTATCGTCAGCCCATTCAGACGTTCGCTCCATCGATTCAAACTAAAGCTTTGCGTTGACTTCGACTTCGATTGGATACTAGGACTAGCCTAGTTAATTGTTGAATGTAGGTAGGCTCACAAAGGCAATCTAGATGGTCAGCGCCGAGGCTTGTCATAGGATGCTTTTACGCAGTTGTCTACAGTCAGGAGGACGAGCAGGGGAACAAAGCCAGCTATACTGGGAACTAATTTTAGTACACGAAGCCCGGAAAAGACGGTGTTTTTTTCCCGCGACGTCTCGCTAGCGGAAACACGTGGCAAATGTTTCGAAGATAATGCCATATTCCGAGGAGTTCATACGGCGAGTTGTCGTCCTGATTATCGCGTTTGTAAGTTACGACACATCACATACTAACCAAAGTGTCCGCGTTTAGTTTCATAAAAGCTTTCAAGGGTTCAGCCTGCGGTAGAGTGCCCTGGCGAGTTCAAGATTACATCCGGCCGTACCACCTCTTGAGTAAAAGTTATATATGAGGCGTAGTCAGTGCTCCGAGTCGGATTGCACACCAATATGACTTACTCATGCTAATAGCACAGGGTGGTGCGAGGACAGCAGATCAATTAAGCAGTGCGTTTAAACAGAGAAACAAATGATGCGCTGCGTACTTGTTATGAATATATCCAAACATTAGATGACCCTTCAAATTATCGAGCACCTCCGCACTAACCTCCTTCAGCTCAGTATCTCTTCTGGAGACGGTGCTTAGCAACTGAACATATTTCCGCAGGGTGACGAGCTCGACCCCAACTTTCTTGTCTTTGCCTCTTTGTTCGTGGGCTTTGCAATACATCCGCAGGCTACGCATGACGTTTATTGCGTGATAAGATCGTATTCTCCGACGTGAGCCGGACATCGAGCGGTTTCAGAAGCGTATGATAGCAGAGTTAGCGTTCATTGTCGACATACCTATAAGATGGAGAGCGCCAAAGCCGTTGAGAACGTCGCACAACGTACCCTAGCTGTATACCAGCTCTCGAACGTATTCTTGATGACGCTCGCGTAAGCCCGTGAGCATTGCGCTCACCGTTTCAGCTTGGTCGGTCTCCACTTTTTCCCGACACGTGTGCCAGATTATCGGAGGGGAGCGCCAGTGACATTGAAGGGCGAGGGGAATCAGAAGTACGAGAAAGCGTAAGCCACGCTCGACCAACGGGAGTTCTATGTCGACTTTTCGGAGTTCCATGACTTGATGCATGTATGTACATAGAGCTTAGTAGTACATGTAGTTAGCAGACGATCATTGTTACTATGATACATTAATAGTATCATTGATAGCTATCCGGGCACACATGTGGTCACGTGCTTGGGCACACGCATAATGACTAAGCTCTTTGTACAGACGGATTTTCAGACTCTCAGATCTCTTTGTTACTCCTTTTTCGCCATGCTGCCGACGCTTCACTCGCAATCGCTCTACGAGTACTCGACAGACTCCGGGAGCTCATTATACGCGCAAAATATCAATCCGTTATCGTTCTCGTCGTCGGTGGGAATCCCAGCAGGTCCGCCGCTGAACGCCGACCCGAACTCGCCAGACCTCTTCAACCAAAATGTCAAGCTTGCGATCCAATACGTCCAAGTTATCTCTCGGCTTGCGAGGACGGCCTTGGAAGGAATGTAAGGCTTCGAAAGACGCACAGAGATTCGCGTCGTTGACGAGTGTATGGAATATAGTGAGCAAGCCTTTGATCCTGCATCGCAATCAAATCCTATGACGGCCGCAGGTAAGTTTTTCTTTGCTTTCATTCCGACATTCAGCTGCTCATCTATTCTATTCATGTAGCTGATATATCCTCGGTCCGCCATTATCTCGGCTTGTTCACCGAGTTCCTGACGCAGTCGGGTGTCGGCGCGCTCCCGCTGCTCGCCATGCCGCCCGATGGCTCCGCACCAACACCATCAGAGGAGAGCGCGCTCTTGGCTCAGACGGCAAACGCAGTCACGGCGCTATACGCGCGTCAGAAGCAGGTACAGGAGAACAATGCGGTGGTGGCGAGCCTGCTGGCCGTCCCGGAGAGTTCGCGCCGATGAGGTGGACGGGCCCGGGCGGCTTGCTTTGACACGTTTCTCGGTCTGCAAGGACTTGGTCTGAATTGATGCGTGGTCTACATTACTGCGGGTGATGTGCTTTGTTTGAAATGCAGCCCACCCAATATGGAATTTGGCTTGACTGGCTTCGCCCAAGCTGTGGCCCGGAACATACTGTGGCCGGGTTGTGGCTGCCGCTCCTTATAAAAACCTTTGTTCTTCTTCAACACGCGCACAACATACACAAATTATTGCTTCTTCTCTGCCACACTCCCGCATTTCACAATGTCACAAACTCTCACTTGTCTGTTTTCTCTCTACGACGAAGCGACGCCCGAGCATCTCGGGTACTTGCACGACCCGGAGCTCGGTGGGAACACCAAAATATGCATTCGTGCCGACAGGAAGGGCGACGCCGCCACGGCGCTCTTCGTGCGCATCCCGCCGCCGCAGCGCGGGCACCCGGTGCGCACGCTGCGCTCGACCGCGACCGCGACGACGATGAGCCTCGACCACGCGGAGATCCTCCTGCAGGAAGCGGTGTACGTCAAATGGGCCTTCGACGCAAAGCGCGTCGAGGCGCTCCGTGACGAGGCGGCGATCTACGCGGCGCGGCTTACGCCGCTCCAGGGCACCGTCGTCCCGCGCCTCGTCGGCTTCTACGAGTCGGTGGACCACGCGAATCCCTTTGCGCTGTCCATCTTCGAGCACTGCTCCGGACCGGTCCTGAGCGACTACGCCGAGTACAGGTACGTCCGGGCACGCTACACTTACACATCGCATTGATTGTCGCTAACGCATGCTGTTTGCTAGCCGCCAGTACATGATGGCTGCGTGCGCGCTGCACGGGGTCGGGGTGAGCCACAACCAGCTCGCGCTCGGCCTCCGGGGCGACGCGCGCTTCGTCGACAGGCACGTCATCGCAGACCAGGCGGGGCGCGTGCGCATCGTCGACTTCACACGCGCGAACCTGCACTTCTGTCCAGGTGCGCCGCTGCGCGTTGCAGGCGGAGCGCCGGCCGAGGAGAGACGCGGGTGCTGCGACGAGCTTGCGCATCTCGAGATCGTTGTCGGCGAGCGCCGGACGGGCGATCGGGCGACGGGTCGTTGGTTGTTGGATTGAAGTAGCAGGTCTTGTGCTTCTGCATTGTCTTGACTTTCCTTGTAATGAGTTTGTCTGCCTTGCACGTTTGGAATATAATCGATTTTATCCGTGTATGCTTACGTCATTATAATATGAGTCAGCGTCTTGGATTCAAAGTCAGACTGAAGCTCTGCTCAGGCATCTCACCTTCACGACGGCTACTTCTCATTTCTTCTATAACACACTATTTGAACAGCGGAATCACTATCTACAGGACCTGAATAATCTGTTCACCCTTTTGGATTTATCTTCGATATATACCCACATTCTTTCCTAAGTCTACTTCTTGAACATGGACGCGGAAAGACTGCTAGCGACATCTGAGGTAGCCATGGAATACGCGGCGCTGAAGCATGACGACCACTGTCCGAAAGGGATGTACCTGATCCCATCTACGGAGACTATTCTGGCTTGGGACGGCGTGCTTTTCGTGCACCAAGGTGGGAGTACTCGCCCTTACATAAGAAATAATCGGTTGTTCATGGGGTGTCTTCTTCTCTTGTATATCTGGGTTGTTTGCAGGATATTACGCAGACTCGATCCTAAAGTTCCGCATCCGCTTCCCTTTCACGTACCCTACGCGCGCCCCAACGGTCACGTTCGCGACCGACGTCTTCCATCCGCTCATCTCCCAAGAAGACGGTACCCTAAACGTCGCACCGCGCTTCTCGCCGTGGAGGTTCGCTAATTTCTCCTTTTAGGAAAAGGAAAGCTGATACTCATTCCGTACGAAACTGTCTAGACCGAAACAAGATCATGTGTTCCATCTTCTTCATTGGATCAAGGTCGTCTTCAAGAAGGAGACGCTTGACAACCTCAAGGAGAGCGACTGTCTGAACAAAGAAGCTTTCAGGTGATTTTTCTCGATCTTCAAGTTGCGTCACAAGACTGACCTGAGTCTTCTTTGTCGCAGATTGTAAGTTGTTTTTCAGGTCCTGCTTTTGAAGACGCTGAAGGACGCTTTTCTTGAAAAGGTACCACGACTCTACACAGTCGTTCGCCGCCCTCGCGACGCAGTCCGCCATGCTCTCGCAGTCTGCGCCGACGCTTTTCGAGAGCGCGCACGGCGCCGCGGGCGCACCTGGGTCGAGGGTGCAAACGCAGGATATCTTCTTCCGCGAGACGCGAGCGGGCGAGCTCGACCCGCTGCGGGAAAAGCTCGGGCTTCGTCCGTGGGTTGTTTCGGCGGGCCGCGAGGCGTGATGCACTCTGCAAGAGCCGCAATGCAGCTTGGTGTATCGGGTTTTTCTTAGAATTGACTCCGATATCGATGCTGGTTTCAGAGGAGGGCGCTTCCGCAGGCTTACACCCATTGTGCCTTTTTTGCACACGACAAGGAAAGAAACTGGCCTTGCTGATTTATATCAAATAAGCAGACAATATTATATTTTGCTACTTCTTGCTTAAGGAGTCCCGATTCGCATGGGCTTCTTAAGTACCCACACCAGACAAGTGTAGGTGTGGGCTTTCACACATAAAAAAAAAACTTACTCTTTTCGATCAAGAGTAGAAGAATGAGTATGCACTTACTTTGCTAACTCATGGAGACTCTGGGTCTTTTCCAGAACGATTGCATAGTCTGCGGTAGAAAAATTCGGTGCTGTCACATGTTGAATAATCAGTCCGAGTCTTAAGTACTAGGCCAAGTCTTATTTGCATAATGCGAAATCATTATGGCTGTATTATAATTAGAGATTACAAAAGGAGAGAACATTGCAAGAATTACATGTATTGAAACACAGCAAGCGGTTTGGCCAATCACATATGTAGCACGGATCTCACTCCTCAGATTCATCAGACTCAGATTCATCAGACTCGTCTTCCTCAAGCTCATCTTCTTCGAACTCCAGGCCCAATCCCTCTGCGCCGCAGCGCACGATGCGCCAGTCCTTCTGAAGCAAGCTTATATGACTGTACTTCGTCTTCACCAGCTTTAACGTCGGCTCTGGGATATCCCAACGAGACGTGATCATTTGTGCAGCAGCCTCGATGACGCGCGGGTCATACATAACGCTTTCGTCCTTTACTCGGTTGAAGACGCACCTCCGGAGGTATATACGCTCGAGAACCGGGCACAGATTTATGGTCCCCGGTTGCGAATGCAGCTCAAGCGCCATGAGAAGGCGGTGCGAAAGCGTGCAGCAGGACGAGAGGGTGAGCTCCTTCAGGCCTGGCATGTGCTGAAGCATCGCAATGAGCTGCGGCTCGTGCTCGACGATGGAGTACACGGTGAAGGATACAAGCGGCGGACGGGAGCGCGCCAGGAGCTCGGGGATTCCGTAGTTCGTGTTGCGGCTCACCCGCATTTCGTCACGCCAGGGCATGCGCACGGCGTCATTGACGATTCGAAGCTCTCCAAGCGCGGGGAGTGTGAGCTCTGCGATGAGGGCGCCGATCACGGATCGCGCGCCATGCGACCCGACCTCCATCCAGTGCAGTTTGGGGAGGACCAGGTGCGGGAGATTTCTCTCTGAAGGGAGCCTTGAGCAGGACGGGTACACGTGTAGGCGTTCGAGATTAGGTGCCATGGAGAGGAGAAAGAGGCAGTCTGAGACAGAGGGAAAGCACTGGGGCGGGTGGGTGTGTTCTAATTGTAGGTTCGTCAGGTGCTCTAGAACGCATGGCGTCGATGAGAGCAGTCGGATGTCTCCGTGCAGATCGAGTAACGTAAGGCGAGGCGCCTTGGACAGGTCGAGGTGGAAGGTAGGTTGTCCGTAACGCCGGTCGATGGGTGCCTTGAATACGAGATTCTCTAAGAGCGGGAGGTCGTCCAATATCCACTTCCAGTCGGGCGCGTCAACGAAAACGTTGCAAACCATCGCGAAAAGTAGCCAACGCCTCTGCTGGGCCACCATCGAGCCGAGCGCACACTCGAAAACCGATGGCTTTCCTGTCCTGGGGTCGCGTTCGAGATACTTCTGGGCTGTTTCGGGTTTAAGGCACAACCCAATGGTGAGCGGGACGTCCTGCGACCGCCGGAGGCAGACGTCCAGCCCAGCCACACTCTGCTTGGAGACGCCGAGCATTACGATGTTCGCCCAAAGAAGAGGGTTGGATAGTGCAACTTCGCGCCAGTGCCTGCACACAGAAGCGAGGACCTGAACTGTACTCGCGGACCTGAAGTCGACATCGCCCCAAAGCCTGTCGTTCATTATGCACTGGTTGAAAATATGCACGAGCACATCATCCGGTATAAAAGATTGCATCATAAGCCAGGAGAACGGTGTGCGTTGCTTTCGAGGGACAAGTCCTGGATACGTGGAATCAACTAGGAATGTTCGGTTCGAGTAAAGTGACATGACGAGGCAGATGGAGGGTCGAGTTGGGAGTTATCAAGATGAAAGAAGGCATTTTCATATTTTATATGAGGTTGGGAAAGCCACAACAACCATCAGAAAACAAAGAGACTACGGCAAAGAGCAGTGGCTGCTTTCGAAAAGTTGTCAGCATTCACACGGTAGTCGTGTGAACGCACAACCATTTCAGGCGTATCACGAGTCATAGGATTCTCGGAGGCGACTCTGCTCTGTCACCGTCGTCGTGCGCGACGGCGGCGAATTCATCTTCAACGACACCGCCAACGACCGACGGCCCCCGGCGATGGACTCGAGTCCTCGTTCTGCAGGCGGCGTCAACAACAACAGCGGCAATAGTAAACCTCCCGGCGTGACGGCGACTCAAAGCGGCGGAACGGTGCAGAAGCGATCGAACAAGATGGCGAGCGGGCAGTCGCTCAACCATCTGCTCAACTTCACGCTGCCTCCGAGGCAGACGCACGCGCTGCAGAGCATTCCGCGTCGGAGCCGGAAGACAGCGACGGGGTACGGTGTCTGGAACAAGGAGAGTAAGTGCAACATGTCTAATTTCGCCTCCCATCTCCGATGTGTATGCTGAAGGACGTCCACAGAGTTCGTCAACGCGCAGTATAGGTTCGTCATGAAACCCTCGGGTGACTATACTGTCCATTTCGCAGATCCAGATATGTACGTCAATTATTATAAATATTAGCTCGATTGCTGACATTGGTGTAGATTCTTTCAATGGCAGGACATTCTACAGGTCATAATCCCCCGTACATCAGCTCTGGCAGCTGCAGTTGGTCGGCAGGAGGAACATTCGGAACAAGACGAAGGTCAAACTACGTGTCCTATTTGCTTATCGCCCCCTTCAGCTCCCCGAATGACCAAGTGCGGCCATGTCAGTTTCTATTATTTTATCATATCAGCTTTTACTTACTTCATGCTTTCTGTAGGTATTCTGTTTTCCTTGCGTGCTCCATTATCTCAATACCTCGGACCATACGAAGTGGAACCGCTGCCCTATCTGCTTTGACTCCATTAATGAGAAGCAGCTGAAGAGCGTGAAGTGGTACGATGAGCCTACAAGCTACGATGACTCGATCGAGACCTCCCAGGAAGCATCCTCTTCGTCTTCGCAGATAGAGCTTTCGGGAGATTCTGCACGTCCAGGATCTACTTTGCGCATGCGTCTGATGGAGCGTCCTCAGATTACAACGTTGGCGCTCCCGCGTTCCCGAACTTGGCCATCCGACCTTATACCGCCCCACCAGGCACCCTTCCACTTTCTCCCCGACACATTCCGCTATTCTCGATTCATGCTAGCAACACCTACCTACCTCCTCACAGACCTCTCTCGCGACCTCGATGAGCTCGCCTCCGAGCGCCGTATTCTATCCGGAATGAAGGACGAGTTGAGCGTAAGCTTTGTTGACGTAGCAGAGGCGAAGGTCCGCGGGCAAATGGAGAAGGCAGCGGCATTGGAAACAGAAGAGCTGAAGGAGGCGGTTGCGCGTGCAGAACAGAGTATGCGCGATATCGAACGGAGCTTCGAGGAAAGGGGAAGGCGACGCATGGAAAGGGAGCAGAATCCCGAACTGCAGGATGTGGGCGCAGTGCCAGATGCCTTCCTGGCTACGAAGGCGCACACACCCAAGCCGAGCTCGACAAGCCGTAATCAGCGCCCACGGCGGAATCTTAACCCGCCGCCACCGTCGACGTCGACGTATTACTTCTACCAGGCCGCATCTGGCGCGCTTATTTTCCTGCACCCACTCGATATCCGCATCCTGCTTGCGCACTTCCACAGCTATGCGGAGTTCCCGGACTCGATTGCCGTGCGCGTGGATGCGTCCTCGGAGGGCTCCGTCGACGGCGAGCTGCGCCGCCGCTGCAAGTACCTTGCGCACGTGCCGGAAAGCGCCGACGTCGTCTTCGTCGAGGCGGACCTCGCGGGCGTTGTCGGCCCGGAAACACTTCGCACGTTCGAGGCGCCGCTGCGTGCTCGCCGCGCGAAGCGTCGCGAGAAAGGCAAGAAGGACGACCGTGCGCGCGCACGTGCGGAGGAGAGGGAGCGCGAGAAGCTCAGGCTTCCTGCGGCTCCTATGACGGTCCCGGCGGGCCTCGGAGGCGATTCCGAATTCGGCTACGTCGTGTCGCCTGTTAGCGAACCGCGCCCGCCCTCGCCAGAGGAAATCGTCGTCGAGGCGGACCCTCCACCGCCCTCCTCAGCTCCGTCTGGTGCATGGGGCCAGCGGAGCTTCGCTTCTGCGCTTGGTGGTCGTGCGCGCTCAGGGCAGCAGAGCCGGGTGCAGCGCGAAGCGGTAGAAGAGGACGAGTGGGATATGGATGCAGCATGGCACGAACTCGAGGCGGGAGGCGGAGGCGGAGGTGGGAGACGCAAGCGTCCGAATAGGCTTGTTGTTCTAGGAGGGGTGGGCGGGCGGAAACGATAAGCATGTTCCCCGGAGTCCTCTTGCATTTTGGCCTAGCCGGAGTTCTTTTATGAATTCGATTCCTCTTTTCACAGGGGAGCGGATAGATAGTATGACTTAACATTTGTACAACAGCAATACGTGAACTAGTAATGAACCTTTACTTGCAGCGGTTTTGGAGAACAAAGACAAAAATTGCATATGTAATACTGTAATTACATAATTTCGATGTGTTGCCTGGGTTTCGCTTGGCCCACTTGGCTTGGACCACTTAACAAAAGTCAAAGACACACAAGGCCCTGTCGTTGCTAGGATTTCGGTCTGCTATATATTCACGCAATGCTACTCCAAACTCTGAGGCATAAAGCAAATCACCACCTTCGCAAGAATTTCGTATCAAACCCCTTGGATAGCTGTCGATGTCGAGCACTCGTCTCGCCCCGCGCTGCCTCACCCGCATCCTCCCTCAAAGTTTGCTCGGCCGGAAACTAGCAAACTCGTGTCGTCGATGCGAATTCAACATCCAACGGCTCCCAGCGGAGCTCCTAGCCGAGATTTTCACACATTGTCTTCCTGCTGAGCATGAACGCGCTGAGCCGAAAATTTTCGCCGCTCCTCTAAATGTTGCCGGCGTATGTAGCTACTGGAGGCAGCTCGCACTCTCTTTGCCTCATCTCTGGTCGTGCTTCGATGTACTGCAGTATTTCCCGTTCACAGACGAGTTTACGGAGCTCGCGTTGACAGACGCGTGGCTCGATCGCTCGCAAAATGCGCCTTTGTCCTTCTCGTTCGGCGTTGGCGTCGACAAAAAGAAAAGAGACTTCGAGAGGGAGTTATTCGACGTATCATTCTTCTTTCTTTGTGAGCAACTCCTGAAGCACCAGTGCCGGTGGAAGCGTGTCTCGATCTGTTACAGCGACAACATGGTGACAAATTTCATGGGAGACTTCAAGTTGGCCATGACAGAAATGACGCTCCTAGAAGATCTGCATCTCCATTTTCCCACAGATCGTGTGAGCCCGACGGTGGATTTGTCGCACTCCCCTCGTTTGAAATCGCTCTGCCTTTCTGGAAAGTTCTCCTTGTCATTTGGAGGTGTGGCCCTAGAGAACTTAAAGTTTATTGATCTGGATATCAACCAATTCCTGCCCGACGGTTCGCTATCATTGATCGATGGTTTATTTGTCATTTTGCAGAGTGCCCCACGCTTGGAAGAATTCTACGCGACCGTGCCCGGGGATGTCGCTTCAACCGACGAAACCGTAGATATCCACCTGGAATCTCTGCAAGTACTCGGACTTAGCTTCTTTCTGGCAGATCACACAGCGGTGAGATCCTTGCTGGATAGACTTACGCTCCCTTCGCTGGTGGAATTCAACCTCGCTATCGAACTCATGCACCCGATCGAACTCCACCTACCAGAGAACGTGTCTTTCGGCATTGCGGACTTTCTAGGCCGCTCGCGTGCGCCGTTGACTCACTTCGCGCTGCAGGCCCCGGCAGTCCGAGCGGGAGAAACGCTTGCGTGCCTGCGCCTCTGTCCGCGCCTGAAGTCCCTCGCTCTCGTCGACCTGTTTTTCTCTAATTTCCAGATGCTCGATATCATCACTCGTCTTACTCTGCATTGCGATGACGCCTCCGAGAGCCTATTTCCGGAGCTCGAGATACTGGAGTTCACAGCCAGGCAACTGCCGAACATGTATCGCGAGTTTTCTTCAATGCTGGTCTCGAGGTGGGCAGTAGGGATCGGCGCGCGCAGGTACTTGCGGGAAGTTAGGCTGCGTGAAAAAGATACTTGGTTCGTCCGGGAAGGGCCAGCGAAGAGGTATATAGAGAAAGGACTGAGGGTGACTTCGCTGAACGATTTGCCTGGGTTAAAGCTAATTGATCGCTTGTTGTCGTAATAATTCCGCTTTTGTCTGTATTTATTGAATTTTCCTTATGTTAATGAACACGATAACGCCGATGACTTTGACGATAAAATATATCTTCTTGGAAAGGGTAAAACAACGATTGTCTAAATCCGAGGTGAGAAACGGTGACCACGTCGAGACTGCCAAGGATATGAGCTGTTCGACAGATATAAAAGAAGAATTGAACGATGTCATATCTACGGTAACTGCTACATACTGTATCATGAAACTGAGTTCCATAGGCCCATGGTGCTTGCTTCAATTAGATAAACGGTAATATTGCCGCCAGCTTTCGATTCACATGTCCCGCGCCCGCCAATTATTAGTATATTCGTCCCCTTTAAGCGTATATAATTTCGAGCTTCTGTTTGGAATACGTCGGAACAATGGAGGTATATAACTTATTTCATAAGAACTTAATGAGAAGGATGTCATGATGGAAGCACCCGTGTGCTTGATTCCGACATAAGACCCTTCCCAGCCACAACGATAGCCACTTTAGGGTCTCGTGTATTATGTTTTGCTTCTTCTACATGACTTTGCTCCTTTCGGTAGAAGTGTGGCATAAAGAAGCACTGAAAACTTCAAGAAGCATTGTAAGATCGAAGCAGCAGCCAGCAAGCCACATCTTGCTTGCAGAATCTTAATTCCTGAAGATCTTTTTTACCTGTGTATATAAAGCTGGGGCGTCAGGCAAGCTCGACGGCACCAGAAGATACTTTTTACCCTCCACCCGCGCTCGTATCCTTGGCCTTCCAGCGTTCTACGTTATGACTGCGCATACAGTCCCAATTCCTGCTCTGCAATGCGTTCCGAAGGCACTACACGAAAACCTTCTTCACCGCATCCCAGGAGAAAGGAAAGTGCATCCTTATCGGTTCACTCCTGTGAAAAGGCAGCAATGGAGATGGAATCCTGATTCGATTGAAGGCAATTCCTTCGCTCCGTCCACAGCCGACGGCAAGTTCGTGACCGCTAGTCCAACCGACGACTTTTCACAGTTCATTCGAATTGACAAGCGCATCATCGTTGGAACATACAGCTTATCGTGTTACCTGAAATCGGTACAGATGGACATTTCTTCTGTCGCGGATGTCCTGGAAATACTTCGAGTTTCGCCCGCGCTGGAGAAACTCACGGCAAACATCCACCTTTCCGAACCGTTATCTGGAGAGGACGTCACCGTGTCACAGTCTCATAATCTTTCAAGGTTATCGCTTAAGTTCGATTCTGGAGAAGACCACGCAGTGAAATATTTACTGGATCGCATCCAGTCGTCTCCCGCTCTGGAGGAGCTCAGTATCGAGATTTACGAAACTGAAGATGACGATTCGTTACCTTGCGGGATCGCAGAGTTTCTGCGGCGCTCTGGAGCGTCACTCATTCGCTTCAATATACGTGCGAAAACGGTCGTTTCCGAGGGCGAGATTCTCGAGTGTTTGCGCCTCTCACCCCGGTTAAAGCACCTTCGTTTGGTGGACTGGGCCTTCACGTTTACATCCGAGATACTCGGTGCTCTGACCCCAGAAATTGTGGAGGATATCGATACGGATACTGTGCATGTGTGCCCTGTACTTGAGTCCGTTGTTTTCGAGGGATGCAGATTGGGGAACCTCGCCGAGCACGTTTATAACCTAATTGTCTCTCGATGGTGGGTCTCTGGCCTCAAACAAAGTCACTTGCGGGAGGTTATACTTGTGGATTCGGGATTGATGGAGGAGATAATGGAGGAGGAGGACATCCTGGCTTGCATTGAGGAGGGACTAGTAATGAAAGTTTCTAACTCCAACTCCTTCTCTCACGGTGTTCGGTTAGTTGCGAACAAGATAATGTAATAAAAGCAGTCTGCATAATCTTAGCTTGTACTAGCATGATTTCTGGATAAAATTGCGCCTTCTGATCGAATAGCGAGCAGTTGCAAGTTTGTGGCTTGAGAGTACTTTCGCGGCGTGGGAATGCTGACTAGCAACTTTCCAAATTTATCGGAAGAAATGATCGACGTGTGCGCGCAGTCTGGTCATTACTTGCGACGTCGACCTCCGTGCGCTCCATCCGTCCATTCGTCGACATTACAACACGCTCGAACTCCAAAGAAGCTGAAAAAGCACAAACATCTTCAAAGACTAGAAATTCGGTCCAGCTGGCCACACAAATCGTAAGGAAATGGCGAAGGGAAAGAACCTGAATCCGGCGGACGCGCATAGTGAGCTCACTACATGACTCTTGTACGAAGACGGATGATAGAACGTGCTTAGGAAAGGCTCTTCGAAAAAAGGAACTCAAGAAGGCGAGCTGGAGAGTATGTCCGTCTGCAGGGTTAGCTGTTGACATGCGCCATCTACCAGAATAAAACGGAGAGACAGAAGAACAGGGATTTCGCGCTGGTGAAGAAGGATACGGGAGGTGAGCTCGCTCTCGGAAATAACCTCTTTTTTTCCGTATATTCTGAAGACACTTTGCAGAAATTGACGATGAGATCGCGGAGCTCGAGAAGGTTACCGAGCAGACCTCTGCACAGAAAGCGCGTATCGCAGAACTGAAGGCAGAGTTGGTACGGATTACCAAGAAGAAAGAGGAGTATGTCGAGGCGCATCCAGAACAGCGGGGTCTTGTGTATCGGCGGCGTGGAGGACGCGAGAAGGAGGGCGAAGGCGAAGAGGAGAAAGCATCCAGACCTCCCGCGAAGACAAAGCGGAACATCTTCAATAAGAACGGTTTGCCACGACATCCTGAAAGAAGCGTCTACTTCGACCCAATTATGAACCCTTATGGCATGCCACCGCCTGGGATGCCCTATGTCGAAAGAGGTACGTTTTCAATTATATTTTTACGTGCTTTGAGTTCTCTGACAAAGTTTGGCATATTAAGCATTGCTACCCGGTGAGATTGATAGCGAAGTAGAGGAAGGAAATGAATCCGAAAATGGAGGTTCGTCTTCGCGATTCCGTTTGTCCATTTAGCTCGAAGATACGGTGCTAACAAACAGGGTTAGATGATTCGGACGATGATATCGCAATGCCTGAGGGCCCGCCGCCGGGTGGAGAGACTGGTGGTGCCGAAAGCGATGATGACGATATACCCATGCCTGAAGGCCCTCCACCGACAAGATCAGACGAAGGTAATGTCCTCAAATTGACGATCTTCTTCGGTTTACGCTAATGTGTGATGCTGCGTAGGACTTTCACCTTCATTGCCACCGCTTCCTCCTGGACCTCCGCCTCACACTCCAGACCTTCCTCCGCCTATGCCTCCGCTCGCACCAAATCTGTACCCGCAAATGATCCATCAGGCCGGACCATCATCGTTTCTACCACCGATGCACCTCATGGGCGCCCCTCCCTTCCCTCCGCACGGTTTTCCTCCACCGCCTCCCCCACCCGGCTTTGCAACTAACAACCTCCCGCCACCCCCACCAGGATTTTACCCCCGCCGTGCGCAGTCAACATCCGCCATGCAGGATCCGCTTTCGGCCATTCCGCACCAGACGTACCAGGCTCACCGAGAGACGCGGCAGGGACCACTTTCAACACCAGCGTCTTCATCTGTGGCATCTCCGCCTTCTTCGCTTCCGCACAACCCGAATCTACCACCGCGTCCGCCTGCACCCGGTATCGCGAGCAGAAGTGAAGATGCGACAGTGTCCGCAGCGCCTCAACTTCGTGACTTTAAGAAAGAGAGTACTGCGTTCCTGCCTGCTGCGCTGAAACGCAAAAAGGGTGCAGGTGGGACAGGTGCAAGCGGGCGCATCAATGCTGCACCGTCGCTAGGCACGGACGCGAGTGGAACCGGCGTTGACACTGACGCATTGCCGAGCGACGCACAACCGAAACCAGACCTGCTTGGCATGTTGAAGGAGAAGTTTGGGCCGATGCCGGGCGCGCCCACCGGGGACGCAGTTGAAGGCGACGCGGGAGTGAAGAGGAGGAAGCTCGAAGTAGCTGCAGGCGCAAACTCGAAGCCAAAGGACGACTATGGCAAGTTTCTCGCGGAGATGGGCGACATTCTGGGCCCTGCATCATGATACCAAGCGAACGAGCTCAGCATGGTATATCTTGGGCGTGGACTCAACTCGGCGATCGACGTTCGGGCGACCTTGACTTTTTTCAAAGCAAATGTCCAGGGAAATGTCCGAGGAAAAGTTTATATACCTGTTCGACAAATCGTCCTGATTATGCTCAGAGTTACTACAAGGTACCGCTAGAGTGCAGCAGCTCCTTCCGTGATCCGTACATGATGCGTCTCATCTGCAACCACGAAGGTACGAATTAAAATATAACTATTGTTAGGTTGTGTTCATCGTGGCAAGTGCTCAGAAGACACGTCAAATTCTATCTTTGATTTGTGAAGTTCAGGGCAGCGGTGCCATTAAAATTTGTATTGGAAGCAATTGTCTGTTTACTCCTGTGAGATTAGTCAGCTTCGGCGTAATATGTCATGCAAAACAAGAAACGTCCTCTGATCAGGTCAGCTGTGTACTTGTGCTTCAATTAGAGGATGGCTAAATCGAATTATGAATATTTAGATGCTTTTGTGCGAGTGCAAGTCGGAGAATCCTCTCGTTTACTACCCTTGCAAGGTTAAAAGATCTCCGGCGAGTTTCGTATGCTTTTCCACAGGTTTCAATTGCTGGCTTGTCACCTGCACGTCTTGCCTACGCCATTCGAGCTTTCTGTATTGGTTTCTGAACGTCCTAGATTCAGCCGGCCCGCTCTTTAAGTCTTCTCTTGCAGCTCGCTGTCTGGCTTTCTCGACGATAAAATCTACTGGACCAGCCATGCGGTCGAGAACGATGATAAGAGCCACATTTTATAAAGCAGAAGCAGCTGAGAAACCAAGTACTTGCTTCGTTCTCGATTGACTAAATTGCTTGGGCCAACCTCTGCTCAGAAATAATACTAAGAGCTCTATTTCGGTATAAGGAACTGACGATATGGAGCTAAGCAAGCTCTGGAAGTTTGCTCTAAAAGCGCTTGGCGCTGTTTAAAGAGCGCGGTTTGGTAAATTATTTTCGTGAGCTTGTACTGTGCGATCGCTTTCCCCACTCCCCTTCAGTGCGGAAACTAGTCAATATGGGTGTCGGCGCCGCACCCGCCCCAGAACAGGGAGAGGATTTCCACTATCTCGTTGATACCTCCAAGAAGTGGTACAAGAATCGGAGGCTAGTTGTGCTGAACTTATGGATCCTCCTCTTGTGGGTACCGTTTATTCCATATTGCTCCTTGATTTTCTGATGAAGGAATCTCCCTGCCAGGCTGATCACGTCAACAGCCAACGGATATGATGGGAGCATGATGAGTGGGTGACACCCTCTCGCTATTGATAACTGTACCACCTGACCTGCTGTTGTATTTTTGCACCTTTGTATTGAAGATGGCCTGCAGCTCATCGACCAATGGGAATCGGCGTTTGATCACCCCAGCGGGTCCAAACTCGGTCTTTTAGGCGCAATCCAGAACATCGGTTCGCTCTCATCTCTACCCTTGACGCCGTATTTTTGCGATGGTCTCGGCCGCAAGAGGACGATCTTTTTCGGTGCGACCATCGTCATTGCTGGCGCGATCATCCAGACAGCTAGCCAGAGTGTGAACATGTTTATCGGTTCGCGGTTTATGCGTGAGTGGGGGCGCTCTTCGTAGCCTAGAACAAAACCCATGAATGAGAAAACTACAGTTGGATTCGGCCTGGGATTCTGCACTGCTGCTTCACCCATGCTAGTCACCGAAATTGCGTATCCGTAGGTCTTCAACGTCTTCACTGAGTAGTGTTTAATGATTAATTGTACTTATTTCAGCACGCAGCGTGCGCCGATCTCGTCGGTGTACAATGCGCTCTGGCCTGGAGGCGCTGTTGTGTACGTATTTATGCTCAATCCCCAATTTACAATTTCATTTATTATCATGAGTGCCAAACAGTGCGTCATGGGTGACCTTCGGCACCTTCCACATCAACAGTTCATGGGCATGGCGTATTCCTTCCGCAATTCAGGCTGTACCTTCCGTCCTCCAATTCTTCCTTGTCCTCTGGGGCCCCGAAAGCCCGCGCTGGCTCGTTGCACATAACAGGGAAGACGAAGCGCTGCAGGTGCTTGCCTACTACCATGCGAACGGTAATGCGGAGGACCCGCTTGTGCAATTCGAGTACGAGGAGATCAGGGCCGCCATTGAGAATGAGAAGATACAAAAGCAGACGGGCTGGCTGCAGCTCGTACGCACGCCCGGAAACCGCCGCCGCATGCGCATCATCGTCGCTATCGCGTTCTTCTCGCAGTGGAGCGGCAATGGGCTTATGTGAGTGCATCTATTTTGCTTCGTTCTGACTTAGATGTAGGATTGATGAGTGTTTTATCTGTATGAAGCTCATACTACCTCAACCAAGTTTTTGACACTATCGGCAGTGCGTTCACCACCCTATTCTATGCTTGAATTGCTTCTAAACTATTTCATCATCCCTAGTTACCAATAGAGTCGAACAGCTTCTTATCAGCGCCTTTCTGAACCTGTGGTCGCTCATTTTCTCCGTGCTGGGGGGTCTCTTCTGCGATAAATTGGGGCGGCGCCCACTCTTCCTCATATCCACCGCGGGCATGCTCCTTTTCTTCGTGCTGCAGACGGTGTGCTCAAGTCAATACGCGCTCCACCAGAATAAAAGTGCGGGAAACGCGGTCATCGCGTTTATCTTCTTGTTTAGTGCTGCTTACTCGATTGCGTGGCAGCCGCTCATTACAAGCTACACGATTGAGATCCTGCCGTTTAATCTGAGAGCAAAGGGCTACACGGTGTTCGCGTTTGCGCTTTCCGCGTCCCTTGTGTTTAACCAGTACATTAACCCCATCGCACTCGCTGCGATCTCATGGAAATACTATGTGAGTCAATTTTATAATGCATTGTCGCAGTACGTCTAACGAATACCTCGGCAGATCGTGTACTGCGCGTGGATCGCCTTCGAGCTTGTCTTTGTGTACTTCTTCGTCGTCGAAACAAAGAACCGCACGCTCGAGGAGACTTCTGTGTACGCTCTATGCTCCTGTTCTCTTATGCTTCGCTTATCGCTGTTTTGGGTTACTAGTATCTTCGACGGCGCCGAAAGCGTCTTGTTCGTGAAGCACAAGGCTGCTGCCAATGCCGGGCTCGAAGGCGCTGGAGTTTCTGAGCTTCGGAGCGAGAAGGATGAGAAAGATATCACGTCCGTCGATGTGGATATCAGAAAGCTGTAATGTGAATTTATTGAATGACACCAAGTAAATCACAGAGCGGATTCATAAACTTGATATGTTTTCTCAACCCGCTTCCTCCGCGCATCTTGGATATTGCGCTCACGGTCATCCAAAGTGTGCATTCTGTAGTGATAAATGGCATTGCCTAAGCAACCAAAAGTAACGAGCGGTTGCCACACGAATGTTGTCCGTTGTCGAGCCTGATCATTACTTAGAGGTCTTTTGCTATCAATCCAAAGGGCGATTAAAGAACGAACGTTCCTTGGGATGATAATAAGCGAGTGGCGTGTGAAGTGATACATAGCCGGGAAAATGTCCGACTCGGTATGGGGGCTAGCGGATTTGTCATGCATCGGGTACATGTACAAGTGGTAATCGATCGATGCTGCCTAAAACAGAGAAAATGAGTCGGTTTTTTTTTTCATTTTTAACGGAGCCAATCACTTACGTAGCACAAATTATACATCCACGGCGTATTTGTTTCTCCTTCATTAAATTATAGCTCAACAATATGTATATCGTGAGCATGAGTCAATGGCAAGTAAATGCTTCCTTTGGGTGCTTGCAACTCCTAGAGGATACGACGGCGAAGCGGCAATGCACAGCAAAGTTAATTTTTACGGCAGGTGTTACGCCGTGTTACTCTGTGCTATGCACTTGCTAAGCAAGCGGGGTTTGATCCTCGGAATGATATTTGCCACTCGGATTAGTAGCAAAAGACCTCTATTCGGATACTTGAAAAGCTTCTCGATATTTGGGCGCAAACGACGACGAAGAGCCACTGGAACACCTTGAGAGAATGGTAGAGACGTGAAAGCTTGCCTTAGTAAAACGACTCATGAAAGTTTCGTCCTCGCGTCTTGGCGCCGTGCTGAATCTTTTCAAGGTGAAACAGAAGAACGTTTCTTCCGTATGTTCATTTTGTGGCTTATGGACAGAAATTTGTGTAAGCATTGAAGCAAATTCTGCAATGATATGGGGATTACCGCTGTTTGTTGCGGAGTAACAAAGTTTAGGATGAACGGGTATTCAGATTCCCGGCTTACGACGATTTCGATATCAGAAAAGTTCGATTTTGAATGTCGATTCGTCGCGAACACCGGATCGAAAACAATCCATTTCCCTTTTTAGATAAACCGACTATTATTGATGGAATCATTGCCGATCCCACGTTTGATGCCGAAGACCATCGCTTCGAAGTTCGCCCGCCATGCATCGCTTTCCACCAAAAATGCTGTGACAAACATGAGAATTGATGTGACCAGAAAAACAATGGTATCGCGCCCATCGACCCTGGAATCTCGTGCCCGGTGGGCGCGACAGTCGCTGCCATTTTGCTTCCAACTGTCATGTCGGCCTGAATGCCCTCATAATGCTGCACGTCTTTTTCGCATTTCTCCTTTCCGCCGCGCGTGTGGTTGCGCAGAACGGACCCAAGGCTTGGAGCGCGGCTCCCTTCAACCCGCCCTCGCTCCCCCTCGCCGTCAAATCCCCCTATGTCAACATCTGGGCGCCGCAAGGAAACGCGCCTGCACCGCTGAACCAAGCCTGGCCGAGATATTGGGCAGCCGACTTGGCTGTGAGTTATCTCGATGTAAAATTTACTTGGGAACTGAGCTTTTCCACGCTTTTCGTTCAGATCACTGGATGGTATGCTTCTGTCCGGGTCGACGGCACGGCCTACATGTTGCTAGGTGATGCAACAGTACCTTTGTTAATCAATGCCAATCAGACTGCTGTCCAGTTTACTCCTACTCGGACTTCCTATATATTTAATGCGGGGCCCGTGAGCGTTAACGCGACATTCCTGAGTCCAATCGAGGTACGCTTCAAGTGAACAGTGCGCTATTTTTTCGGTCTGAACGTTCCAACTTTAAGCCCACCGACCTCGCTCGACATTCCTTGCCCTTCTCTTACTTCTATTTGTCTGTCCAATCCTCTGACGGTAAATCTCATGATGTGCAAGTGTACTCGGATGTTTCTGGAGGTATGCCTTCATTTGCTATCATAACCGAATTTCCTCAAGTAATCGATCTTGGTGTGGTATACTTTAGAATGGATCACTGGAAACGTCGCCTTACAAGCAAAATGGTCGGCCTTCCAAGACAACGAACTCGTTTACTTGCAGATGGAGCTCGCCTCGCCCGGCCCATACCAAGAAATAGACGATCACCCTCAAGATGCCACGTTATACCACTCTATTAAGAATGTAGGTCATTATTAAGATCATGCAGTCGTTTTCTAAAAGTCGGCGATTTCTTATTTCAACAGAGCAATAGCGTGTCATGGCAGATTGGTCCAGCCGACAACATTCGCAGCTTCTTTGCAAACGGCACCGGTCTGAACGGGCAAAGCGAACCCACGTTCCATGCGGTCAATTTGTACGTCTATCTAGTCATCCGCATCCTCTACATATTTTCTCATCCGAAGTTTTGTTTTCCTTTCATAGTCCTTATGAGACGCTCGGAATCGCTGTTGACCTCGGCAGCATCACAACGACGAACGAACCCGTTGTTTATGCGGTGGGTGTCGTGCGCGATCCAGTGATCAAGTACACGAACGCCAAGGTGCAAGTAGAGACGCGCAGTGCCTTCTATTGGTCCAAGTTTACAAATATTCATGACGCTGTACGTGACGTTTTCGAGACTCCCTTGCTGGTTCTTTACTTTTGCTTCTGAAACTAGTTATCTTGAGAAGCTGATTTCACTTTCGCTTGTTTTTCTTTCGATATGTTCAGATCGAGGACGTCCTCAACGAATTTGACGATGCGCTCAGTGCGGCTGTTGCGCTCGATGCGCGGATCCTCGGCGACGGCAGTAAAATCTCGAGCAACTATGCGGACCTGCTCGCGCTCGCAACGCGGCAGGCCATGGGCGCATTCGAGTACACGCTCGTAAAGGACAGCAGTGGAAAGTTCAACATGTCAGATATCAAGGCTTTCATGAAGAACTTGGGACTCGTCGGGTCGGGACGGTGAGCCCTATGTCTTTTTGTTGAAAAGCGCCCTATAAGTGACTGAAAATGCTGCGGCCCTGCTCGTGTTAGGATTAATTCGGTAGATGTGATTTACGCTGCGCTGCCGGTCTTTATCTATCTCAACCCGGCTATTGTGGGATATCTACTCAGTCCGCTCTTGGATTATCAGTCGAGCACGCAGTACCAAAACGCTTATGCTGCACAGGGCCTAGGCGAGTAATTCTATGAAGAAGGTGTGAAGTATTGTCTGATATCACACCCATCCAGGCCCATTTTACCCAATTGCTTCTGGAGACTTTCAAGGGCACAACCAGAAGATTGAGGGTGAGTGACCACGAGTATTATTTTAACAATATTCATTGACCATTCGTGCCATTCATAGAATCAGCGAATATGTTGATCCTGAGCCTGGCTCACGCACAGTTCTCTGGTGATGGGACGCTGATCGGACAGCACGTAAGTTCAACCCTTCGTCTCGCATGTAATTGAGTGTATAGTAACGAACCATTGATTACAGTATGATCTCCTGAACGGCTGGGCGAGCTTCCTTGTCAACAACTCGATGGCACCTGGCGATGAGTGAGCACAAAACGGTTTCGTAACTATTCCTTCTAGCGGACTAACTCGAGTTCGCACGTAGGACCACGTCGAGTTCAGACGGCATTTCAGCGACGAATCAGACTAACCTTGCACTGAAGGGCATCCTAGGCATCAGCGCGATGTCAAAGATCAGCGACTTCACGGGGCGCTCCGACGATCAGAGTCATTATCAGGTACGTTTCAATCTCCCCGCGTAGTTCTCGATCGACTACTGAACTTGTCCCATACGACCCTCGAACAATGTGTGCTGGACGCAGAGTGTTGCGACGCAGTATGCACAACAGTGGACGAGCCTTGCGTCTGCGTCCGACGGCTTGGTATCGAGTTTTGGCTCGGGTTCGTCCGGAATCATGTACAACCTGTTCGCAGACAAGCTTCTCCAGCTGAATTTGATTGGAGATTCTGTGGGTGCTTATCTTGATTTTTCTGCTACATCATACTTATGGAACTATTTTATGCAGGTGTACAACTTGCAAACCTCATACTGCAAGACACAGGCTTGTAGGTCATATTTTCCTGTTTAGTTGCGTTCTTACTGACATGTTTTGCTCTTAAATCAGCGGCGAACTCGTTTGGCATTCCACTGGACAGTGGCAACTCGTCGCTCGCTCGATCAGGTTGGTCATTCGAAGTATTCCTCCTTGTACCCGTGGTCAACGAAGTCCGTGTTTTAGACTGGACCATGTTCGCCGCCGCTATTGTCACAGACACTTCTGTGCGGGACTCAATGATCTCGCTCCTCCATTCATACGCCTCGCCTAACCTTGAAAACCTGCCATTTGCCGTTATGTATAACCCAACTAATGGCCACCAGCTTGGAGGCATTAATAGGCACGTTCAAATCCTGTTATTCGTTTCAAAACAATATACTGACTATCGATGTGCTTTGTATCTATTAGTCCTGCGCAAGGAGCTATGTTCGCTCCGCTTGCCCTGAAGTACGTTAATATATCACTATTATTAAAAGCGATGCGGGCTGACTAGCCCCACAGCGTTGCTTTGCAACCAGTGAGCTTTGGTGGCCCCGCTTCGAGTGACAACAAAAAGAGGAAGGGCATGATTGCTGGCGCAACCGTCGGAGCCCTCGCATTAGTCGGGCTGATCGCTGGTATCTGCGTCTTATTATATCGTCGCCGCGAGCAGGGACCGAAGGGCAGCTACAATCGTGCAGACCGCATCGAACGCCTTAAGCCGACGACTTACACCTCTGACTCCGTGCTCGAGCCTCTTAGCCAGACTGTGCATCGCGATATGCACGACATGCGCAACCAGCCTGGGACGACGCGATATATGAGTTCGGACAGTATCGATGTGGGTGAACTTCCTGGCCAGGTCACCGTACCCGCTGCCGGTAGAGCCGTGCCGTACGGAGTTGTCACGCCATTTGTGGTGCAGAGTGCAAGGCAGCATGATGTCGATGCGGATAGCGATGCTGTGTCGACTGTGCTGTCACGGAACAGGTCATCAGACGTCAGTAGGTGGATGGGCAGTTCAGGGGGCAGAAGCGCGGCGAGCATGAGCCCCCCGCCTGTGCCAGATCCCAAAACAGTCGTGCAGCAAGAGGAGCTAAGGTCGGAGGTGGACAATCTGCGGAGAGAGATCGAGCGGATAAGAGAAGAGACTGCGGTGCTTGGCGAAGCACCACCTCCCTCTTACGATGCTGACCTTACGAACTCGCTAAGGACTACAGGCTCGCCGTAGGCTTTTAATTTATCCGGAGTCTGTCGTGGACGTTTTATTTACTGTTGGTTTTGTACTTGATATTTTGGTTTAGTATTATTCCTGGTACTTGCAGTCGGATCTGAAACCGTAAGAAATTCTGATATGTTCTAGTGAGAGAAATTTGTCCTACTCGATGTTGCTTCTAGGCTTAATGATCCTATTGTACTTGTCACGGTGTAGGCACTACATAGAAGGCTGTTGTCAGGCTGCCCCAAGAATATTCATTGGTGGATGTATATGAATTCCTGGTGCGATCCTCCTGTCTTGCAATTAATGTTTCCAGCTAGACAAGCGAGAATTTTTGCAGAAGCGCAGACAATCTGGATTCAAAGCGTCAGATACGACTGAATGACTTCACGAAACTCGACGCTTATTGATCCCACGCGGGGAGCCTCTGACGCGTCGAAGATGAATATAATTATTATTGCTGCATGGCCCACGCCGAACAGAAGAATTCGAAGGGTAATACTCACGTTAGATGTCACGTGCGAGACCAAGTTGATGGAAATTTAAGAAAAGGGAATATCTTATTTTCCTGTCAGGCCGCTGCTGCGTTTAAAATTTAACGAGAGCCATAGTGTTATTAGAACGGCTATCTATTATATGCGTACTGTTTTGTGCTGCTCATGAGGATTTCAAGTCAAAGCAGATGAGTGACATAAGCGGCACTAAAGGTGATTGTGGCATGGAATGCGGGCGTGAGAACTGCTTATGAGTTTCCATGTTGAGTTTCGCTTCGTACTCGTTGTAACTCAACTCGTGTCTGTGCAGAGCGCCGACCATCGACCTTTCGACACAAAGTTAGACTCCCAAGATTCAAATGCAGAATATCGAACTCAGCGCGCGTATGCTTAATTCGGCCACAGAGTCGAAAAGGATGTCTTCGTCACTCGAACGGAGCAGCTTGTCTGCGTTGCTACCTTTCTTCTCTTCTCTCCCAGAAGGCAATAACAACGTGAACACTGATGAATTCTGGGGAAATTTGATCGAGGAACAGTGCGTGGCTCTTCTCCTCACTTGATCTATGACTCCATAACGCTCATTTCTCATGCAGTAACTCGAACCTCAATACTTCGAGCGTAACACAAGTCGCCAAAACCAGAGGATTCAAGAGCGCAAGGATGATTCATAAAAATGCCACAGGGATGCTTCTCACTCTGCAGACCCTGGTGCGGTCACTAGAAGAGATAAACGCGTCGTTCAAAGAGCGCACTGACCGCATGGCGCTTAGGCACGGCTTGGACAGCTTGCCCGACGAGGTTCTCTTACACATATTCGGCGATGCCACGTCAGTTTTTACAGAGGCTTTGGAGCTTTCGCATGTCTGCTCGCGATTCAGACAAGTGATACTGGGCGCTTCTCGACTTTGGGCTAACTGCAGGCTGAACACGGATATGAGCCTTCGGCAGGTCGAGGCTCTCGTAGATAGGAGTCGAGATCATCTGCTTAGGGTCGACATCGGTCCCAAGCACGATAATTGGCTACGGCACGTAAAGAAACTCTTCTGCCTGAAAGATCGGCTGGAAGAGCTCGAATTTTATGGAGTTCGTGGAGCTCGCGCTTTCGAAAGTGATCCAATTTCAAGACTTTACACTGTAAATGAAATGGTCAATCTTCGCAAGTTGACTATCAATGCTCTAGGCTGGCCTGTTGACTTTTCCCATTTCTATCGATCGTGGAAATTACCGAATCTCAAATACTTGGGATTCACAAACATCGTTCTCGAGCCAGTCTTTAGACAAAATTTGTCTTGTTGCCATATCGAATTCACAGGCGTTTTCAATCCCGACTTATTAACGCCTTTTCTTCGATCATTGGCGTCCTTGGAAACTCTGGAGATCGACCTCGTTGACATCTCTGTTGAGAACGAGGATTTTGAGAACGAGGATAGTGATGACGAGGAGAAGAACGAAGACAACAATGACAATGTCCAAGAAGATCTGAGCTCCCGGATCTCCAACATCGCTTCTTTCTCTTTCGGCGTCTTCGGAACAACATCTATACCGTTTGCGAGGCGCGTGCTTGAGACCATTCGTCCGAACGTTACCGAGATGTCCCTCGCAATCGTTCATCCCGAGTGCAACCGTGATTCCCAGATTTATTGGCGAGGAGACTATCTCCTTAAATCAATGCGATACTTCCCAATGGTCGAGAAACTTCGTATCCACTTCTCAGGACCCAGCGACTATGATTTGAATTTCAGCACGATCCTACTTCGCCTGCCTCAAAGCTTGGAGAATCTTCGATTCGAGGCACCTGGGCACACCCTATCGATGGATGGCTGTAGTTTCACACTCCCTCGACTCCGTACTCTTCATTTCCGCGATTGCGACAGAATGGATCTCAAATTCATCGAGGCCGTCGGCGATAATTTCAATAGGGTGATCGAAAACGTCGAGGTCGTTTGCTGTCGTCCCATAGAAGAAGAAAACGTTAGAGGTGCTTTTCCAAGTTCGGAGGTCGTTTGGTTTTCTTGATCTAGTGCTTTCGATAAATGTGAGCTCGCATTCACTTGTTTGAAACATCATTTTCTAACATCCCGGCCTTGCGCAGTGCACATGGGAATCTTAATCCATAGTCTCAGTACTATTTCATTGTCAGTATTTTCTATTATCTTTGAAAACAAGCTAGGAAAGGCTTTGCTTCGCGTGTCGGCACAATCTTCCTCGTTATGGACAAGCCATTCTCGCGATTGCGGCTCCAAGGCATCGTGAGTCTACTTTGCAGCGAAACCAACCGATCATAGACAAGCAACTCGTGGTGGGAGATTTTGACTTTTAGCGAAAAATACTAGGAAGCCGAACTGCATTCCCCACTGTGGTGATTGTGTACATATATCGCCAGTACTGGGTGTCTAGGCTGATTTGGTGTATCTTGTGTAGAATATGTACATGTATGTACATGTACAATATATGTCAAATGATCGGTTGAAACAGATAACTCGGACAAGAGATGTTTATAGTATATCTCATACAAAAGCAAGCTTTCTCTCGACTACCGGAGGAAATACAGATCTTTAGACTTCCTGCTCCGTTAACTGGTTCAATTTCTGCCTCTGGTTGCTCGTGGATTCAGCGGACATGAGGGGAAAGGCTTGACCTCCAAAGACTTTTCAATCACTTAGTTTTATAGGCACACGTAGGTTTTTACCGAGCAACCTATTTACATACCGAGCTTGTATCATGCATGTAGCGCTGAGCGTATTTGATCAACTTGACGATGAAAGTAAAATGAAGCGGCGGAGACGGCAACGGCCATCGAGAAGTCTTGTTGCTGTTCGGAATACACGAGCAAGCACTCAGATGCGTGTCTGGCTAACGAACTTCGTACGGTATTATGTAACGACGAATTTGATAACACCAACAATTTCACGCGCTTGTACATAAAACATGCGATTCATTGATCTTAACCTCGAGAAGAGAAGACGGGAGAACACGTTGTCTGAAGCTTGGGATCTATCTCGATCCGACAAACAATCTCAAGAACTCCACAACTCACCTACGAGTGCTGGTATGTGCGTTAGTATCGCTTATATGTAAAATGCGACTAGGAAACTGCCTCACAACTTTAACTGCTTTGAATCGGTACAACCCGAAAAATGAATGTTGAGCACAGCCGGCGCTCGGAAATGAGTCTATCACGAGAAGGCGGATTTGCTGCCGTAAGCGTGGATCATTAAAACACTTGTTCGTGTTGATCAATACATATAATGACCGGTGCATAATCTTTTGACAGAAAAAGGAAGACGCGTGCTCGACAGATGTTCCGAAATCCACTATCGACAGGCCAGCCAACGTCAAGCAACGCGCAATATTACGAGCTCGTCGGTCTGTCGACAGAGAAACATTCACGATAAAATGAGTCTCATTCTTCAAGATAACATATAAAGTTCGTATAAGTACCGGAACTCAAGCTAGCGCAGTGTTGCATCAGGGACGATCCAAATGTTCATTTGATGAGCATGCATACCGCACGTGAGAATAATCTGCAATGTCGTGGATCAGCAGCGTCTCCGTAAACCAGGGCATACTGAATATATATGCACACTTCGAACCCAGGTCGCGGCGAAGGACCTAATTCCGCTCGTACGCGTCATGAACGATATCTCTAGCGAAATAAATAAGAGCACAGGGCGTGGTTAACATGCAATTTGCCATCCGGCAAGTTCAGTCAGGCGCCGCGGGAGGGCACGCGGGAAACGCGCCTTAGCGCTTGCCTGCCAGAGTTCCAGACCATCTTCACGTATAAAGGAGAGGCGAAGTCGTTTATCGCGCCCTCAGATTCCTCCATTCATACATCATCTGCATCACTTCAAAGCCTTTCATACCCAACAATGCGCTTCTTCTGGAGTTCGCGCAGTCGCTCGCGTTCTGATCCCTCCGACGGCATGCCTGCGCTTCCAAGAACGCTTCCGCTATTCACTAGCGAAAAAAGAAACACACTCGCGGCGACATGTCGGGATCTATCCGCGTATTACGAGCGCCAGGCCAACCTCGACAGTTTCTCCTCTCCGGAGCCTTCGACAAAGAGCCCCAGCTGCAGTTCGGTGTCGCCCATCTCATGGAATTCCCAACTGACCGACTCGCCGAGATCGATCGCGCGCTCACCAGGGCGTGTAGACAGTGAACGAATCATGCAGACAAGTCATGTCCAAAGCCCTTTTAGCAGGGGAGGAAGTTCGCCTTCCCTGCATCGGTTTAACAAACGTATAGGGGATGCGCCAGCATCTCCACTTTCTGAATGGGACACATTCGACGTCAACTCCGTGGATACAGCTGTAAACCTCCTGCAGGGAGTAGCGAGCTACCACGACGTCGACCGTTTCGTCCAGGTTGTCCGTGTCTGGTTGAAGAGCCTACCAAGGCTCAACAACCTCGATGCGGCTGCCCACATCCGCTCAGCGGCCATCAACCACTTCCTCCGCGTCTGGCACCCGGTGAGCATGCATTTCTGCCCTCCTCTTCTCGCCGTCTGACATGTCCTTACTAGTCGTACAAGGAGACACTCACCTTCAGCGGCGATGCATCTCTGGACGTGAGATTCGCGGTCGCGAGGCTCCTCGGCATGCTTCTTCGTGCCAAGGTGGTCGATTGCACGGACATCGCGTTCGCCGCAGAGTTTCTCTTCGCGCATCGCCAACACGAGGGATACATGCGGGGCCTGTATGAGTTGATCAGCACCGCTGGAGATAAAGCAGCCCAGCCGGCATCCCTCGAGCGTATGATGGCGTTAGTAGAGGGCCTAGAGAATGCGAAGAAGGTCCACGGATGTCACGGAGTGGCGGAATATGCCGATGTACATTTTCAGATTCATCTGGTTCTCAACGGATCGCTGATTGCGAGCTCACCTGCAGGGCATCGTCAACATCATCCGTTACTACGAAGACGTTCGTGCGTTCAAATCGCTCGCAACGCCCTCAAGCTCGAAGAGTAGACAGTTCAGTCGCGCCGTCTAGCTCGGCCATTGTTTCCGTTCACTATGGACACATTAAAACCGTAGATTTTATCTCCAAATATGCGTGCAGAACTTACCACTGGAGAACTTTCATGTATTCTGCACTTTTCTACAATAGTTAGACAATGTAGGCGATGGTGTAAACGAAAAAGGGCGTACCATCGTGTTATTGTGTTAGTGGAGGCCTTGAATTGCTGTTGGAGACGGAGGTTGACTTGGACAAGCACAAAAAGTGCGCGTTCAACATGCGGTAGGTTTGATTTTGACGATCTAAATCAATCATCGGTTTCGTAAAGAGAAGCCAACGTGGCAGCGAGGCGTACATACCTTCTTCATCGATATGACCCTGATGAGCGCGATCCTGGTTGGAGCTCGAAGTAAGATATATACGCGCAGCGCGAAGAAAAAGGACCTTTCCAAAACAACGCAATCGACTTCCGTATTCAGGAAGAATTCAATGGTCTAAGTCCAACTCACTTGACCACAGAAATAAAAAGCATCCAACGACATTCGTATGCGCGAGGGTTGCCTCGAGGAGTAGGTACGGCTGACTTCAGATCGATTGGTTCAGTAAGACTTCTCAAGCCTTGAGGTCAGGTTTCCGCGTGTATTCGAGCGCTGAGCCGTTATTAGCACTTCTTTCTTACTCCAGTTACTGCTCCGGACCTTCCATGGTCGCCATGATTTATTGCAAGAGATGGCAGTCTTCAACGCGTGTCCGCTTTTTTCGTATCGATATTCTCAGCGCCATAAGAAGGAAGTTTTCGGTATCAACAGAGCATAATATAATTCGTACGAGTAGCGAAGATACTGAGTGAAAAATGGATGTTTGAATGAAAATTTTAGAGAATTTACCGTCCGCTTTTGGCTTTGTTTGTAGATATTTGGTCTTCGTGGCGTCTGAGTCGCACTGACATTCACACTTCTCCCCACTCGCTTTCTAGTATATAAATCCTAAATATCCTTCAGGCCAAAAGGTTGCATCACCTTTGGAGGGAGGTGTTTGTAAATGTTTGTAGTTCTGGTGCTTAACGAATCCGACACTCTCCCCAACCAGAATCTACGCGTCCGAAAGCTTATGCACACTACTATTCCTCTGATCATCTAACTTCTACATAATCCTTCGTCCCCAAATTCGGGAGTCAGCAGCAATTGAAATTGGAATAAGAATGCTAAGAAAAGCGCAGATGCTGATAAGCGAGCAGGACAATCAGGTCAAGACGGGAGTATTTATCGTTGCACTTACCTACATCCACTATTCAGTAAAATGATAATAGTCGTCCTCGAACTTCGGTGCGCGGTCACGCCAACAGATCTTCGCCTTCGGAATCACCATCTCCAATTCCTCCAGGCCTAAATCAGGACATCCCGCGACTTCCAGCTTCTCAAAAGTGTCCCATTCGCCGGAGGCCTTGCGGCCGATCAGGTCAGTCACGTAACTTTGCGAAAGATCGAACATTCTCCTGAGAGTGAGTGTACGGAGATTTGGGCGCGCGGGGTAAGAGGATTCTGGAGAACGGATGAATGGTGCGTCGATAGTGAGATGTTTAAGAGCCGGCGTCAAGTCAGAAATACAGTTTAATGGAGAGCCATCTTCCGGGTCGGAGGTGTCTTTTTCGACGCGAAGGAGCAGAGTGAGATCCTCCAACATTGGATAGCGAGCCTCAGTGTGATCGAAATCGTCATTTATGTAAAACAGTACAAACTCGATCCAGTCGTCCAATGCTCGTCCGTCAGCAAGATAAAATGCCGCCGATAGCCGAGACAGCGCTGGAAAGCGGGTGAGGTTCATGAGTCGGCGATATTCATCAGCGTTTGCATTACTGCGTATTTTCAGCGAAAACGACTCCAGCTCTGAATGTGTAAGGAAGTCGGTAGGACGTTCTTCTTGAAAGTCGGCATTAGGGAAGAAACCTGCGTCGAGATTTAGTGCAAGATGTTTCAGTTTCGGTGCGAATATCAAGAAGTGTATCAGTCGGAATAAATCGACGAATTTGGGGCCTGAGTTGTTAGGAACGAATGACAAGTCGCAATGCGTAAGACATGACACAGAAGACAGCTCAGGAATGATATTGTACGCTGTTAGGCTTCGAAGATTAGGCGTATCCCACACGAGGTGTACAAGAGGCAAATCTTTGCGACACTCCGTGATACGGATGCAAAGATGTTCGAGGTCGAGGAAGGACAATCCACGGAAATGGTGAAGCAACTTCTGGATGAGCCTTGCTGTTTGACGATCCCCGGTCCAGTTTGTGTCGAAAGTCAATGTCTGCAGGCGTGACGAAGTGGCCACGTTTGATATCTTCTGAAAAACCCGTTCTGGGACTTTCCCAGATATCTCTAAATCTAGCCTGGACGATTTACTCCTTGAGAGCCAGATATTCAGCTGGCTATGGGATTTGACTAAGCGAAGATTAATGTTTGCCCAGAGGCGAGGCAAGCGCAATGCGAGATTCCGAAAGCGACGGGAGACATGTGAGAGGATGACGGGAGATTTCATGCGTACATATTCGTCATCAACGCAGTCTGCACAAAAATATTCGAACACCAAGGATAGGACGTCGTCGGGGAGTGAGTCGATGCCGTCCTGCAAAACCAATGGATGCAACTTGGTCTGGATGGCGGTCACGTTCTCTTCCGAGAGTTTTAATAGGTCATTAAGAACCGTCGTCAGCTTCTTGAGAGTTCGCAAAGCGGCCTTTCCTCGTGAGAGGGTATTTTTCAAGCTTCGTGACGGACGGCTGCCTTTAATAATCGGCGTCCGTAGGCGAGCTCGAAGGACTCACTCCATAGTGCCAACGTGAAATCTCCCATCCTTTGCGTCCACCAGGTCATAAAAGTACTCATTAGAGAACGTATGGTCCACAGCGTCGTTCACAGCATCATTCACGGCGGCAGCTGCTGCGAAAAAGCGTGACCCTTGCGACGAAAGCATGGCGATGCAGAGGTGCCTCCTCGCCCGTCGCCTTTCAGTTAGCGGTTCTATGGATGCAGAAGAGAGTGATGCAGAAGTGAAACTCGTCTTCGAGAACGTCAGAGTTGTTTTAGTATAAGTACGAAGAAAAGGAGATGAGAGTTGAGGTGAGGGGAGGCAACGCCTGCAGTGTAAAAGAGTGTGCCTTTGTACTTGTTTACATATCTACCAAAAACGGAATTTTTGCGGCTCATGAGTAGAAGACGAATTACAGAGCGAGGTTTTGAGCTCTCCACCTTTCTGAACGATTTAAGCTGAATACTACTGGGGTCGTATGGGTCTGGGAGGTCTGCTTGGCACATTTTTGAATTTCGCCCTCAAACTGTCAGAATAGTGGTTTTACATGGCTGTTCTGATACGTTGAGGAAGAAAAAAAATCGACCAAATAGAACTCCAAGCCCCATATCACCCGAGTACTCTCCGGCTTAAATCGTGCAGAACGGTGGAGAATTGAGCTCAAAAACTCGTTCTGCGCATTTGCATATATGCACGGCCACTTCTGCGCGCGCTGAGGTCACGTGATGATCGAAAAAAAAAATGCGCTCACCTCCTGCTTTTTTTGTTGCTACAAATCTCTCCTCATAAACAAGCTATATAATATCGGGTTCTTGTTGTACTTCTAGCTTTAAGATATAGTTTTATGGCTTTTGTTTAAGAAAAGTCAGCAAGGAGTGACTGGGTTGTGTCAAGTTGGCATCTGTAGACTGTAGGCCTTTGCCACCGGAACTTCCTAAAATGACAGGAACCGATCATTTGTCAGATTACAAAGCGTGCACACTCTTTTGGCAGGCGTTGCCTCCCCTCAGTTAAATTTTGATTTCTCTTCCCGTCTCATGACTGTCATCTGCGTTCGCCTTTCACTGCTGTCTCTTATAGGAGGAACGACTGATACGTACAGGCCTGCTTTATGCGGAGGCTTGAAGCAAGGCTCCTACCGAAGTGCACAAATGCGGAGGTTTACGGCTCGTGGAACAAGTTCTCGGAGGATCTAACTGGACTATATAACACGAATAAATTGAAGTTCTGTGGCCTTTACTAGCTGTAAACCATGCATCAGATTCCCTAGCTGTACCTCCGGCCACTGGCGGGACTCATCTCGTCGGAACCAGCCGTGGTTTTACGACTCATACGCATCGCCAAGACAATATTTGCCCATGAGCAAAACAAGGACGCCAGATCCGAACGGGGTCAGTACTTTTCGTGCTGCGGCGCACGGCCGCTCCAGAGGTTCTTCTCCTTCTGCAATATTTCTCCAGAGCGCAATCAATTTGAGCTCAAAGCTTCAAATGGCTTCACGAAACACAACACTTTTTGAACCAATGGCGCTTTGCGGTCATTTTTGTCTCATCCTTCTCTCGCAGATTTGTGCGGTTTCGATGCGGATTTATCTGAGTCTGGTGATCAACAAATATATAGTAGGGCGCGCTATCTTCTTGGCGCTCTGCTAAGACTCCTATAAAATTAAGCAGACATGGCATGGCTCTAGCTGCGTCATTTACAACCCAGTAAGACAATGCCCTTGATATCTGTCAATGAGCAAGACCACAGTCTTTTCTACGAGGACTCCGGCGTCCCCTTGGGTACAGAGGAGTCCTACACGACACTGATCGTAATACACGGGGCTTCGTTCCACGGAGGTAAGCTCTGAAAGCGTCCACATGTAAAGCCAGCTGCTGATCCACAGCACAGGCGTGTTTAGACGCCTCCTTCCGCTTGCCCCTCTGCATGCTGTTCGGCTTGTCCTTGTCAATCGCCGCGACTCCGGCTCTTCTCCGTACACCGATACCGACCTTGCGCAGATCAATGGCAACGACGCCGCTGCGCATGAGAATTTCCAGCGGGCACGAGGCATGGAGTTGGCCACCTTCGTTCGGTGCTTCGTGGAACGCGAAAAGGTTCCGCAAGCGTCGCCCGACGGAAAGAGCGGTGGCGTCTCCTTGACGGGCTGGTCGTCTGGGAACTTCTACACGCTGCCCCTACTTGCATACGCGGACTCCATTCCAGCAGAAACCAGAGAGGCGATCACGCCGTTCCTCCGGTCTCTCATAATATTCGGTGAGTGTTATCCTCCGGTCCTTGTCGTCTAATGCGAACCTAGTCAACGGCACAGACCCTCCGCGCTCGCTTCTAGGGTTCAGCGTCCTGGAGCACGGCTTCGACATGCTGCACGACGCGTCGCTCACGCCAGCGGAGCGCGCCGAACGCTTCGCGCAGTTTTTCAGCATATGGGTCGGCACATATTACACGCACCCGAACCTGGCTTCGCGGGACGTCAGCGGCCTGCAGCTCATACCCGCCGAGGGGCTGCGTACTGCCACCACGCTCGCGATGTCTGCCGACGATATGCGCGGGGTGAGATGGACCGCGGCGTTGGAGAGCAGCGAGGTCGCCGTGCGGCCGATTCTGCCTGCGACATACGCGGAGCAAGTGCGGCGCGCGCTGGTCGACGACAGGCTCGCGGCGTATTGGCCGCGGTACGGCGTGGACGTCGTGTGGTGCGAGAACATAGTGTGGGTCGTCATCGATGCCGTCTGGCGGGTGGAAAAGTTGCGAAAGACGGCAGATGAGGAAGGGATTAAGGGCAGGGCGTTTAGATCGCTGATGATCCCCGGCGCGAATCATTTTGTGAGTACTGTATTCTGCAATGGTTTCTGTAGTTGTGCTGAGTCCTTGTCTTCAAGCCCCACTGGGATGAGCCTGAAGCTACCATGAAGTTTTTCGCAGATGTGCTCGGTAATGACGATAAACGTTGAAGCCTGGATATCCGGGCCTTCGAAGAAGCGAAAGAAGAACATAATCCACGACATTTAATCCCAGAATCAGTTCTAAATAGTTTTGACATGTGTCTTTTTTGATTATTCCACAATTGACATGGTCTTGCGTCGTGAGGAAATTTACTGCCGAAACCAGGGCCGCGGACATATGAACCTCCGGCATCACACGTGACCTCGACCGCGACTTGTAATGTTCGCTTGGCAACCTGAAAATGACTCTCCCCTCCTTTTCTTCATACTCACTCTCAAATAATCCTCACATTCTCGGAGGCGGCCTCATCTTCCACACGACCCTCTTCTGCATCAACCTAACTGTTAAGAGCCGGCAGAAAGCACCGTCGCTATGCTTTCCTCGCAAGAGTCACGTTTTTCAGCAGCAGTTACCGCCGTGAACAATGCTGCGAACGACGCCATGTACCGCCTGCTTTTCTTTGGGCCCTTGGATGACTTGACGGACGCAGAAACGAACTCTCCTGTAGGTTCCTTGATGTGAGTCCTCTCTGTTCCCTTCGTGACCGCTGATTATTGAAGACAGCCAACTGACGCAAACTCAGGTTCAAAGATACGCTCTCGCGAGGGAAGGCCGCTTTTCGGACTCTCAAGAAACTGAGAACGGCACTCAATAATATGTTGGATCTCTCGGAAGAGACCATGGACGCCATCCAGCCCAAGCTGAATTCGTTAGTCTTACAGGATGGTATCGACACGCTTCCAGACCATGTTCTAGCGGTGATATTCGAATGCCTATGTGTCGACAAAGATGCAGGTCCAAAGGAGCCCGCCATTCTTTCTCATGTCTCTAGTCGCTTCCGGAGGATAGCTCTGACGCTACCTCGAATCTGGACGAAGATCGACTTTCGCTCTATCCAATCTCATGACCAGCTGGATACCTGGCTTTCAAGGAGCAAAGGATCGAGGCTGGATATAATGGTTTCTGACGACCGGGACGAATATTTCCCGAAGATTGCAGACGTCTCAATTTGTTCGCGTGTGCAGACTCTCAGTCTCAACCCGATCGAGACGCTTGGTTACATCGGCGAAGAGAAAATGCTCGCCGAAGATCTTTATAACCACTTCGACGGGTTGTCCTTCCCCGCCCTCGAGCATCTTGGTATGGCATTTTCCGATTATATCACGGAGTCGGATGAAAACCAGGCTCTCTTATGTCCGACATGGGATATGCCTAATCTCCGAAGTCTTATGGCGTACAACATCATTCCCAAGCAGTCTTCTTTATCATTCCTTACGCATTGCGAATTATCGTTCGTTTCGTACAAATCAGATCCAATCATCGGCAATCCATTCCAGCTGCTATCGTTCTTCCGGTCGACGCCGAAGTTGAGGCATCTTGCGCTGAGATTTGAATCTGTTTCATTTCCTGGAATGAATGCTGAAGAGGCGAAATCTGTCGGCGTCACTGCGCTTACGAATCTCGAGTCGTTTTCGCTAAAAATCCTCCATGAAGTGAATGCTGAAGAATATCGACAACTCATGAACCACACACACTTTCCTGCTCTGTCTCGGCTCACAGTGGCATTTTATCTCGCCGAAGAGAAATCTCGGGACGGCTGGATTGAGTACGTCCTATTCAACGTCGACGATGATCGCAAGGGCATCAAAGTTCGTTATCCAATGTTGGAGGATCTTACTCTGCTCTTCCGCGCGATGAACGGCCACCGCGACCCGATGAACGATAACTCGCCGCTAGCTTGCATTTCCAATTTGGCGCCGGCACTTAAACACCTCACAATCGACGCCCCGACCATCCCTTCCCCATTACAATCTTACTCTTCATATCCAAACCTCCGCACACTCACTCTGAGGAGATTATTCGATCTTTCCGACAGCTACGTGACTGACCTGATAGGCCAGAAGTCCTCCAGTGGACAAGACGCTTTCGAGAGGCTGGAAATCGCGGGATGTCCCGATCTGGACCTGGAAGCGTTGGAGGAGGTGCTGCCGAAGGCGAAGATCTATTGGTGTGATCGCGCACCGAAGTACGAGGGCGACTATGATCCGAACTGAACAGCAGATGTCGGTAATATAAACGATACTGAACCTGTTCATCTTGCTATGTATATTTCGCAATGGGACGCTGATTGACTTGCAGTGTATTCTCATTGCCGATGTGGATCAAAGCCTGTGAAAATGCTATTGCTGTCACCCGTAGCGCCCTCGACCATCAAAACTCGATGAAATTGTTGCCTGACATAGTGCAGTCGAGTAAGATATCGGATAAAAGCGTCTAGCTTCTAAGAGTTGGAAAGACGAACTACGAATATTGTGCCAGCTGATAGAAACGACATCTCTGAGCTCCTTCGCAGCGGTTTGCTCTTCGAGGATCCATGCGCAATCGTCAATAACTCGGCCTTGAACTCTAATCCGCTCCTGCCAGTTACGAGGCGATCCATTCGTTCAATGCAATAAAATGATGTCCTCTTTTCTTCGGGACTTTCCTGGGATAGGACTCCCAAAGTATCACGTGACTTTTGCACGAGTGGCTGTGTGCCCTCCCGTGGAACCTTCTGTCGCAGCGTCTTCCTCTGCGCATTTGGAGCATAAAAAACCTCAGATTAAGCCTTAGTCACCCACATATCCAATCATGGTTATAAAAGCTGAGCTCAAGCCATCCATAATAGGCCCCTTGCGGTCTCTTGCTCACTCTCGATCTTTCCACGAAATCACTTCAAGCTACACTCGACGCTCGAGAAAAGCTACATGTACCCCTCTGCTCAGCGCCGTCATCGAGCAGCTCATGAAAGATACGACGCTCCGCCCATCGCCATGTTTCCCTCACGAGTACGAGTGGTCCGCATCACTGCCGCAGCTGCCGCCTTGCGCGGTAGGGTTACTCGACCTAATGCCTTACGGGTACTTTTAGAAGAGATCGGGAGCGCCGTACAAGCAAAGTTGGCCTTTCAGAAAGGCTTCGCATCGCTCCCAGACGATATCCTAGCCCTGGTGTTTGAAAGTTTCTGTATCGGCACATGCCCGAGAGAACCCCTCGTCCTTTCGCACGTCTGCCGTCGCTTTCGGAAGATAGCATTAAAGCTACCCCGAATATGGTCCACTATCAGCCTCACATCCAAGAGATCCCCAGAACTTTTGGAATGCTTTCTTTCACGAAGTAAGAATGTCGGGCTTTACTTGAAGATCTCCCCAGGGTCCCCCGAGCACTTATTAACCTTAATCACCAACGAGTCACTCTCATCTCGTTGGCAGACATTCGACTTCGACATTACCAAATTCAACCTTCAGAAAAAAGCCAAGATCGTCGAGTTTTTTGACCAAACATTCTCTTTACTCGAAAGCGTCAGCCTGTACTATGACTATCATCTTGTAGAGTCATACGAAAAGCTACCCAATCCCGATTTATCTTGGAGGATGCCAAAGCTTCGAAATTTATCACTGTACAACATCATCCCTAGCTCTCCGTCTGAAAATCGTCTTACCTCTTGCGAAATTCCTTCGTTTCTGCAATACATCGCTTGGTCGTAGTTGACCATGCTAGGTTGCTCGATTTCCTGAAACTGTCGCCCAATTTGAAATGCCTTACCCTTCGTTTTGCACACTTCTCGTTCGGGACCCCCTCTACCACCCTCTCGAATACCAATGTCGCGGTTCTTCCTAATCTCCAATCTTTCTCCCTCGAGGTCTTTGGTAGGGAATGGGCCCTCGAGGTCTTTGATAGGGAACGGGCTGTCGATGGATTCCGGAATTTGATGGATCATATGGATTTTCCTGCTCTTTCAAAACTCACTGCAACACTCTATCTCAGACAATCCGATTTGGTCCTGTCAACTTCTAAGCCTGGCGACGAATGGGTCGACTCCGTCTTATTTCATTACATACGCGGTGCGATCGAGCGCCCGCGTTACCCGGTTTTACAAGACCTAACGCTCGTAATCCCGAGGGATAGAACTGCAGGACTCGGATCGCCTCTTTTAAATATCGACAAGCTCGCCCCTTCCCTGAAGCATTTGACCATCGATGTCGAGCGGGTCGTGTCTCCCCAGCTATGCTGGGAACCATGCTGGGAGGGTCCCTATCCGCGGCTGCGTACGCTCACGATCAGAGGGGTGAGCTTGCTCTGCGTGACGTTTGTGAAACATTTGATAAACTGCCGCGACGGGATGTGTCCGGAGACATTTGAAAGGCTCGAGATCGCGGGATGCTGGGTGCCTGATTTGTATATACTGGAGAAGGCGTTGCCGAAGGAGAAGTTCTGCCTCCTGGAACGCGCACCGCGGTTTAAACCAGATTTCCGCAAGACATTTTTTGATTTTTCCTAGGGACGTATGCGAGGTGAGATCTCGAGCTCCCTTCAATTCTGATTCTACTGACTATCCTTCTCATTTCCCATCTTCAGTTATTTTCTACCCTGACTCTCGTTCGTCGGCGATTTTGACACAGTTAGTCCAAGCGTGGAAGATGTATTGTAAAATAAAAGGCGCCGGGGGTCTAAAGCGGGTGCCGGGAATCCTACGTAGCGGTCATTGGCTGAAGCAGACGCCATAGGATTCTTTCGAAGTATTTCTATTTGTCACAGATGTATGTTATATGCTGCCTGCCTGTCATCATTTCCCCCCTTTTCGTCCTGGAATCAATCAGCCCTCCATCTCCTCGGGTGGCGGGCCCTGCTGCTCCTGCCCCTGCTGTGGCCGCTCCTTGCGCACGGCCTGCACGACGTCGTCGACGCGGAGGAGCATGCGTGCGGCCTCGATGGCCGTTTTGAGAATTTGGACCTGCATGAGAAAATGTGATGTTAGATTATATTGAGACGGACGGAAGGAAAGGACAAGAGAACCTTAACGCTGGCGGACTCGTAGAGCCCGTAGGTTTTCATATCGGCGGGCTTGCCAGTGTCACCGTTGATGCCCCAGGAGTGCTCGCCGGCGGCGTGTTTTGCCTGCACAAAGGGTGTAAGAGACGTCCATTCAAATGAGAAAAAAAAAAGTAGGCGTACGCGTAGCTCAGTGAGGACCCTGATGGCGTTACCGCCCGCGTTCTGGACGAGAGTGCGGGGGATAACCTCCATGGCGTCCGCGACGGCACGGAAGGGCCAGCCCTCGACGCCCGTGATGCTGCGCGCCTTCACATGGAGCGCAACGCTGACGGCCATCTCGGTCGCGCCGCCGCCGGGCGCGAGGCGGGGGTTGAAGACGGCGTTGCGCGCGACGGCCATGGCGTCCGCGAGGTTGCGGTCGATCTCGTTGAGGATGTCCTTGGACGGCCCGCGGAGGAGGATGGTGCACGCCTTCGGGCGGTCGCACTCGGTGAGGAAGGTGAAGTACTCGTCGCCGATCTTCTCGACGTTGAAGAGCCCGCACCGCGTGCCGACGTCCGCATCGCGCAGGTCCTCGACGCGGTTGACGATCGTCGCACCGACCGCGCGCGCGATGCGGTTGTTGTCCGACTTGCGCACGCGGCGCAGGGCGGTGATGTCCGCCTTGAGCAGGTAGTGCTGCGCGAGGTCCGACACGCCCTTCTCCGTGAAGACGAGATCCGGCTTGAACTCGATGATCTTGTCGCAGAGCGCCTTGACCTGCTCCTCCTCGATCTGCAGGACGCGGTTCCAGTCGTCCGCCTGGCTAATCTCGATGTTCGTCTGGCTCTCGCCCTTTTTGTATTCGAGCGGGCAGTCGAGCAAGACGATACGCGGGCGCGCGATGCGGCGGCGCATCTTCGGGTGCGTGACGTCCTTGTTGAGCATGACGCCCGCGAGCACGCGCGAGTCCTCGATCTCACCGCCAGGTACCTTCTCGACGCGCGCGTAGCGCTTGATGTCGACGGTCGTCGGCACGCCGGCGTCGTCGCTCTGCGCAACGGTGCGTACGGCCTGCAGAGCCAGACGGCACATGAGCTCGGACCAGCGCACGACGAACTTCGTCCCGATGGAGGTCTTAATGAGCGCGAGCATGTCGTCGTCGCTCGCTGTGTCGATGGGGATCGAGATGCGGTCGATGACGTCGAGCGCGGCGGACAGGGCCTTGTTGAAGGCGGAGATGATGACTACGGGGTGTATGCTGCGTTCGAGCTGCGGGAGGGATTGTGCGAGGATCTCGCCGGCTGCCTGGATGTGAGTATTTGGCGTTGATAGACTAGACGCGACACGCACCAAGAATAATGACACTCGTCGTGCCGTCGCCGCACTCCTCGTCCTGCGTCCTGCTGAGCTCGATCATGTTCTTCGCAGCGGGATGGGCGACGTCGATCTCGCGCAAAATAGCATTTCCGTCGTTCGTGAGCCTGAGGAAAAAACGGCGCATAAGTCCAGGCAGGTCGCGTTCGTGCAGCGGATGCGACTCACAGGATGCCGCCCATCGGATCGAGTATCATTTTGAGCATGGCTTTCGGACCAAGACATGTTCGTATCACGTCTGCGACTGTCTGAAAGAGCATGGGTCAGTAGCGTCTCGATACCCGACGTGCGTACGCACTTTTGCTGCCGTTATGTTAGAAACCTGTGCTTTGCGGCCAGACTGCCGCTCCGGCGCAGTGTCTGTCGATATCCTCATTAGCGGAATCCAAGAGTCAGGTCAAGCGACATACTCATTACAAAGACGGGCGTTTGTCCCGACATTTTTTTTAGATTCGTGCAGGAGGGAGGAGAAAAGGTGCTGAACGCGTCGGTGCGCGCAAAACGCGAGTTAGAGAGCTTGCGGTCGTCACAGATTCGCCTTTTATGGGATGCATTCGTCACGACAGGTTTTCACAGAACTGATTTCTTCACCAAGACGGCTCACGCCAATTCTGTCGTGCTCAAGATTATGTACATAGAGCACAGTACCATAGATACCTGAAATAAAGCAGAAATCTGGAAAGAGATTGGATTTTTTGACTTGATTGTATTATTCCTATCCGAGCTTTGGAAGGGTTAGTCCCATTTCGGGTATAATCTGGGTTTGGAAACTCAAAACAGTGTATTACATACACGTGTCACGCTGTCGAATCGCCTTGTATGTATGCGTGCCATCTCGACCACTCTTCGTCCCCGACCACGACCACGACATGGATAGCGCGCAGCCCATAATCACTATAGACCTCGTAACTAAGAATCGCTTATCTCTCTTCGACTCCGTCGCTGATCAGAAATTGCGCAGGTCCTGGACAGGCTCCTGACGAAGGACGTGCTCAAAGCCGTCTTGCACGCCATCCTCTTCCACAGGCTCTTTGGCACCATCAAGCCGCAGACCATGGAGGTGCTCGACGTCACGATGGTATTTCTAAATCCATACAAAACTCAGGCCCTTTTGATGAAATGGACTGACGCGTGGCGTCGGCCAGCCGGGGATCCGGGACGCGCAGACGGAGCAGCTCGTCGAGGACAAGGTCGACGCGTTCTGGAAGGGTATCGAGAGCGGCGCAAACAAGTCCGGGAAGGTGCGTCCACGTCGTTTCCTGTCATTGTTGGGTTTTCTCTTATTTCCCCCATAGATCACGGTCACCTTCGCGGAGCGCCGGCCGAAGAAGACGTGGTTCTCCATGGGCGAGGTCAGTCCCCCGCTGCACTTTCTACGATGCCGCGCTGATCGGTGTACGTGCCTTAGGAGGAAATACCCTGGGAGAAATGGTACGCTTCCTGCTCCTTTTTCGGCTGCTTAGACTGAACAGATGTCTTTTCGCAGGGTCATAAACGCAGAAGTACGCCAACCAACGACCGAACGCGGTGCGCATTCTCCTCCCCTCTCCCTGTCGTTGCTGACACCCATACATATACAACCTCGACTCCGGAAACAGAACGCCAGACATTCAACAGCACGCTCTCCTCCTCGCTCTCCGCCGCCCTGCGCACCATCCTTGCGCACACCGCCTCCGCGCGAGGCCGTGCGGCCGTCCCGCTCATCACTAACTCGTCAGGCGTCTCGCCTTTCCCTTTCACCATCGCCGTGCGCGTCGCGGGCGCTTCCGTGGAGGCTCAAGCTTGAGAGGATCAGGGATCCCAGAGGTATAAGCTTTTGAGCTCGGGGTTACGATATGGGGAGATGTGCGCTGGCGAGCGCACTCAAGATTGCGTTCCTATGGTCTGCCGTGCCCGGGCTCTCTTGCTCCACTATCGGGTAACGCGGGCGTCAGCGACAGGGACCCCGGAAAGTCAATCGACGCTGGCGTGCATTTGGGGCAGTGCATCCCTCGCCAGGCTACTTGCCTCGATCTGCGATGACCTCTGGGCTTCATTGCTCAGGACGATTAAGGGTGTTTGGCTTAGTCCAGATCCTCAACTCAGCCATTTCTTCATGAAGTCGCCCACAGGCCAGCTGACCGAGGAGATGGAAGACTGACTGATCGATACGTCGTAGCCGAAGGCAGACAGCATATAGCATACATTTGCGACAAATATAAATGCTTTGAAAGACTCCATGTCATCGGCCTCAGTCATGTGCAAACGGCAATTTCTAATCAGCATATAATATCTTAAACATTCGATCAACGAGCGCAAAACGTATGGTAGCAACAGCATTTTCAAAGACTTCGACCAACATCGGTAATGGGAATACACTGGACGTCAACTAGCCCCTCCCCCCCCCCCCCCCCCCCCCCCCCCCCATCGAGGAATATACATACGTTTGAAAGCATGAGCATTCCAAGAAACCACAGACTCTCGACGACCTTCTAGTTTCTGAATCAATTGAGATTGGAATAATAATGCAGCGGAAAGCGCAGATGCTAATAAGTGAACAGGGAGTATTCATCGTTGAACTTACCTACTTCTACCATCCAGTAAAATAATAGTAGTCATCCTCGTACTTCGGCGCGCGATCACGCCAACAGATCTTCGCCTTCGGAAGCACCTTCTCCAATTCCTCCAGGTCTAATTCAGGACATCCCGCGACTTCCAGCTTCTCGAAAGTGTTCCTCAATGGTCCGCCAGAGCGCTCTTGGCCAATCAGGTTGGTTATGTAGCCGTCATATAGATCGAATATTCTCCTCAGAGTAAGTGTGCGGAGATTTGGAACCGAGGGGTGAGCATTCAATGGACAAGAAATGCACGGGGCGTCGATAGTGAGATGTTTAAGAGCCGGTGTCAGGTTGGAAATGCATTCTAGGGAACAGCCAGAAAAATACGGGCCAGAATCATATTTCATCGCGCGAAGGAGTAGAGTGAGATCCTCCAACATTGGATAACGAGCTTCAGCGTGATCAGATTTGTCGTTTACGCGAAACAATACGTACTCGATCCAGTCGCCTAAGGGTTGCTCCTCCCCGAGGTAAATTGCCGCTGTGAGCCGAGACAGAACAGGAAAGTCTATGTAGTTCAAAAGTTTTCGACAACCTTCAGCCTCCACTTCATCAAAGATTTTGAGCGATAACGATTCCAGATTTGAGAGTTTAGTGACACCAACAAGTGTTGTCTCTTCAGAGTCGATTTCAGGAAACAAGACAAATTCGAATCTCAGCGAAAGATGCCTCAAGTTCGGTGTCGACCGGAAGAAGGATAGAAGTTGGAATGGATTGCCGATCGCTGGTACTGTATCGTACGAAATGATCGACAAGTCGCAATGGGTAAGGGATGGCAAAAACAATCCGGGAATGATATTGTATGTTGTAAGGCTTCGAAGAATAGGCATATCCCATGTCGGACGTAACAGAGGCTGGTTTTCTTCCGACTCTGTGATATACTCGCGAGAACCGATGCTAAGGTGTTCAAGGCCGGGGAAGGACAATCTGTCGAAATGGTGAAGTAAATTTCTGATGAGCCTAGCTTTCAGCCAATCGCTGGTCGTCTTTGTGTTGAAAGTCAACGTCTGAAGACGCGACAAAACGGCCACGTTTGATATCTTCTGGAAAAACGCTTCTGGGACTTCTCCAGAAATCTCTAAATCCAGCGCGGATGATTTACTCAGTGAGAGCCAGGTGTCCAGCTGGCCATGCGATTCGACTAAACGAAGATTGATGTTTGCCCAAATGCGAGGCAAGTGCAATGCGAGATTCCGAAAGCGACGAGAGACATGTGAGAGGATGACGGGAAATTTCATGCGTGCATCTTCATCGTCGACACAATTTGCACAAAAATATTCGAACACCAAGGATAGAACGTCATCGGGGAGTGAGTCGATGCCATCCTGCAAGACCAATGGATGCAGCTTGGATTGGATGACGTTCACGTTCTCTTCCGAGAGTTCCAATAGGTCATTAAGAACCGTCGTCAGCTTCTTGAGAGTTCGCAAAGCGGCCTTTCCTCGTGAGAGGGTATTTTTCAAGCTTCTGACGGACGGCTGCCTTTAACAATCGGCGTCCGTAGGCGAGCTCGAAGGACTCACTCCATAGTGCTGACGTAGAATCTGCCATCCTTCGCGTCTACCAGATCATCCAAGCACCCCTCAGAGAACATATGATCCACGGCGTCGTTCACGGCGTCATTCACGGCGACAGCTGCTGCGAAAAAGCGTGACCCTTGCGACGAAAGCATGGCGATGCAGAGGTGCCTCCACGCCCGCCTCCTTTCAGCAAGAGATTTTGTGGATCTGAAAGAGATCGATGCAGAAGTAATTCCCGTCTTCGAAAGCGCCAGGCTACTTTAGCGTAAGTTCGAAGAGAGAGTTGGCTTGTGGCGTTGCGGGATTGGCTAAAGACCGACGTCACGTGATATAATAGAGGTCCAATTTTGATTTTTCTTCCTGTCAGCTTTGTTCGTATCTGCGTTCGCCCTTCACTACTGTCTCTTATAGGAGGACTGACTGATACGCACAGGCCTACTTTATGCGGAGGCTTGAAGCAAGGCTCTACCGAAGTGTATATATTCACACGCTTGCGGAGGCTCGTGGAACAAGTTCTCGGAGGATCTAATTGGACTATATAACACGAATAAATCGAAGTTATGTGGCCTTTCCTAGCTGTAAACCATGCATCGGATTCCCTAGCTGCACCTCCGGTCACTGGCGGGACTCGCCTCGTCGGAACCAGCCGTGGTTTTACGACTCATACGACTCATACGCATCGCCAAGACAATATTTACTCATGAGCAAAACAAGGATGACAGATCCGAACGGGGCCAGTACTTTTCGTGCTGCGGCACACGGTCGCGCCAGAGGATCTTCATCTGCAACGCCTTCTTCAGAGCGCAATCAGTCTGAACTCAAAGCTTGAAAGACAACTGAATGGCTTCACGAAAAACAACACTTTTGAACCAATGGCGTTTCGCGGTGTTTTTGGCTCATCCTTCCCTCCCAGACTTGTGCGGTTTCGTTGCGGAGCTTTATCTGAGTCTGGTGATCGACAGATATATAGTAGGGCGCGCTATCTTCCCGGCGCTCCGTCAAGACTCCTACATGTATAAGATAAAGCAGACATGACATGGCTCTAACTGCATCATATACAACCCAGTAAGACAATGCCATTGATATCTGTCAATGAGCAAGGCCGCAGTCTTTTCTACGAGGACTCCGGCGTCCCCTTGGGTACAGAGGAGTCCTACACGACACTGATCGTAATACACGGGGCTTCGTTCCACGGAGGTAAGCTCTGAAAGAGTCCACATAAGAGCCAGTTGCTGATCCACAGCACAGGCGTATTTAAACGCCTCCTTCCGCTCGCCCCACTGCATGCTATTCGGCTCGTCCTTGTCAACCGCCGAGACTACCCCGGCTCCTCTCCGTACACCGATACCGACCTTGCGCAGATCAACGGCAACGACGCCATTGCGCACGACAATTTCCAGCGGGCACGAGGCATCGAGTTGGCCACCTTCGTTCGGTGCTTCGTGGAACTCGAAAAGGTCCCGCAAGCGTCGCCCGACGGAAAGAGCGGTGGCGTCTCCTTGACGGGCTGGTCGTCTGGGAACTTCTACACGCTGCCCCTACTTGCATACGCGGACTCCATTCCAGCAGAAACCAGAGAGGCGATCGCGCCGTTCCTCCGGTCTCTCATAATATTCGGTGAGTGTTATCCTCGGGTCCTTGTCGTCTAATGCGAACCTAGTCAACGGCACAGACCCTCCGCGCTCGCTTTTCGGGCTCAGCGTGCTGGAGCACGGCTTCGACATGCTGCACGACGCGTCGCTCACGCCTGCGGAGCGCGCCGAACGCTTCGCGCAGTTTTTTCAGCATATGGGTCGGCACATATTACACGCACCCGGACCTCGCGTCGCGAGACGTCAGCGGCCTGCAGCTCATACCCGCCGAGGGGCTGCGTACTGCCACCACACTCGCGATGTCTGCCGACGATATGCGCGAGAGGTGAGATGGACCGCGGCGTTGGAGAGCAGCGAGGTCTCCGTGCGGCCGATTCTGCCTGCGACATACGCGGAGCAAGTGCGGCGCGCGCTGGTCGACGACAGGCTTGCGGCGTATTGGCCGCGGTGCGGCGTGGACGTTGTTCTGTGCGACAAAACAGTGTGGGTCGTTGTCGATGCCGTCTGGCGGCTGGAAAAGTTGCGAAAGATGGCAGATAAGGAAGGGATTAAGGGCAGGGCGTTTAGATCGCTGACGATCCCCGGCGCGAATCATTTTGTGAGTATTGTGCTCTGCAATGGCTTCTGTAGTTGTGCTGAATCCTTGTTTTCAAGCCCCACTGGGATGAGCCTGAAGCTACCGTGAAGTTTTTCGCAGATGTGCTCGGTAATGACGATAAACGTTGAATCCGGGCCTTTGAAGAAGCGAAAGAAGGACACAATCCACGGCATTTAATCCCAGAATCAGTTCTAAATAGTTTTGACATGTGTCTTTTTTTGATTATTCCACAATTGACATGGTCTTGCGTCGTGAGGAAATTTACTGCCGAAACCCTGGTCGTCTTTGTGTTGAAAGTCAACGTCTGAAGACGCGACGAAAAGGCCACATTTGATATCTTCTGGGAAAACGTTTCTGGGACTTCTCCGGAGATCTCTAAATCAAGCGCGGATGATTTACTTCTTGAGAGCCAGGTATCCAGCTCGCCATGGTCACGGTGTAGGTACTACATAGAAGGCTGTTGTCAGGCTACCCCGAGAATATTCATTGGTGGATGTATATGAATTTCTGGTACGATCCTCCCGTCTTGCAATTAATGTTTCCAGCTAGACAAGCGAGAATTTCTGCAGAAGCGCAGTCAATCTGGATTCAAAGCGTCAGATACGATTGAATGGCTTCACGAAACTCGACACTTATTGACCCCACGCGGGAGGCCTCTGACGCGTCGAAGATGAATAGAATTGTTATTGCTGCATGGCCCACGCCTAACAGAAGAATTCGAAGGGTAATACTCACGTTAGATGTCACGTGCGAGACCAAGGCGATGGAAATTTGAGGAAAGTGAATATCTTCTTTTCCTGTCAGGCTGCTGCTACGTCTAACATTCAGCGAGACCCACGATAGTGTTATTAGAACGGCTATCTGTTATATTTGTTGGATTTTCGTCTTCGTGGCGCTTGCGATGACTACGAAAAAGTATCCAAGTATATCGTATAACCCGTAGTAAACGCGCGAGAGACGCTCGAGTGCGCATACATGCTGTTTATCACTACGAAAATTGTTTGAACTCCGATTACGCCAAACACAATCAAATAAATCTCGCCACATCAAGCTCACATAAGCATATAATCTCAACAATATGCGTACTGTTTTGTGCTGCTCATGAGGATTTCAAGTCAAAGCAGATATCAAGGTGATTGTGGCGTGGAATGCGGGCGTGAGAACTGCTTATGTCACATGATGTTCCAACTTCTATGTTGAGTTTCGCTTCGCACCTTGTTGTACCTCACCTTGTGCTTGTGCAGAGCATCGACCTTTCGACACAAAGTTAGACTCCTAAGATTCAAATGCAGAATATCGAACTCAGCGCGGGTATGCCTAGCTCGGCCACAGAGTTGAAAAGGATGCCTTCGTCACTCGAACGGAGCAGCTTGTCTGCGTTGCTACCTTTCTTCTCTTCTGTCCCAGAAGGCAATAAGAACCTGAACACGGATGAATTCTGGGGAAATTTGATCGAGGAACAGTGCGTGGCTCTTCTCCTTACTTGATCTATGACTCCATAATGCTCATTTCTCATGCAGTAACTCGAACCTCAATACTTCGAGCGTAACACAAGTCGCCAAAGCCAGAGGATTCAAGAGCGCAAGGATGATTCAAAAAAATGCCACAGGGATGCTTCTCACTCTACAGGCCCTGGCGCGGTCACTAGAAGAGATAAACGCGTCGTTCAAAGAGCGCACTGACCGCATGGCGCTTAGGCACGGCTTGGACAGCTTGCCCGACGAGGTTCTCTTACACATATTCGGCGATGCCACGTCAGTTTTTACAGAGGCTTTGGAGCTTTCGCATGTCTGCTCGCGATTCAGACAAGTGACTCTGGGCTCTTCTCGATTTGGGGCGAACTGTAAGCTGAACACGGACATGAACACTCGGCATGTCGAGGCTCTCGTAGACAGGAGTCGGGATCATCTGCTTAAGGTCGACATCGGTCCCAAGCACGATAATTGGCTACGGCACGTAAAGAAACTCTTCTGCCTGAAAGATCGGCTGGGAGAGCTCGAATTTCACGACGTTTGCGAATACGAAAATGAACAAATTTCAAAACTTCACCCTGTAATTCAAATGGCCAATCTTCGCAAGTTGACTGTCAACGCTGATTCCTGGCCCATCCACGCCTTCGATTTCCATCAGCTATGGTGCCTACCTAATCTCAAATGCTTAGAATCCACAAACGTCGTCCTCAAGCCGGTCTTTAGGCAAAATTTATCCTATTGCCATTTCAGATTCATCGGCTTTTTCTTGCCTAACCATTTAAAGGTTTTTCTTCAATCATCGCCATCCTTGGAAACTGTAGAGATCGAGATCGATGACGTTTTTATTGACGACGAGGATGACGAGGATAGCGATGACGAGGACGACAATGTGCAAGAAGATCCGAGTTCCCGGGTATCCAGCATCAAGTATTTCTCTTTCACCATCATCGAAAGAGCATCGATACCGTTTGCGAGACGCGTGCTTGAGTTCTCTTACCCTAACGTTACTGAGATGTCAATCACAATCTTGCATAGCAAATGGTGCTGTGAGAATCATTCTAACATTCATTGGCGACGACGCCATCTCCTTAGAGCAATGCGACACTTCCCAATGGTCAAGAAACTTCGTCTTCGTCTCTTAGGGTCCAATACCTATGATGTGGATTTTAGTTCAATCCTGTTCCGTATGCCTCAAAGCTTGGAGAGCCTTCAATTCGAGGCACCTGGGCACACTCTATCCATGGATGGTTGTGGTTTCGCACTCCCTCGACTTCGTACTCTTCATTTCAGAAATTGCGACAAGATGGATCTTAAATTCATCGAGGCCGTCCGTGACAATTTTAATAGGGTGGTCGAAAACGTCGAGGTCGTTTGCTGTCATCCCATAGAAGAAGAAAACGTTAGAGGCGCTTTTCCAAGCTCGAAGGTCATTTGGCTTTCTTGATCTAGTGCTTCCGATAAATGTGAGCTCGCATTCACTTGTTTGAAACATCATTTTCTAACATACCGGCCTTGCGCAGTGCACACCGGAACCTCAATCCATAATCTCAGTACTATTTCATCGTCAGTATTTTCTATTATCTTTGAAAACAAGCTAGGTAAGGCGTTGCTTCGCGTGTCGGCACAATCTATCTCGTTATGGACAAGCCATTCTCGCGATTGCGCCTCCAAGGTATCGTGAGTCTATTTTGCAGCGAAACCAGCCGATCATAGACAAGCAACTCGTCGTGGGAGATTTTGATCTTTAGCGAAAAATATCAGGAAGCCGAACTGCATTCCCCACTGTGGTGGTTGTGTACATATATCGCCAATTCTGGGTGTCTAGGCTGATTTGGTGTATCTTGTGTAGAATATGTACATGTATGTACAAGATATGCCAAATGATCTGTTGAAACACCTAACTCTGACAAGAGATGTTATAGACTTTATCTCATAGAAAAGCAAGCTTTCTCTCGATTTACTGAAGGAAATACAGATCTTTAAACTTCCCGTTCCGTTAACTGGTTCAATTTCCGCCTTCGGTTGTCCGTGAATCCAGCGGACTTGAAGGGAAAGGCTTGCCCTCCAAAGACATTTTAATACTTAGTTTTATAGGTTTTTACCGCGCACGTCCTATTTACATGTACATACCGAGCTTGTATCATGCACATAGCGCTGAGCGTATTTGATCAACTTGACGATCAAAGTAAAATGAAGCGGCGAAGATGGCAACGGCCAATGAGAAGTCTCGGAATACACGAGCAAGCGTGTCTGGCTAACGAACTTCGTACGGTATTATGTAACGACGAATTTGATAACAACCAACAATTTCACGCGCTTGTACATAAAACATGCGATTCATTGGTCTTAACCTCGAGGAGAGAAGATGGGAGAACACGTTGTCTGAAGCTTGGGATCTATCTCGATCCGACAAACAATCTCAAGAACTCCACAACTCACCTACGAGTGCTGGTATGGTGCGTTAGTATCGCTAATATGTAAAATGCGACTAGGAAACTGCCTCACAATTTTAGCTGCTTTGTACCGGTACAACCCGAAATATGAATGTTGAGCACAGCCGGCGGACGATACACCTCGGAAATGAGTCTATCACGAGAAGGCGGATTTGCTGCCGTAAGTGTGGATCATCTAAACGCTGTTCGTGTTGATCAATATACTGACCGGTATAGTCTTTTGACAGAAAAAGGAAGACGCGTGCTCGACAGATGCTCCGAAATCCACTATCGGCAGGCCAGCCAGCATCAAGCAACGCGCAGCATTACGAGTTCGTCGGTCTGTCGACAGAGAAACATTCACGATAATATGAGTCTCATTCTTCAAGATAATATATAAGGTTCGTATAAGTACCTGGAACTCAAACCAGGGGCGATCCGGATGTTCAATTGATGAGCATGCACACCGCACGTGAAAATGATCTGCAATGTCGTGGATCAGCGGCGTCTCCGTAAACCAGGGCATAATGAGTATATATGCAAACTTTGAACCCAGATCGCGGCGAAGGACCTAATTCCGCTCGTACGCGTCATGAACGATATCTCTAGCGAAATAAACAAGAACACACAGCGTGGTTAACATGCAATTTGCCATCCGGCAAGTTCAGACAGACGCCGCGGGAGGGCACGCTGGAAACGCGCCTTAAGCGCCTGCTTGCCAAAGTTCCAGACCATCTTCACGTATAAAGGAGAGGCGAAATCTTTTATCGCGCCCTCAGATTCCTTCATTCATACATCGTCTGCATCATTCCAAAGCCTTTCATACCCAGCAATGCGCCTCTTCTGGAGCTCGCGCAGTCGCTCGCGTTCTGATCCCTCCGGCGGCATGCCCGCACTTCCAAGAACGCTTCCGCTGTTCACCAGCGAACGAAGAAACACGCTCGCGGCGACATGTCAGGATCTATCCGCGTATTACGAGCGCCAGGCCAACCTCGACAGTTTTGCCTCTCCGGAGCCTTCGACGAAGAGCCCCAGCTCCAGTTCGGCGTCACCCATCTCATGGACTTCCCAGCTGACCGACTCGCCGAGATCGATCGCGCGCTCGCCAGGGAGTGCCGACAGTGAACGAATCGTGCGGACAAGTCACGTCCAAACCCCGTCTAGCAGGGAAGGCAGTCTGCCTTCTCTGCTGAGATTACACAATAGTTTAGGGGATGCGCCAGCATCTCCACTTTTTCAATGGGACACGTCGGACGTCACCTCCGTGGATACTGCCGTGAACCTCTTGCAGAGAATAGCGAGCTACCACGACGTCGACCGTTTCATCCAGACCACCCGCGCATGGCTGAAGAGTCTCCCAAGGCTCAACAGCATTGAAGCGGCCGCCCACATCCGCTCAGCGGCCATCAACCACTTCTTCCACATTTGGCACCCTGTGAGCACGCATTCCTCCTCTCCTCTTCTCGCTGTCTGACATGTCTTTGATAGTCACACCAGGAGAGACTTACCTTCGGCGACGATGCGTCTCGGGACGTAGGATTCGCGGCCGCGAGGCTCCTCGGCATGCTCCTTCGTGCCAAGGTGGTCAATTGCACAGACATCGCGTTCGCCGCAGAGTTTTTCTTCGTGCATCGCCAACGCGAGGGATACATGCGCGGCCTGTACGAGTTGGTCAGCACCGCGGGAGATAAAGTAGCCCAGCCAGCATCCCTCGAGCGTATGTTGGCGTTGGCAGAGGGCCTAGAGAACGTGAAGAAGGCACAGGAATGTCACGGAGTGGCGGAATATGCCGATGTACATTTTCAGATTCATCTGATTCTCTACGGATCGCTGATTGCAGGCTCACCTGCAGGACACAGTCAACATCATCCGTTACTACGAAGACGTTCGTGCGTTCAAATCGCTCGGAACGTCCTCAAGCTCGAAAAGTAGACAGTTCAGTCGCGCCGTCTAGCTCGCGCAATGTTTCCGTTCCGTACTATGGGGACAGTAGAATCGTAAATCCTAATTCCAAATATGCGTGCAGAACTTACCACTAGACAACTTTTATGTATTCCGCACTTTTCTACAATAGCTAGACAATGTAGGTGATTGTGTGAACGAAAAAGGGCGTACCATCGTGTTATTGTGTCACCAGCGACCTTGAATTGCTGTTGTAGACGGAGGACAAGCACGAAAAGGGCGCGTTCAACATGCGGCGGTGTTGATTTTGACGATCTAAATCAACCATCGGTTGCGTAAAGAGAAGCCGACGGAACAGCGAGGCGTACAAGCCTTCTTTCATCGATATCACCCTGATGAGCGCGATCCTGGTTGAAGCGAGTGCTCGAAGTAAGATATATACGCGCAGCGCGAAGAAAAGTACCTTTCCAAAACCACGCAATCGGCTTCTGTATTCAGGAAGAACTCAATGGTCTACGTCCAACTCACTTGACCGTAGAAATATAAAGCGTCCAATGAAAACCGTATGCGCGAGGGTTGCCTCGAGGAGTAGGTACGACTGACTTCAGATCGATTGGTTCAGTAAAACTTCTCAAGCCTTGAGGGTCAGGCTTCCGCGTGTATTCGAGCGCTGAGCCGTAATTAGCACTTCTTTCTTATTCCAGTTACTGCTCCGGACCTTCCATGGTCGCCATGATTTATTGCAAGAGATGGCAGTCTTCAACGCGTGTCCGCTTTCTTCGTATCGATATTCTCAGCGCCATAAGAAGGGAATTTTCGGTATCAACAGAGCATAATATAATACGCACGAGTAGCGAAGACACGGTGAAAAATAGATGTTTGAATGAAAAGTTCATTGACATACAGAGAATCCGCTTTTGGCTTTGTTTGTAAGTATTTGGTTTTCGTGGCGTTTGAGTCGAAAACTCAATCATTTAGTCGCACTGACATTCACACTTCTCCCCACTCCCTTTCTAATTCCTACATATCCTCCAGGACAAAAGGTTGCATTTTTCTTGGAGGGAGGTGTTTGTAAATGTCTGTAGTTCTGGTGCTTGACGAATCCGATAATTTCCCCAACCAGAATCTACGTGTCGAAAGCTTATGCACACTGCGATTCGCCTGATCATCTAACTCCTACATAATTCTTCGTCGCCAAATCGGGGAGTCAGCAGAATTTAAATTGGAATAAGAATGCTGCGGAAAGCGCAGATGCTAGTAAGCAACCGGGACAATTAGGTCATAACAGGCGTACTTATCGTTGAACTTACCTACATCAACCACCCAGTAAAAAATAATAGTAGTCATCCTCGTACTTCGGCGCGCGATCACGCCAACAGATCTTCGCCTTCGGCAGCACCTTCTCCAATTCCTCCAGGTCTAATTCAGGACATCCCGCGACTTCCAGCTTCTCGAAAGTGTTCCTCAATGGTCCGCCAGAGCGCTCTTGGCCAATCAGGTTGGTTATGTAGCCGTCATATAGATCGAATATTCTCCTCAGAGTAAGTGTGCGGAGATTTGGAACCGAGGGGTGAGCATTCAATGGACAAGAAATGCACGGGGCGTCGATAGTGAGATGTTTAAGAGCCGGTGTCAGGTTGGAAATGCAGTCTAGGGAACAGCCAAAAAAATACGGGCCGGAACCATTTTTCATAGCGCGAAGGAGTAGAGTGAGATCCTCCAACATTGGATAACGAGCTTCAGTGTGAACAGATTCGTCGTTTACGTGAAACAATACGTACTCGATCCAGTCGCCTAAGGGTTGCTCCTCCCCGAGGTAAATTGCCGCTGTGAGCCGAGACAGAACAGGAAAGTCTATGTCGTTCAGAAGAATTCGACATCCTTCAGCCTCCACTTCATCAAAGATTTTGAGCGATAACGATTCAAGATTTGAGAGTTTAGTGACGCCAACAAGTGTTGTCTCTTCAGAGTCGATTTCACGAAACAAGACAAATTCGAATCTCAGCGTAAGATGCGTCAAGTTCGGTGTCGACCGGAAGAAGGATAGCAGTTGGAATTGACTGCCGATTGCTGGTCCTGCATCGTACGAAACGATCGACAATTCGCAATGGGTAAGGGATGGCAAAAACAGTTTGGGAATGATATTGTATGCTGTTAGGCTTCGAAGATTAGGCATATCCCATGTCGGGCGAAACATAAGCTGGCCTTCTTCCGACTCCGTGAAATAACCGCCAAATCTTATGTTAAGATGGTCAAGGTCGGGGAAGGACAACCCGTCGAAGTGGTCAAGCAAATTTCTGACGAGCTTTGTTGTCAGCCCATAGCTGGTCGTCTCTGTGTTGAAAGTCAACGTCTGAAGACGCGACAAGACGGCCACGTTTGATACCTTCTGGAGAAACGCTTCTGGGACTTCTCCGGAAATCTCTAGATCCAGCACGGATGATTTGCTCCGTGAGAGCCAGGTATCCAGCTGGCCATGGGATTTGACTAAGCCAAGTTTGATGTTCGCCCAAATGCGAGGCAAGTGCAATGCGAGATTTCGAAAGCGACGAGAGACAAGTGAAAGGGTGACAGGGAGGTTCATGCGTGCATCTTCGTCGTCGACACAATCTGCACAGAAATATTCGAACACCAAGGATAGGACGTCGTCGGGGAGTGAGTTGATGCCGTCCTGCAAAACCAATGGATGCAACTTGGTCTGGATGACGTTCACGTTCTCTTCCGAGAGTTCCAATAGGGCATTGAGTACCGCCGTCAGCTTCTTGAGAGTTTGCAAAGCGGCCTTTCCTCGTAAGAGGGTATTTTTCAGCCTTCGCGACAGACGGTTGCCTTTAATAATCGGCGTCCGAAGGCGAGCTCGAAGGACTCACTCCATAGTGCTGACGTAGAATCCGCCATCCTTCGCGTCTACCAGGTCATCCAAGCACCCCTCAGAAAACATATGATCCACGGCGTCGTTCACGGCGTCATTCACGGCGGCAGCTGCTGCGAGAAAGTGTGACCCTTGCGACGAAAGCATGGCGATGCAGAGGTGCCTTCTCGCCCGTCGCCTTTCAGCTAGCGATTCTATGGATCCAGAAGAGAGTGATGCAGAAGGTGATCCGTCTTCTAAGATGTCAGAGTTGTTTTAGTGTAAGTACGCAGAAAAGAAGATAAGGGTCAGGTTCGGTCGGCATGGTCAGGTCTGAAGACCGACATCACGTGATACATTTTGATTTCTCTTCCCGTCTGCTTTCTCCGCATCTGCGTTCGCCCTTCACTGCTGTCTCTCATAAAAGGACTGACTGATACGCACAGACCTACTTTATGTGAGGGCTTGAAGCAAGGCTCCTACCGAAGTGCTTATATTCACACGCTTGCGGAGGTCGCTCGAAAAACAAGTTCTCGGAGGATCTAATTGGACTATGTATATAACACAATCAAATCGATATTCTGTGGCGTTTCCTAGCTGTAAACCATGCTTCGTATACTCTAGCTGCACCCCCAGTCACCGGCGGGATTCACTTCATTGCCATAGTTTTACGATTCATATGTATCGCTACGACAATATTTACCCATGAGTAAACAAGGAAGACAGATGCGAACGGGGCGTATCATTCGCTTACCTAGTTCACGTGCTTTTCAGCTCATGTCCCAGTACTTCTCGTACTGCGGTGCGCGATCTCGCCAGAGAATCTTCTCCTTCGGCAGCACCTTCTCCAGCGCCTCCAAATCTAGTCCAGGGCAAGCCGCGATTTCCAGCCGCTCGAACGTCTCCCTTAAGGGCCCGCGGAACGATTTATGGCCTATCAGCTCGGCCACGTAGCTGCTTGCGAGGTCGAAGATCCGTCTGAGGGTGAGCGTACGCAGGTTTGGACACGGCCGATCAGCGTAGATTGGCGATGGGATGTTCGGAGCGTCGATGGTCAGGTGTTTCAGGGCTGGGGCTAGATATGAGATGCAGTCGAGCGGCGAACGGCTGATGATGACGGGGTCCCTCTTTGCTCGCAGAAGTAGAGTAAAGTCCTCCAAGACCGGATAACGAGCTGTGGTGAATTTCTTAGAATAGCCGTCATGTATAGATACACGGAATAAGAGATATCCAATCCAGTCGTATAGGTATTGTCCCTCGGCGAAATAAAATGCCGCGGTGAGCTGGGACAACGCAGGAAGGCGCATGTGGTCCATCAGCCGACGAAATCCCTCAGCATCTGGCGCCCCGCTGCGGACCTTCAGAGAGAGTGACTCGAGATTTGGGAGTGTGACTATCGCAGAATCAAACTGCGGAAACGAAATCGAGTCGAACTTTAGCGAGAGGTGCTTCAAATTCGGGGTCGACTTTAGGAACATGAGTAATCTGACAGAGTCACCGGGTATCGGTGCTCTTCCATACGGGCCGAACGACATATCGCACGAGGTAAGGTGAAACAAGGAAGATATTTCGGGAATGATGTTGTGAGTTGTCAATCTTCGAAGGTTACGCATATCCCAGGTCGGACATAAAATTGGCAAGTTCTCCGGCGACACTGTGATGTAATCGCAAAATCTCATGCTGAGATTTTCGAGGACGGGGAAGGCCAAGTCGTGGAAGTGGTGAAGCAGAATGCCGATGAGCCTCTTCTCTTCCCAATCGTCACCGAATGCCCTGAATGTGTTGAATTCGAACGTCTGCAGGCGCGACAAAACGGATGTGTTTGATATCTTTGAGAAAAAACTGTCAGGGATTTCCCGAGCAATTTTCAAATCAAGCCTAGATTCTTTGCTTCTCGAGAGCCAGGTAGCCAGCTTATCTTGGGATTGGAAGGAGTCGAGATCGATGTTTGCCCAGATGCATGGTAGCCCCAACGCAAGGCCCCGAAAGCGACGAGAGACATGGGAAAGAATGACGGGGCAGTTCGTGTCCGCGTCTTTGTTGACACAGAAGTATTCGAATATCATAGCCAAAATTTCGTTTGGCAATGACTCGATCCCGTCCTGTAGGACCAATGGACAGAGTATAGATTGGATGGCGCTTGTAGTCTCTTTGGCGAGATTCGAAAGGACATTGAGCGTCATTTGAAGACTCTTGAGAGCCCGTAAAGCGCTCTTCCCCTGTGAAATTCGATTTCTCAACCTTCAATAGTACCTTCAATAATCAGCATCTCAAGGAAAACGTCGAAGACTCACTCTGCGGTGCTTCCTCTGAACCTCGTGTTCTCTGCGCCTGCCGAAGCATTAAGACTCTTGACAGTGAACACGCGATCCATAACATCATCCGCGGCATCCTTCACGGCCGTAAGAGCCTCAGAGAAACGTGACTCTTGTGAGGAAAACATGGTGATCCAAGCGGTTCTCGTGTTCGCTAACCCCGTTGTCTAGGCGAAGGCAGATGAGATCAGCGTAGAAAGGTAACACCTTTCTCGGGACCGTGAATAAGGATTCGGCAGGAAGTAGGGAACTTAGAATAATGGCGTTGGACGTCGCGCGGGGGAAGTTGCGTGGCATGTCGACCGTCAAAGATCGATATCATCAGCTCGGCGTCGCACGTGACATGCATCATCTGCATTGACCCTCATCTGCTTTCCTCCATCTTCACCAAACAATGCTCACGTTCCCTACCAAACAATGCTCACGTTCTCGAAAAAGACTTCCAGCTTCTGTATTAGGGGCGTCCAAAATAAGAACGGAACGATGTTCCGTTCCTGTCGGCTACCCAGAAAGGAAGGGATTATTCAGCGTAATGCTAGCGGATCTTACTTGCCATTCCACAATTTCACCAATCCAGCTTCAACCGATTCGCTCCAACTTTTGAAAATTAAGAAATCCCTCTGAGATGTAGTATATACATTTATAATGAATTCATGAAGTTTAAAAAAATGCATAGCATTGCCGAATCTAATAATGGTGATTGAACATCTTAAGCAAACTGGTGTCATCTCCCAGCCATTCTTTGACTACAATGTAAGGACATGCTGGATGTAATCTGTGTAATTATCAAGTAGTTCTCTGACTCTGCAACAAGTTTCAGTATTATAATTGTTTGTGAAAACCCAAGGCTAGACCATGTATTATAACTACATGTATTTAAGCACAACAAGACACTAGTCCGGTAATTTGTAGACATGAAAATGCAGCATCACAGATTTTTTAGTTATGAGTATGGCCAGTGTTTTTCAAGAAAATGTTATGTTATGTGTAGAGGGAGAAAATATGTTTTGCGAAAGGTGTCGGTTTACAAATTGATTTACAAATGAGAACATTCAGAACACTCCATTAAGACAAAAGCATCCTAATCTATGATATATGCTGAAATATTTTTGCTGAGCTCTAGTGAGTTTGGATGGCAATGAGTGTTGAGAAGACGCATACATAGATATGCGCCATCGTTTGCCGCCGCAGGTGTGACCATCTGTGACTCAGGGATGTAACCATTTCCTTTCTTAGTAGCCGACAGGAACGGAACGTCGTTCTGTTCCTACCTGATATTAATCTATGGATGGGTCGACTACATTTTGTCTCACCTCGCTGACGAGCGGCCGCGCTACCCAGTCCTAGAATGCTTGACTGTTCCGATCGGAAATGGTCTTACGGAATTCGGGTCGTTTCTTGTAAAAATCAGTAACCCCCTCGCCCTTTCCCTGGAGCATCTGACTATCGTTGTCCCGGGTGTCCCCTCTCCCACGCGTGGCAAGTGTTGTCCGCAACTTTGTACGCTTACGATTAGACGGTTGTATGAGCTCGAAGCATCGTTTGTGCGGTATCTGCTTGTGGGCGGCTACGACACGGAGACGTGCCCAGAGACATTCGAAAGACTGGGAATCGCGGGATGCCCTGGACTTGACTTGAAGAAACTGGAGAAGGTGCTGCCGAAGGAGAAGTTTTACTCTCTCGCGCAGGCACCGCCGCTTGAGGGTGACGATGATATACCAAACACCCATCTAAGAACGACAATGGCGATGATGAAGGCGACGATGACGACGACGTCAATAATTTACATGGCGAATAATCGAGTGAGGTGAGAAAGCGCGAGATACTCCGGAGCTATGTTTTACTCACTTTTGTCATATCCACCCAGCTGCACTTTGTTTTGTCTTGATCCCAGGACTATCGATGTTTGGAAAGATCATATTAGACGAAATGAGTTTGCGTAAAGCAGACGAATGCACGACTAATTATACACGTTATATGGAGCATAGGAGACGGTGACTGTATTTTGTATCTTACTCGGGGCCTTATACTGACATGTTACAGAGATTTCAGTCTGTACACTTTGATGTGTTTCCGATGAAACACGCTTCGCACAGAATATTGCAATAACACTACGCGCTTAGTGAGCTGACACGATGGTGATAAGCAAGGGCGCGCAAATATTCAGCGATGGAGTTGATCATGGGCGCCGTTGCTGTCGGACATGATGCCTGGTTGCGCGTTCTCGCCTCGCCTCGTGTTTAAGCATTACCATTTTATCCTGAATTTTTCAAATAATAGACGCGTTGTGAAAGCTATAAAGAGCTGGCGTGGTCGATGATTCAGGCAGACTGTTCCTCGATCTCCGTCAATTGGCATCCTGCACCGACCAGTTCTTTATAATTCTGATAGTGACATGCATTTCTCGATTTTCCTTCGCGGTTCCTTTGTTTTCTCCGCCATCGCTTTGGCCGTCGCGCAAGGAGGGCCTATAATTGGTCCTACATCCAGCACAAATACTTCTAAAGTTTATCCTACGGCCACTATCCTCGAGAAGCGGTTTGACAACGTCTAACTCACCTTTTGTGGCTTGGGCGGTGGAATAATGTTAGTCGTTTCCCCCATGTAGGACGCAACCGAATACTTACATGTATATGACACTTCAGTACTGCGTGGTAATAGCTATTCCAGCGACTTTGTAAGCTACCCTCTCCTATATGATCCCATACCTGAAAAAATGCATCAATCGACTTTTGCTGTCCTTTCAGGTTGTTGCCTTAAACAGTGCTGTGAGTTTTGGAGACGAGTCTACGTTGAATTATAGAAAACTGTGCATTTCGCGAGCGTTCCTGACTGATCTTTCCTATTTTATAGCAATTCGGCAGCGGCTTTCCGGGACCCAACTGCCTTAAAAAGATCTCCATATCCGCCAACGGAAAGACGGCTACCGCACAAATCGTAGATAACGTATGAGCAAATGTAAATATTCTACATTTCATCTGACTCGCGTATATGGGACAGTGCCCTGGCTGTGCGTCTGTTATTTGCAAATTTCAAGATAAAATGGTAATGCTTAAACACGAGGCGAGGCGAGGCGAGAACGCACAACCAGGCATCATGTCCGACAGCAACGGCGCCCATGATCAATTTCCATCGGAATATTTGCGTGCCCTTGCTTATCACCACCGTGTTAGCTCGCTAAACGCACAGTGTCATTGCAATATTCTGTGCGAAGGGTGTTTCGTCGGCAACATATCAAATTGTACAGACTGAAATCTATGTCAGTGCGTAGTATAGGGCCCCTTTGGGCTCGTCAGGGCACAGAGTAAGATACAAACTACAGTCACCATCTCCTATCCTCCATATAATATGTATAATTAGTCGTGCCTTCGTCTGATTTATACAAACTCATTTCGTCTAATATGGTCTTTCCGAATATCGATAGTCTCGGGGATCAAGATAAAACAAAGTACAGCTGGGCGGAAATGACAACAATTAGTAAAACCTAGCTCCGGAATATCTCGCGCTTTCTCACCTCACTCGATCATACGCCATGTAAATAGCCGCCATCGGCGTCATCGTCGTCGTCGTCGTCGCCGCCATTGTCGTTGCTTAAGTAGGTTTTTTTTTATCATCGTCTCCCGAAAACATCCCTTGCGGCTTTCCGCTATCGAAGGTCGGACAAATGTTCACGTTGTTTTTTCTGGTCTCCTCAATAGAGCCCGGAGACGACCTGCTTGGGATCGAAATCAGAATGCTTCAGCGTATTGTAAGGATTAATAACAGTACAGGGGTCAGGGGACTCAACGTCATTGTATGTACTGTAGCATATCTACTTCTACTGGGGCGAATGATACATAGTGGCATAAGTATGGCAGTGGGAGAACAATGAGAATAGAATGTGAAATCAAATGCTGGATGATGGAAAACGGTGAGCTACACAGCAGCATGCGAGAACGGCCGAATAAAAGCAGAAAAAAGAAGACTCGATGCGGCGCATTCGAAAAGAATCATATGAAGTAGAGTCCAGGAAAAACAGAAGGCCCAAGAAATGAAAGCGAAAGAACAGAGGCGAAGAGAGCAGGCGCAGAGCAAATCGAAAGCGAAGATAGAGAAGATACGCTACGGGTGCTATGACTCGGGAGAAGCTCCCATGAGCGCTTGGCGCCGCTCGGCAAGTTGGTCCACTGCGGCAGCGAGCCGGGCATTGATGATCTCCTGCTGCTGGGCTTTGCTCTCATTTCCGTCGCGTCGGTGGAGTTCTAGAGGTTTGACTGCGTAAGAATAAACCAAAACATTTCATGGTAGGAAGACACTTACCCAAAAATCGCTGTCCGACCCAGAGGCCTAGAGGAGCGTTGCCAATGGGAGTCGTGCTCTTATCGCTCTTCGAAGCTCGTTCTTCTTTGGAAGATTTTGGAGTGGCGCCGAGTCCAGCAGCGAGCTGGCCACAAGTCTCGAGCATCGCGCGAGCGTGTTTCTCGGCCGTGCGCAGATACAGCGCGGACACGAGCGCCAACACGAGCGCACGGAGATGGTTGTCCTGAGCTTCAGACGCCCTATCTAGCGCCGCTTTTAAGTGGGTTCTATAAGAAGTGATCAGTAGGTAAGGAGACAAGACGGCTTGGACAAAGATTGCGCACTTCGCTGTCAGAATCTCCGGCGAGATGCACGCCTGCAGGACATGCCCGATCGCCTCGAGCGTACCGCCCATGCCCTTGCACGCCTCGACAACCGCGGCCACCTCCTCCTCCCATATGAGGTCCGCCCGGTCGCCCTCGCCACACGCGATGCGCAGCGCGAGGTGGCTCGCGCGCGCGGACACGTTCACGAACGTCCCGTCCTGCGCGAGGTCCGCGGCGACGGCGTAGCACTGCGCTGCGCGCGTTGCGTCGCCGAGGGCGTGCGCGAGATGCGCGTGGTGCAACGTGATGCGCGCAGCGTAGGTGGGGAAGAAGCCGAAGGTGCGAGTGTGCGCAATGAGCGTCGCGAGGTGCTGTAGAAGATCCGATGAGCGACATAAATTATGCTTTATTTTGGATGAAGGCACGTACTGCTGTCGCGTCATCAAATTCACTCCGCATAATGCAGACCTTGTAAAAAGTCAGCATATATGCTCATACATCGATAATATACACGTACAGCAACCAGCTCTGATAAAAGATCAGCCTTGATCTTTACCATTCGTTCATCGACCTCCTCAGCGTCTCGAGGTTCAGCCCATGGATTCACTGTCATTTCCAATAAGAAAAATTTCAGTACGAACAACACGAAGTAACGCACGAGCTATCTCTTTCTTGACTTCCTTCTCCCAAACAGTCAGACCTTCTCCCGCAAAAACTTTCCGCTTCGGCTTTCGCCCCACCGCGTCCCGCTTCGAGGTGCTGCTGACAAGATAGGCGAGGTGGTACAGAACGCGAGGATGGGTACATTTAATCGTAAGTGGGGGTCCATACGAGAGAGTGATCTATAGCGACGTCAGGCTCGGAATAAATTCGAATTAAACAAACTTACATCAATCGTGCCGTTCGGAAACAAGGCGAGCACGTCAGAATCTAGGAGCGCGTGGAGATGCGACAAGCGGGGCGATGCCGCTTTCGATGTACCGAGATGCGTGTAGTACACCACGCCGATGAGGAGCGTGTGGATCGCCATGGCTGCCTCGAAAGGGTCCTCAAAGGAAACAAATTCTTCCTTCTTCTCCTTGTCCGAAGTTGAAGACGGCGCGATGTCGTATGACATGCCTAACGCAGACTCTGCCAAAGCGAGCGAGTCGCCGACGTCGTCCCACATTCCGGCATCGACAAGTGTGCGGAGACGCAAGACGTGCGTCAAGAGCTTTACTGGCGGGTCATTCAGCTTCTCTGAGACCGACAGAAGATCCTGGATCGCAGTGAATGCCATTTTCAGATCGGGCGGTATAATCGAGAGCGCATGTGAGATGCTCGTGAGGTGTGTGCTGTATATAAGCCATGGAGGTGTCCGGGCGACTTCGATTCTCTTGGGAGAGGGGAGAATGAACGAGGACACAAGCCGCTTGAGAAGCGTGCGCGAGTATTTTTCATTCTTCTGCCAGTGGGAGAGACGAGATTGGATGAGATTGAGAACTTGCTTATACACGGCGAGGGAGGCGCTCTGCTGAGCGACAATCTGGCCCTTGCCAATCGCAGTTTCGACCTAGCTCAAGGTTGTAGCAAAAATCACCATACATCTAAGGAGAGAGCCCACCTCTATTTCCAAGCCACTCGCCCAAGGATAGTGCTTGTTCTGGCTCCATCCAGCCCCGACAATCTTCATCCCTATCTCTGCCAACGCAGTCCACGCACGACACTCCACGTCCGGCGGGAGCGAACCCAAAGCCAGGCACTTCCGCAATGCCGCCAGCGACAAGACATAGCTCGTGATATGCGACTTGTGATTTGGAGGAACGGCAAGCAGGTTGGGCAAAGCGAGGAGCAGGACGCTCGGCGGGAGCGAGTTCAGCGCGCGCTTCTTGCCTGCGCGTCCTTCTGAGGGCGATTCAGACCGCATGCGCTTTCGCGAGCGTGTAGAGACGCGCGATTGTGGTGTTTCTGGAGCCCCGTCATCGCGTTTCGCGAGCATGTTGTCCTAAAGGGTGCGGTCACGAACAGACAGTGAAGTCGGTGTCGGCGAACACAGCGGCCGATAGAGCCCACTACTGGTAGAAACGAAGGTAAACACGAGCAATCCTAGCGCCGCACCGAGAAAAAGCCTTTCCGGTTGGCCAATCTGGTTGGCGAGACAGTTTTTAAGAACGATAGGAGACCGCCGACGACGTCGAGGACAGTGAGCGCGTCTGCGGCTGCGGCTGAGTGTCGGCCAGAATCGAAATAGCGCCATAATTGGAAGTCATATTTCTCACGCCTCAATGGCGTTCTTGCTGACAAACATTCTGATGAAGTCCACAAACATATGTATCGTACATGTCAAACCTCTTCTTACTCTACTAGTAGACAATTGTTGAACCGTTCCCTTCGTTTTTATGTGGATTTCACTCCAGCAGCTTCCATCAGCTCAGCAACTTCAACGTCTGGAGAACGCGAATGTCAGCCTCGTGCGACGTTATAGACCATCAACACTCTTTGGACTTACGGTCCTGCGTATGTTTCATCAAGTAAGCGAACTGGCAAGTATTCCCTGAAATAATAAGACGCGAAGTTCAAGCCTAGATAAAGGGATGCGACAGAACAGCAAACCTGGACCAAATATGAAATCCCCGCCAAGCTGCGAGATGTTTCCTTGCTTCCCCATATGCAGGGGATGAGAAACGGGGCCTCTCTAATAGTGACTCTCAGTAAATGCCTAACTGGAAGTAAAATATTGGTGCACCCAAATGCTCTTGAGGACATTCGACAAAGCACCGGTAACGTAGCTGCGCTTCTGTTCGCCAGCCGGTGTGCCCGCAAGAGTTTCGACAGTCATGTTGAGTTTACGGTACAGTTCACGGGAGGGGTCTGCGTAGATGTCGCCAGTGAACCCGGTGTCCTCTAAGTAGGGTTTAGCGGATTCGTTTCGTACGGGAAACGGAAAACAAGAGACGTACTCTTGTAATTATCGATCAATTGCCATTCACCACATCCTATGACGACGATTTTCACGCCCACCTCAGACAGAGATTTCTCAGATACTGCGGCAAGTTGAGAGACATAAGCCTAGGAACGCGTGGTGAATTTAATTTGAATACTTTGGCTGAATCCTCCGATGACGGATTCCGAAAATATGAGACGCACCTGGCACATCTATTGGAAGCGGAATGAGATAAATAAACGATCAGTTTCTGAGTTCGCAAATCTGCTAAACAAGCGAGAATACCCCGCAGAAAAAGTGCCCTATTACAAAATCAGTTGATCAATGACGTGAAGAGACCGAAAGCAAGGGAACTTACGGATGAAGACGACGACCGTCTTCACAGAAGCGAAGATGTCGCCGAAAGGGGCCTGGCTGCCTTTGTTATCAAAGACAGTTATTTGCGCCGCTGCGGCTATAGTTTCTTCGTTTGGGATGCTCTGGCTTGAGGACATGATGGAGTCGGCGTGGATTCTGAAATGAGTAAGCGTAAGTCGATATGGTTGTATTCGTGGGAAATGTGTGCCGAGTAGTGCCGAGGGCATCTCCAAGGACTCTCATGCAAATTGACGCTTACAAGAGATCTTTCAACTCTGACTTTCGCCGAATTTCCTCATAAACTTAACTACTCGACAATGAAGCTTTAGCTTGCAAACTTCCTCGAGCTCTAGTCGCGCAAAGATCATCGGGACCACTCAGACTGCTGATGTGCATATTATGACTAGCGAAATTCCTCGATGTTTTGACTGTTTTTTTTGACTGTTATCTCCGGGAAAAGGCATGACCGTTCAATCCGAAGACTTTTGAACCAGCCAGCACGCGTCAAAAAAAAAAAGTCGTCCGTGGTCGCTGCGCGGCTCACACTTGGGCTCTCTAATCCTCGGAACTTATTTCTCCTAGCGATCAGATAGCTTGGTGGTTGGAGCCTGCTAGCTGACCCGAAATTCCGACGATGGTCCTTCCGTCTCGCTTAGCGGCGATCACGCCTTGATGTTTGACTCGCAGAGTCTCACGGCGCTCAAACGCCTCAACGGCGATTTATCCTTTATTAACTCGATAATCGACACGGGAGAAGGGCGTGAAGACTTCCCCAAGGCTTCCCAAACGGATGTGCGCGCTACAAGCCTCGTTAGAACGCGATGTCCGATCCTGATATTGCTGGTGGCCGTCATGGGCCATTTGTCCACCTAATCACGGCCGCGCGCAGAGCTGTGGAAATACCAGTTCCAACGTCACTTCAAGTCGCGGCTTCGGCGGACATCGAACTCGAGTCCTCTGGTGTCGGAATGAGCGCGATGCTTGGAGCGACTGTCGGCTCGATCCTGATTGCGTCGTGGTTCGCCGCCGCATTGACCGGGGTCGTGTTTCTCCAGGCGTACCTCTACTTCCGGAGCCGGCCGAAAGGCGATAGCAAGATCTACAGCTTCATTGTACGCAATAGTTCTCCTTGATTAGAATCTACCTCATCTTTTCTCTCTCTCTCTAGGTTCTTGTTTTATGGTGAAAACACTTTTACGTAGCTCTGAATACCGCAAAGGCTGAAGACCATGTACGTCAGCGGTTTGGACACTGCACACATCGTGTGTGTGGTGGTCTCGTTGTACCATTATCTCATCCGGAGCTTTGGAAACGATGACGCTCTAAACGATGTGACACCGTAAGCATATTACTTCTTACAGCACCATAGGAGTCTAATGAACACTAAATCCCTCTGCTCGAAAGCCCTCTCGCTGTGAGGATGTCCGCCTTGCTGTCTTCCTGTTCACTGCTGACAGTTTTTCCGCCCAGCTCTCAGTAGGCATAACTGTACGTTCAAATGGCTACTAGCATGACCATTGCGAACTAACAAACTTTTCCTTGCAGGCGTTTGTCACGCTCATTGTGCAAAGGTACGTCGCACCGTTGCTAGCGCACCTCCACAGAGAATTCGAGTTCCAAAAATTATCACAGCTTCTTCTGCTGGCGCGTGTGGAAATGTATGACAATTCCCTTTCCCATATTAATCAAATCCGGATACTGAAACTATTCGCACAGTTAGCCGAGCCTTTAAGCTCGTTCCTCCTACTATTGTGAATTTGATTTCGCTTAACTACGGACATATTACTGATGACTGCGATCCTCCAAAGATTGTGCTTTTGCTTGCCAGACTGGGTAAGACTCATTCTTGTCACCTTCTTCCTTTCGACAGACTGACGCGTGTTTTCTTAGGGTGCGGATTGGGTAGGCCATTCCCAGCATCTTTGTGGAAAGATAAGCTGACCCGCGCGACTCCAGCCGCCACGATAAAAGCGTACGCCCGTTACGCTACGTTTTCCCGAGGTTTCCCGACTGAACAAGCGGATAGAATTGAACTCAAGACTTTCAGCGACTTTATTTCACGCCTTCGCGTAAGAGGCATTTACTTTGTTGTATTTTCCGCTAAGTCATCTCTTTGCAGTGGGTATTTACTGCTGGTTTAGCACTCGGTGTCATCTGCGATGTCCTCATCACAGCGAGTCTCTGTTTCTGGCTCTACAGAGTGAACACTTCGCAGTTCGTCTTTCATATACTTGACTTCATTAAAATTGTACGTGCAGTCCCGGAGAGAGACACATAGGTGACCGCTTTTCCAATATTGTTGCAAGGCGTAAGGAATTTATTCGGCGTCTACAAGGTCAAACAAAACACTGGACAAAATCATTATCTATACCGTCGAAAATGGGGCGTTGACGAGGTATCGATATCTACGGAGATTTATCTTCTTTATAACTTGGTGTTAATTATTTCCCCGGCCTCAAATAGTCTGACTTCAATAGCTTCTCTTCTATGCGTGAGTCCCTTTGTCGCTCCAACGTCTAAATATTTCCCGAGAGTCTGAACATGCGCAGGTTGTGACTATGCCTGGAAACCTAGTCTTCCTAGCCGTCCACATCATTATCAGCAAGTGTGAGTTTCTCGTTCTTTCGACATTCCTTCAAGTCTGATGCACCTGGTCACCTGGAGACAGTATTCATTAATGCGTTCCTCGCCTCGTAAGCTTTATTCACTGCTATCCTGATCCCTGTAGCTCTGTTGATATCTTTCGTGACACCTCCTATTCCGCACGGCGCAGATTGAACGCGCGCAATTCGATCCGTGCCCAAAAAGAGCAGAGCACGCAGGCGCATAGAGTGCTGTCAGGTTTATACTTCGCACCACCCCCGCGGACGAGCAGGCATGACAGCAGGACAGAGGTCAGGCGTAATTTGTCATATTGATATATGGGGGCTGCTTTACTAATAAAACGGGCCGACATTACAGCAAGCTAATTCATACGCTCAAAAACCTATGCAAGTGATGAAACCATGCCACCTGGAAGATAAATCCATGGAATGAACCTTTTACGCTTTGGCGGGAGTTGGTGCGGATTTAAGGATGGTCCGCATTGACTCTAGATCTCGGATACGACACCAGTATTAACAATCCTTCGCTTACCTTATTGAGCTTGTACTTTAACATTATATTTGTCTACCATCTAATGTATTAACAGTATTATGTTTTATTTAGAGCTTCAGATTGTCCGGAACACGAGTGAAAGGCTCTTGTTTATGATCGGTCTATAGGAAAAAATAGAGATCGGAGCTTGCACTAATTTCAACCCATCTTTCAGACCTTGAATGTTATGTATCTCAGTCGGCAGTCTTGTTGAGAGGATTTGAAGTCCGCTCGACGTGTTGTGTATGTTTATTGACGCGTCTTTCCCACATGCACACCGCCATGACACGCCTGAGCACGCAGGCTATCAATGATACTAGTATCAACGCAACTGAAACTCACCGACCAATAACATACATACACAACACTTGAAGCTTCGAAGACATGTCGACAGAACCAGATAAGGTCACTCGTGAGAGCGAGATTGCCATGAAGCGCCTGGAACCCGAAGACGCGCTCGCCGCTGCGGCACGCGCTAGCGCAGTCCGCCAGGAACGCCTCGCGTTTCCTCCGATATACGTCGTCGTTGGCGCGTACCGATTACTCTCAGACGACAAGTTGTACATTCCGACATGGGCGAAGTGCAAGCACGGTTTCTTGCGTGGTGCGGTGGTCGGTCTGGGATGGGTACGTCCAGCCTGTGTCATCTTTTGCGTGTTGTGAATGAACCATTCCTCTGTTTCCGTCGCACTGCAGGCTGCGCTATCATTCAACATCCAGCTGAAGTTTGTCGAGATTTTTCTGAGGAAGTGCGTCTTTTCGCAGTCTCTTGCTTGATGGAGCTTGCTGGACAACCGGTCTGGACAGCTCTCCCCGTGTCACCGGCCTTGCGCACGACTCGATGTTCGGCTACCAGCTTCCGTTCACCGTCACAACGTGTAGGCACTCCCCATTCCTTTGCAAGCTCTGTCCCCGTGCTTACTGAAGTCCCGAACCACCCGACGTTCTGACAATGACAGACGCGACGCTCCTCCTGCTCTCGAACCAGCTTACAGTCATCCTGCGCTTCTTCCTCTCGAAGAACATGCGCATCGCGCGCGACCGCGCGTGGCAGCACACCGAACGCTCGCGCGGCAAGGGGCCCGAATTCTGGGGCCCGTACGTGGAGGAATACGCCGTGCCCCCGCGCGTCGAGGGCTGGCGCTGGGAGCGCTGGGTTGGCGGGTACTTCGGGCGGTTTATTATTACGAGAGGTGAGTAGGGGGCGACCGTGCGCGTGAATAAGGGCATACTAATGTTCTGCAATCCGAAGTCATACTCTTCCCGCTGAGTTTCTACCCGTTCGTCGGCATCGCCGTCGGCGCGTACTTAAAGGCTATCGGCACGGCGCGTCACCTCCATAGACGTGTGAGCACCTTCTTTCCTCCATCTCACAGCCCAATCTAAAAGATAAGTAGTACTTCGAGGCGAAGAAAATGACGTCGGACCAAATCGCTGTATTCATGGAAGAGCGAAAGTTGGCATATAGGTCCTTCGGCTTCGCCGCTGCCCTCCTTGAGGGCCTTCCCATCATCGGCTTGCTCTTCTCCATTTCTAATCGTGTGGGCGCGGCCATGTGGGCACACGGTATGTTCCAAAGCCGTTTCTTCTCTGTACATCTGAGTTTATATTTATGATTGCGACGCAGACCTAGAGAAGCGCCAGCACGCCTTTGCCTCGGGCGAGCTCAAGCCCATGACACCTATATCATCCGCTGATATTGAGCTCAAGTCTACAGCCATGGCAGGCACTTGGCAGAACGGAGATAGGAAGACAATCTAATAGAGCGATGGCGGTCTATCTATATAGCTTATGACAGAAAACATGAATCGGGATGTACAGAAATAACATAAGAGGAAACACGACATTGTAATAAGTACTCTTCATAATAGAGGGTGAGTATGAACAGAGAAAAGAGACGCTCGGAAGGAAACACTCGGCGTTTACGAGCGGCTCTTCTTTGTCGCTTTCGTCAGTGGCGGCGAGTTCGAACGGGACGCCTTCCCAGCCTTTGTATTTGCGCTCGCATTCGTAGTGTCCTCGGCAGCACGCTTCTTCCCGCGCGCCCCGCCCTTCGCCTTTGCCTCCTCCTGTTGTTCCTGCTCTGCCTCCTTCTCGATTAGTCCGAGCAGCGTATTGCATCGGCGCTGCAGCTCCTGCGGTGTGCGGCTTTTGAAGAACCAGTCAAACCGAAACACAGGGAACTCAGTGATGTCCTTCTTGATGCGCTCGTATACATCGTCCGCCTTCAATCCGTACTGATGAAGTCGACATAGCAGGTACCGATCCTCTTCCTCGCTGTAAATCTTCCCCTTCGTCGTCGGGTAGTTCAACTCGAGCTCCTGCATCGGGTACAGCACACCTTGGACCTTCTTTGCCAGCATGTTCTCGAGTGCGTTTTGCTTATTCCGCTTCGCCTCTCCTTCTGCTATTCGCTGTGCGATACGCTCGTACTCTATTCAAAGGATGAGAAATGAGGAAGTTGTAAGCGGTATTCTATTCGGCCAACATACCTGACAGCGATTCCCATTTCTCCTGGAAGACATGGTAATATTCAGCTACATCCGCGGCGGTCTTGTCCCCAATCTCGCTTGCCAGGAGTTCGAAATCTTCCGTCCTAGCGATACCTACGTTAGCTTCTACAAATAGAAGAATGTAGGGGAAAGACTCACCAGCCATGCGTTTCCAATGCGCGAACGAACTGCTGGAAGTCACGCCGACTCCAGTTTTCGAAGCCCTGGCTGATAAGCTCGTCCTTCTCTGCCACTTCCTCTTCAGTCAGCGGCTCAGCTTCGTCAATCCTCTTTTGCTCCGCATCTCGCTCCGCCTCCAATTCTTCGGGTGTCACAGTTGTTCCCTGTGCATCACGTATAGTTGCCGGAACTCCATGCTCTTTCTATCGGACAGATTTCGCGTTAGTCGAAAACCAAAGGCATCGAGAGGAATAGCATACTCGGTACGCATTGTATTCCTGTTCCTGGAGAGCCTGCAACCGCTCAGGGAAAAACTGGAATTCTTGCCTGTTGAAGACGATGAAAATGAATGAGCAAATGACACGATTCTTGAAAGTCAGTCGTTACGAACAAGTTGATTTGCTTCGGCGCACGAGGAACTCGAGGCGCCTTTTCGGTCTTTGACGGGCCCACCCGCATCGTTTCCTTGTAATATGCATCCACGGAATAGTTCATTTTGCGTTCGCGTTTTGATAGCGAGAGGAGGTCTAAGCTTAATTTCTGACGCTGTAAATTATCATATTCAGACTCAGATAGATATCTATGGGGAAGCAGCAAAGTAGAAAACGCACGTTCTTGCCATCCTCGCCCTCCCATTGCATTACGGAGTCGGACTTGAAGTTATTGAGGTCATCAAAGTTCAGGCCCTCGTACTTGCTGTTCAACTCAGCGGTTCTCTCTTCTCCGCGCTGAATAATCTTGTCAATGTCATCATCGACTGTCAACCTAATGTAGTCGTTAATTACTGCGACGACTTAGTATCGAGAGTTACCTACGTCTCGGTCGAGTTGATGATCTTCTCCGCACCGGTGGTGATCATTTCGAGCAGCTCGTCCTTGTTCGCAGCTAGTATAACAGTAACACTTCAGAAGCAAATTAGCTAAGATGAAAGAGATCAACTCACCCTTGTTGAGCTGCGTCCGCCCCTGCTGAATAACGAGCTGGTCAAGGCGGAGCTTCTGTGCCGCACGTTCAAGCATACGCTCCTCCACGCTGTTCTCCGTGATGAAGCGAAACACGTAGACCTGTTTCGTCTGGCCGATACGGTGCGCACGATCCATCGCCTGCAGATCAGCTTGCGGATTCCTTGAGAAGTGCGACGTGAGAATTCAAGCATACCGATTGAGAAATCTTCGAAACTACTTACCAATCACTGTCGTAGAGGATAACGACATCCGCCGACGTCAAGTTGATGCCCAGACCGCCTGCACGCGTCGTGAGCAAGAAAATAAACTTCTCGCTCCCAGGCTTGTTGTATTCGTCGATCGAGGCGATACGGTCTTCGTGTGCAGTACTACCATCGATACGACAGTACTCTGCGAGCAAAGAAGGGTCTATGTGTAACCCATCATCTACGTAGAGTAAGGAATGTCACGCACTATATCCCCTAAACAAACAATAGTCCTCAAGAATGTCCAAGACACGGCTCATTTGACTGAAAATGAGCGCGCGCGAACCTTTCTCCTTCATCGACTTCAACAACTTGTCAAGAATGACCATCTTGCCAGCGTTTTCGATGATGTGCTCATCAGTGGTATACGGAGGGCCGGGTTCCTGGTACACGATATTAGAATAAAGAGACGAACTATACTCCTGCGTGACTTACGGCGCCGTCGAATAGGTAAGGATGACAACAGACTTTCGCAGAACTTCATGAGTGTTACGGATAGGTTTATGCGCAGAGAATTTACCTTTACGAAGCTGGAAAACCAGTATGAGTGCCATTTTCACAAATTGAATAGATTCGCCAACTCACCTGCATCACAATGTTCATCAAGCGGGTCTTGCCTTCCTTCTTCCCAGTCAATCCTGCAAGATAACCAGTCAGAAGATTTTGGGGCCCTGACATTAAGTGTGCCTACCGTTGACAGCGTCAACATCCTTCGAGAGTACGGATTTGTACCACCTGCGCTGCATCTCCGTGAGACCGATATAGATGTTGATTTCCTTTTCTATTCCAAGTAATGAGTGACGAGGGAGACAATGCATCAAGATGTACTCACTGGGAAGAAGGTTCTTCTCTACATCCGATTTGACACGCCGCAGCAAGAATGGCCGCAAAATCTTATGTAAAGCTTCAACAACTTTTTTGTTCGCCTCATCGTCATTGGGTGCTCCGGTATCGTCTTTGTGCAAGAAGCTGTCTAAGTCCGAGTAATCCGAGAAAATTTCGGGACAGATAAAGTTAAGCAGCGCAAAGAGTTCCTTCAAATTATTTTGAAGTGGTGTGCCTGTGATGAGCAGACGACCACGACTCGTGAAAGCGCGCACAATCTGCGATAGAATCGAATCCACGTTCTTGATGCGGTGTGCCTCGTCAATAATGATGTACGCGAACGAAAGCTTTTTGAGCGCAGTTTTTTCGATCAGGCAAATTTCGTACGTCGTGACGCAAACCTCAAAGTCCTGTGGGATAAGCTGCTTTTGAATAGTCTGCTGCCGCTCGTCCTTCGAACCGCCGAGGACCGCGATGCGGAAGTCCGGTGCCCATCTCTCGAATTCACGCGCCCAGTTCTGCAACGTCGACTTCGGCACGACAACCAGATGAGGTCCGTTGATATCCCGGTAATGCTTGAGATACGCGAGGAAGGCGATAGTTTGCAATGTCTTCCCAAGACCCATCTCATCTGCAAGGATGCCGTTAAGGCCGTTGTGGTGTAGCGAGACCATCCAGTTCAGTCCTTGGACCTGGTAGGACCGCATCACGCCGTTGATGACTGGAACAGCTCAGCATGTATTATAGAGACAATTTCGACCACTCACAGCTCGGTGACTCTTCGAATACAAACGGCTGGTCATCCCCGTCTACCGCTCGTTCTCCGTCCTGCAGCAATTCCTCATCTTCCTCCCTCTCGGACTTCCGCCGCCTCGTATTGTTATCGCTATCGAGCAGACTTGAGAATTACAAAGCTCACAACACCGCTATTTCTGCGATAATCCACTCACGCTGGCCTTTTCCTTCCGCGTCCCTTCGGTTTTGGCTGCGCGTCGACCATGGCAGCGTACTCCGGATCGCGGGCACGCTATTGCACTCATTAGACTTAGCGAGGAACGTCAAAGGCAAAACGAACCTTCATATCTACAAAGTGCTTGAAAAGGTCCGTCTGTCCGAGCAGGTACGAGTACCGCTTCACCGCATCGGTCACCTGCAACTCCATAAGCAATTGTCGTGTTGACAAGATATAAGGTGCTGCGTTACTTTCGCCTTGTCCATCTCCTGGCGCTGCTGGGTAAGGTGACCCTCTGCCGCCTTCCACTTTTCCCGCTTCTTCCCAATTGCTTTTTGTTCTCCTTGCGTAGGTGACTCGAGCTGGTCCTCCTCCTAAAGCACGGAACGCGTCAATTAAACGCGTACATAGAGTCTAAGTGGACGCACCGGCTCAGCCTCGTCGATTTCTTGCTCTCCATCGACATCCATCGCCTCCTCCGTGTACTCGCTCTCCACGTCAATGCCTTCACTCGGCTGCAAATGGTGATTAGTTTCACATACCGTCGCGCATGAAGCTGTATTGTCCACGAACCTGACGCGACACGATGTTGCTCGGGACAACATCGCTTAGAATGTCTTCGTCCATCCCTTGAGGCGTATTTAGGTGCTTTACGGAGTTTAGCACGTATTTGACGCGTTATAGCAGAGGACTTACGCTCATGTTGGTGGTGATTGTCCGAGACGAGAAGTTGCCACACCGGGAGGCGTAGGTGGTTGTCCTCACGTTGATCCTACATATGAGGTAGTTATACCCCATTTTTAGTATTTTCTGTGACAAGTATATGTAACTCCAGTAAGAAGTCACCCACTCTGCGAGTCGGCATTCGAAACCGACCTTCTCTTGCTTACCACCTCCTGATTTAATGAACAGATCTCACCAAAGAAACTCGAAACCAATATAAGCCCTCGTAAAACTGTGTTTTGATATCTGAAGTCTCCTGACAACTCGTGACGCAAGATGACCGCGGAGTACAATGCTCTCGCGTTAACGCAAATTAGAGAAACGATAACTCGACTTCAGTCTCCTATATCCGACTTGTCCACACTGCTTTCTCTGCTGGCTGCACCTCTGGACACTATAGGTCTTCTACCACCCGTACTCCGGCGATTCAACACTCATGGTTTTTCCGCCGAGTCGAAGGAGGCCTTGCAGATCACCAAGCACATGACGCCCATACAAACGGCTCTTTTGGATTCAATAGTCCCGACCTGGGGGTCTGCTCTACGAGAGCAGCAGCTCGGCCAGATTTTCCACCAGTATATCTGCCCTGACTCCTTTTTCTCTGCGACGCAAGCGGCGGGGGAGGTTGCGCTCTGCGCCTATACTGCACTGCTGTCGTTTCCTCTCCAACCGTTCTCTATCGAGATGCTTGCGTTGCTAAGCTGTCAGTACCCAATAGATCGCTTGCATAATGTTATATTCGCGAAAACATCTTCAGTCCAACCTCATAGAAGGACGAGCGCTTGGGAAGACCTGGTCCGAATCATTGTCTCAGTGCCATCCAGAATTGCAAATAAAAGCGGTACAAACGACATTCCACAAAAGCTGCATCAACGCGAGTTCTACAATTTTCTATGCTCCCGTGTAGAAATTCTCGTCTCTTCCTTCTCTCGGACGCCCGATTCTGGTGAGTGTGCTTTGTTTCCGCGGTCTTCTTTCATTCACGGCGTCGCAGAAATATCTTCATCTTTGTCATTTCTTATATCCAAAATGATCAACGTCGGTATGTTTCCAAGTACGCCAATGATCGCGCCCTCCCAATCGAGTTTCTTTTCTGCAACTCTACCGACGATCCGAAGTCGACTCGCTACTCTATCAGCTGAGGGCCAAAGCATCTACACCGAAATTTGGACCGACTTGTTTATGGCGCTTCCCTCTGGCCTCTTCTCCAAGGCTCTTACCTCGCTTTTCGCACACATCTCGGACCTTCCAGATAATTTAGACACATCACATGAGGCACGAGGGCTTATGAAACGAGAGGGACGACTTATCTCTCAGATACTTGGGAATTTGGAAGGAGACGAGGACGAAAAGTGGCTGGCTGTCTCGTCCGTGCTGCTGATGAGGTGCTGGGACATCTCGAAAGCAAGAATTCTGGTATGTTGGGTCACTCTCAGCGAAGCGAATGGTAAGTAATAAACAGGGTTATATGGATAACGGTCTGATTTACATTTGTTCTATAAGCTGTACCGCCGCGTGCTCTAGAGACTCTGCTATCTCAAATCATGGACGTATGGTCCTCTACTGAGCATGTCAAGCATTCTCTTCTTTCTCATCACCAATGTACGACTCACAATGTTTTCATCAATATTGGAAGCGCCTAATATTGAGCATACTTTAAAGATCTAACAACACTGCTCCTTTTAACCGTATCCAGCTTTCCACTCTCTTCCGCGCCCATCCAGGAGCTCTCCTTTTCTCCTGCGTTCATTGGCGCAATTAGCACATACATCAAGCACCTTGACCCTGCTGTACGCCGCTGCGGGATGCTCTCCGCAGAGATTGTCGCTCAAAACACGGGAAAGAAGCTTGACTTCGAGCAATGGGACGGACAGGGACAGGGCCGTGAGTGGGCGCGCGGAGTCAGGACGTTGATAGCAAAGCGCGATGTAGATGCAGAAGAGGCGGCGCCGGACGTCATCCGTCTCGAAGCGGGAGATCAATTAGAGCACGAGGCTGGTGTAGAGGAAGAAACAATCGACGTGACTCCTGTTTCTTCGAGGATAAAGTCAAGTACGATACAGGTGGTCGACGACGGCTCGGACTCGGACGACTCCTTGGAAGGCTACGCAACCTCTCCGGCCTCGTCACGCTCTCCGTCGCCGACGCCATCCGAACTCAGGGAGATCGAGAAGGACCCAACAATCCATGTCGGAAAAAAGAAAATACAGCGCCCGGTGTACCTCGTGGACCTAGGAAACCTAATCACGAGTAGCACAAAGGCGGACGACCCGCAGAACGCAGACCGTATCGAAATGGCATTGAACTGTGCGGAGGAGCTCATTCGGAGAAAGAAAACGTTCGGGTTCGAGCTCGGTATGTTTTACTTGTCTGAAATAACCACCTTCCTCATTGTCTGGCCGAGACAGAGGAAAATGCTGTCAACCTCGTTTATGCTTTTACCGCCTTGCAAAATAATTTCGAGCTGGAAGGCTTTGACGAGAAACGGCAGACTGCAGTGACTGCTTTGGTGGCCTGCTGTCCCAAGAAAGCTGTCCCGTAAGCATAACTCAATCGATCATCGCGACTCGCTGCTTACATCAATATAGAGCGATCATAGACGAGTTTTTCAAGAATCAGTATTCAACAGCCCAGCGATTTGTCATGCTAAATGCACTAGCCATAGGTGCTCGCGAGCTCGCCTCCTTGCCCATCCCGCCATCCACCGTCCCAGTCAGCCGCATAGCGTTTCCTAGCAAACAGCTTCCAGCTGCACAGCACAAAAAGCTCATTGAGTATAACGATATTCAGGTCCAGAAGATGCTGGACGATATTAGCCGCGCCGCGATCGAAAGCGGGAAAACGGCAGCGGAAGCACAAGTTGCCCCGCTCGTCCGCGAACGCCAGCTGCGCATCAAACAACCCACGAGAATCTCAGAGGTGGCAGCAGGTGTAACTTATGTTCCCAAGGAAACTACATTCATTGAGCTCGCGGCAGAGTACTTCCTTGGACCGCTCATGGGCAAATTCTGGCTCTTTCTGCGAGACGAGCAGGTGCGTGAGGCACGAAGTACGCACAGAGCTACGATCTATCGCGGGACGGGAACCGGACTCATTTTAAGTCCGCTCGTGCTCCAGCACTTCCTAGGCACGCTCGTCGTTCTCCTGCACGCTGCACGTCATTCACCGGCCTTCCTCGCCGTGCTCGCTCCGGACGCGTTGGAACTCGCGGTGACACTCGGTACGCGTCCGCTGTCTGGCGCAGACGAGGACAAGGAACGCGAAGCGGCCGTCCTCAACGCAAGCTTTGAGCTTGCTCTCGTCGTATTGGATGGCTGCCTGAATCTCGACGGTGGTCGATCTTTGGGTCTTGAACATACGAATCTTCTGCTTGGAACGGGTGAATGGGCGGCTCAGGTTCTGAACGCTCTAGAAAGCGGTACACGGGTACAGGGAGGCGGTGGCGCTCAGGAAGTAAGGTTGAGACGGTCGGCCGCAGGTGTGGTATTGAAAGTGGACGAGTTGAGCTCTAAATGGAGGCAATCAATGATCACCATATGAAATCTGGTTTTCCGGCCCGGCTATAATTGTCCAGACTTCTGGTGGTGAGCAACTCGTTTCTATTATCATTTTCAAAAATTATATTTGATTGGTATATTGTGAGTTAATTCTGGTTTTCCTAGATCAAGCCAAATAGTAAAGTCGCGAAGAGGCTATTTCACTCGCTACTTAGATGCAAGATTGTCACAACATCGCGTCAACAATTTATATTGACATGAGTTTACTGAATTTGCATGTTCCTCGTAGAATAATTTCTCAGCTCCGTGAATTTTGCTTTCTCATCGGTGATGACCTCCATCACCTGTTTGAAAGCGCAAGCCTGTCTTTTTCTGTCGTCTCGGGATCAGGGATGGACTTGAGCTCGTCCCCAAGGCCTAAAGTTTCTTCAGCGCGTCCTTTTCCCATACCCTACAGGTAAAGATTGCATCATATTATTTTATAGGAACGTTAGCGAGTATCTTGTCGATGGTATCGGATTGCTCCGGAGCGCAGCGGGGATGCGCGCGACGAGGCTGGAGCTACGCAATCGGGGGTTCCTTCTTTGCACGGCAGTCCCATTGGCGCTTGTGCGGGTCTATCCCGTCCGTCATATCGTACGTACAACACGAGGCTCCTGTCCACCGAAGAGTACCCTCCAATAGGCTTGATTGCAAGCGAAACCTCGATGGCGTTCTTTATCCAGCCCATAATTGATTTACTTACTACATAATTGTCGACTTGTCGTTTATAAATTTATCCCTTCGTTCATGTATTCTTGTCTGAAAAAAAGCCAGCGCGCGCTGAGTGTACAATTGATCGGGCTCTGCATATTCAGGACCTTTGGATGTATGGGAAATGTCTATTGCGTCACTTACAATGACACATCTGCTTGGAAATAAACTAAAACTCATAAAAGAGAGCAAAGGAGCACCATCGGTATCCATTTCTGCGGCACCTCTGCAGATTGAAAATAACTAGGGAACTGGATTTTCTGATGCGCAGAGGTGAGAGTGCCAACCCGAGCGCCATGGCCAAACCAAAATGCAAGTAAAGATATACAACACATGAATCGCAGAAAAGCACAATCTAGTACACTCACAAGAATTACCACTACAGGAAACTATTTTCAATTCGCGAATGTTGGGGATCTAAAGAGATTTTGGATCATCAGCGCCTGCCCAAGGCGTTGGTGTATCCGGCACCACGTTCAAACGCAAGCGGTTGTTCAGCGCAGTAGTGTCGTCCAACAGGTCCTGCCCTAGCAATCTGAGTTGTCCATCACTTCCCCTGCTCGCCGTCCCTCCGGAACGCTGTGCAGGTGGCAGCCCGAACACCGTCGCCTCATCCTCTCCGTTCCCACCCTGCACGTCCTCGTCATCGTCAAACGAGTCGTCGAACCCGTCGTCATCCGGAGCCTGAGAGAACACGTTCGCGAAAGGGTGGATCGCCCGGCCCCCACCCAGCTCCTCGTCCAGTGAGTCGTCCGAACCGCCGAACGAATCGTCCGACTCACGTCGCTGCCGCTGCGACGCCATCAGGAACGCCGCAGACGGCGCTCCCGTATTAGCCTCCTCATAGAACTCGTCTGATGAATCCCCATCCCCACCTCTGTCATCATCGTCCACTAGAGCATTCAGACCAGGGAACACCGGTCCGTTCGGCGTGTCGTCAAATGAGTCGTCGAAACTGTCATATTCTGCTCCTTGCACTCCTCTTCCTCCCTGCGCTGAATCTCCCCCGTACTTCGACGAATCCAGTCCGAATCGATGCATCATGCTCTCGACGGAGTGTTCCGTGCTCGTCGACGCACTCGGAATAACGTCCACGGGCGGACTAACAACAGGTTCCGTGCTCTGTTCCCGTCTCTCCACCCCCAGCACACGCTTTGAATACACGCTCGCATTAGGTGTCGGACTAACACTGGGCTCTGTACTCTGCTCAGAATTCTCCATCCCCATAGCACGCTTCGAGTATATGCTGAGGCTTGGCGTTGACGGAGACGTGGTCAGGCTCGGTTCAGCGACCGCCCCGAACCGCTGGCGCAAACGTGCCGCGTCACCGACGAGGTCTCTTCCAATGCGTGCAGCAGCCTCCTTCCCGGGGGTGCGCATGATCCGGTTCACGAAAGCAGACGCAGGCGGAGACATGTTCCGCGGCAGAAAGTTATCCTCATCGGAGTTCCAGCCAGAATCAGATGCCGACGGAGCACCCCGCGGTGTAGTTGGCTTGGTCAGGTCGACTATGCCATCCCAATCTGTGCGACGTGTCTCAGGAGGCACGTACGGATTGCGCTTTGGCGTCTTGACTTTGGCTTTCCGTGGCGATGTGTCTGACGCATCTCTGCCTGCGTTCTTGAGATTCTTTGACAACACATTCTGAAGGAGAGTTTCTGGTGGAGCCTTGCTCTTTCCTTTCTCTTGCGCTGAGAGGACTGGTGGACGAGGTAGATGTACTTTCTGTTGAACCGATTGATTGAAAGGACCCGAGCTTTGTCCAGAGTCGTCGATGATGGAATCGTCTCCTTCGCCTAAGCTTTTCAGACCCTTGTCTAAACGTTCAAGGGGAGACACCAGGGACGCGGACCACGACGGAGTTGTTTTCTCTTCAACTTGGCGCCGAGATTGGCCCATTGAATGGTTCATGGGCGTCGAAGACACTAAGCCTTCTGGCGCGAAAGAGCTCTCAGACGGAGTGACATTTGGATCGAATGTGTGAGCCTGGGTAGGCCTTTCAGGAGGTTGCTCAACTTCAATCTCTTCTTCGGAACGTGTTGATTGCTGTTCGAGATCGGCACTGAAGTCGTCGGACGTCGGAATGCGCACTTGCGCGGCCTGCTCATAGAACGAGACCCAGAACTGCGTGTCAAATGAATTAAAGAGCCAGTAGTTGCATTAGCATAATTAGGATGGAAACAATGCGCTCAAGGACGTACCCGAGCAGACTCCCGTACTGGCTCTGTGTTCACCGCAAAGCGCTTCACAGCCGGCAGAATCCTCGTCGACAGGATCTGATGTGCTCGAGCAAAGTTGGCATCGATGTTCTAGAGTCAACAATGTCAAGTTACATTCATCAAAGAGACGGTTGAACGTGCCTGCAGTTTAATGGTGATGAGCTGTTCCATCTGCTCGATCTGGTCCTGGACGGGCGCGGTTGTATCGAGGCCCGGCACATCTATGGTCGACGGATCTGGATTCGGTTCCCAGCGGTCATGAAGAGGCTCAATAGGTGGCAACTGGTCTTTCTCTGATGCCATAGCTTGCTCGATGTTGCGGACGTCGTGAACGCCGTCGACGCCGCCCGTGCGAAAATCGCGGTGTGACTGTGATAGTAACGAGTTCGTTACTACTGTTTGCCCTCGGAGCTCAAGAACATTTTGCTTTCTCTCAACATGGATCCAACTATATATAAGGATGGTTTAACATAGGCTTGGATTCTACAAACCTCGAAAACCTCTCGAAGCAGCGATCTCTGCAATATTCACTGTGTAGCTACGCTGCTGCAGTTTTCGCTCTTCGCTGAGTTGACTTTTCATCTGATATACGCCGATACCAGAAGTGAACTGAGTACTGAACAAGAGGGGTTATATGTCCCGACGGTATCGCGACACGCTGCGAGCACCGGCTATGCTCCGACTTGGCCAGTGCTCTCACTTTTTCGACAGATTTACAACATTTCTTTGAAAACTTCTATGAAACTGACTCGACGCATTACAGAAGCAAAGTTGCGTGTCTGTAAAAAATGGTGAACATTCGTGCGATGATCTGCAACGAGACATCCTAATTAGTTGGGCTGACATCGTGGAATGATAATACAAAATCAAGGGAGAGGCTATTCAAGTCCGCCGAGAACTAGGCGGTTAGTAACTTATGGCTGACAAAACGGAACTTGCAAATCAATGAAAAGTTAGTATTCATCGAGATTCGGCGGTGCCGAGATAGCCTGTATACTAAAAAAATGACAGACATGCATTCTACCGGCCGGATCCAGGATCATCGAGTAATATGGCTGAGAAGACATGGGTTGCATAGCAGAAGCGCTCGTCAAAAAAGAAGTTTTACCCTCGCATAGTTAATAGAGTACCCTCGAACGCCCGCTGCCTTCAATTTTCCGCGGACATGATCGTTTGAAAGGTGTCCAAGAACTTAAAGTGAGGGATGCCAGAACCCTAATAGCCGGGGATCGGTATCTGCCTGGAGGCATTTTTTCTCTCACACAGTTCTTCCGTCAATGTTATATGGCTTATAATGGAGGAAAAGGATACATAAAAGGGACTCTAAGAGCATGATACGGTCAAGCAAAGCACGTAATATTTACCTGGTAAGTTCTTTCTTGTTGTGGCGTCCGCACTTACGGGAAGGATAAAATTGAACATGTTGAGAATCTTCCATATTCCTGCAGAAGCGCTAAACATTCCGGAGATCATCTAAGGACGAAAATAATCGGTGCGTGGTTTGCGCATAATAGAAAAGTTGTTTCGGCATCGGTATTCACCGAATCGCGCTGATTAGTTCCCACTGTCACCATCCACAGTTAAAGAAGACTCGAGGAAATAACAGGGAAGCAAGTTTAACTAGTAGGAAAATCGAGAAGAGAAAAAAAAGCGGGAGCAATTCAAAATTCACGTCCATCCGAAGCTAGCGCTCGTGCTCGCACTCACGTACAAATTCAATCCGAATTTAACCAGGGGCGCTGCACCTCCGCTTCTCTCCCGCGCTTTCCGAGAAATTCGTCGGTCGATCAGAAACTCGAGACGTCGCATTCTTGACTTTCTTGAGGGCGCATCAATGCCGTGTTCAGCAGGCTGCCGTATTTCCTCCCCGAGCGCGTCGAACTAGAATGCTCGGGCCTCGTGCTTCGCTGGTACTTCAATATTTAAGGTCCTCACCTTCGCACGACCTCATTTCGCTCTTTGCCTTCCCCAGCATTCGGACACTTGCGACCATTTTTATTTTACTGTCTGCGCTCCCGCTGTTGGCCACTAGTTTCTGCCTCCATGGATCTTACCCATATCCCTGGCTTGGACACTACGGAGCAATATGGGCCGTCTATTGGTTTGGTTTCTGAGGCCGAAAGGGTGAGCGATGCTTTAATAGATGAGTCGACTTATGTGCTGAGCTGCGTGATTTCTCAGACGCCCACTACTCCCACGACCCGCCGCAGACTCCTTGAGAGATTAGCCTACCTTCAGCAGAACGGGTTAATGAGGCCGCTGCCAGTTTCCCACCTCGAGAATACAGGCGGGGCTCTGTCTACTGAAACCGAAGGTTACAGCGCGACATTCTCAAATACGAACCACTCGCTGGCTGCACAGAGAGGTCAAGAGGAACTCGATGGCGGGGCTAGCGCAAATCAGCCGATGGATAAAGGCATTGAAATCGAAAACATAACTCACGGCGATGTCCCCAAGAGGTACACGATCCTGCGCACTTGTCTAAACGGCAAGATAATAATCGTCGACGGCCATACGGGAAACGTCACCTGCACACACGAGCTCCAAGCGCGGCTCTACTCCGATGTTGCGATCAAAGTCATAAGTTTGGCAATGGACGACTCCGATGCGGACTCGGGCGCAATCCTGGTGGCCCGGCTGCTCGACAGGTTTGGAGCAGGTGTGTTTGTATTGTGTAGAACGCTTGCGCGCGCTCATGCGTTTGTCCCATTCGCCTAGAGTTCATAGAAATTATCCGTGTCGACCCAAAGGAGTGGAACACTGAGGTGCTGTTCTGTCGCGAACTATTTGAGGGTGATGGCTCGGACAACGCTGGACATATCCGTATTTCGAGACGCTCCCAGATAGCTCTCCTCGCCTCGCGCAGGCGTCTTGTGATCGTCGACTGGGCGGGAGAAAAGATGGCGTGCATTAAAACCGTAAGAATCTTCATACTCCAACACGGTTCATGCTGATTAGGATCTTGCCCAGTCACCTTCAAAATCCTTTATCAAGGCTGAGCTATTGCAAACACATCTTGTTCTCGTCGAGCGTCAAGACCGCGTTTCGGCAGCTGAGCGTGCGGCATCCGTGCTTGTTTCTCTCGCCAATGTGTGGAAGGAGGTCGCCCAGAAAGGATTCGTGAATCAAGTTCTTCTCTTGGACAACATTCCGAACACAAGGATGCCTGCCCGGGACGGCGAATGGGCGAATGCATCTACGCCATAGTGGGGAACGGCAGGGAGTTTTTGAGATATGGTGGTTCCCACTGTGGTCCACGATCGTTCGGTTTGGGCAGAGCATGTATCGCCGGTTTTGTCTGAGCCTGTACCGAGCGACAAGTTGTCGATCCACGGAACGGATGAAGCATTCTCAGAATCTAAATATTCTTGGTCTCGATGCATAGGTAGATTGGCAGACAGAGAAATCGCGTGAGATAATCTTGGAGATCTTCAGAGAATTTATTGAAGAGATGTGCAATACGTAGTGAACCTAACGCGCAAACAGTCTGCGTATTAAAAGTCATTGAGGGATATAAAGGGCGGCAAGAGGCAGAGTTATGATACTCACGATGAAGCCGAGAATCCAAATCCTGACGCCTAGCGGTGCCCAGTACGCCAAAATCCAGCATTCCGCTCTCCAGTAATCGTAATATTTATCCTCTTCGTCACGACGAGCCTTCGTCGACCTGTAGACGAACCATTTGGCGTTGTCCGACGCGAGTACACGGTGTGCGGCATTTGCTAAGGGGGCGTTCGAGTCGTGATACGAGCAGGACACGGCCTGACAGTCTGTCAGTCGTTCTCTCTGCAGATGTGAAGGGTCTGGCGTCGACCCACGTCCGTAATGGTTCGAGTCTGCAGCTGAACAGGAAACGCCGTCGACGCGTTGCTCGACGAGCAACCGTCTCTCGGCAACTACCGGGTGGCGAGCAGGCTGCACTGCTGCAGCACGTCGCTCTCTCTGACAGAACAAAGCCGACCTCACGCCCTCGTCCGAGAGCGAACATGACGGGCAGGGAGACCAGTTCTGCCAAGGTGCGCTCTTCCCATCGTTTTCTCTCGAGTACTTATTTTTTTTTCCCTGTGGAGGGCTCGCCAGCCGCGCAATCAGCACATCGTCGGCAGTTCCGCGGCAGCTGCAACCCCGAATTAGGCTCAGGACATCGTTTTTCTTTCTCTCGTACTATTATTGTATCATTGGTATACGAATACAGACGTTTATAAAAAGAGGTATTGAGGATAGTATTTCAAGTGCTTCAGAAAGTAACAAACGCGCTGTTTTTCTTCTTCCCGAACAAATACACGATGCGCGCGCTCAGGTATACACCAGACATCACCCCGATGATCACGCTTATCACTGAAGAAGCAAAGCCAGTTAGCCATCTAGATCAAGAAACACTGGCACACTCACTCTTCCGAGCCAGCTCCAGCGACTCCGTGTACTCGTCTTGGCCGGGCGAACTGTACGAGCTCGACAGACCGCCCGCCTCCGCGAGGCCTGTCGGGATCAGCAGCCAGATGCCCGTCAACATGATCGTGAACGCCGTCCCGCCCATTTTGCGCGCGTACACATTCCCGAGCAGGCTTACCACGAAGCTCCCTAGCAGCGCCGTGTAGTCCGGGTGCCCCGCGAGCCCCATCCGCCGGTTCGCGAGCTGCGTCACCGCCGTGCTTGTGCAGCTGATCAGCACCATCACCGGCATCTCCACGCTATACACCGGCTGCGCCCTCTTCATGCTCAGCACCAGATTCAGCGCGGGAAGCAGCACAAAGAGCGAGTACCACGGCAACGGCTGCAGGAACCACGGCCACCCCGGCTCCCGCAGACACCCGTTATAGATGTTCAGCGTTGCCCGTGTGTTCGTCTCCTGGAACGACCACAACCCGTTCAGTTCTCCTGCATTCAGCCACCCAGACGTGGTGTCGTTCGTCGCGGAGAATGTCCCGTTGAATGTTTCCCACGTGTCTGCCATCGACGCAATCAGCCGCCTGCCCTTGCTGTCAAAGTGCAGCCAAATGTCAGAACCGAACGTTAGTCCGAATCCAAGGTAGAGCGACGTCATGAGCCCGGTGACGAGCTTGGGCGAGCCCAGGTAGATATTCTTGCTTGCAATGTCCAGAACGCCCGATACTACATGGACATTCAGCAATCACAAAGAGATGAAAGGAGTGTAAGGCAGGCAACGTACACATGATAGACCCAGGGAGCAATACGGCGATGCTAGCTGACGAAATCGACTGATAGCAGAATATCTGATTAGGCACCCTAACAGACAGTGCGCGCGCGACCAGCGATATGATGCCTGCAGTGAAAATGCTAATATACACGTCGATTTAGCACCATAAGCTAAAGTAAGCAAGAATAAACTTACTCTGCGCCGCTAGAACTCAGCTCGCTCCTCGCCGAAACCTGCTGGGCGAGCGACACAAGCACACTTAAGACTCCCGCGACCCACATATCGTTCAGGCTCCCGCTGAACGAGCTCCCACAGAGGATGAAGCCTTGCGCGAACGTAAGGAGCGTCTGTGCTTTCTTCGGGTATATGTCCGATCTTTGGAGGAGCTCCTCGAGGATCACACGGCCCTCCGTTGCCGACATCTCGTCGCGCACAACCGAGCGGTAAGTGCGGTGTGTCTCTTGAATGCGGCCGAGGTCGAGCCCGGCGTTCGCCTTAATGAGCAACGTCTCGCTTGTGCGGTGTTCGGGAATCCCGAACGCAATTTGGATGCAGCCCGGGGTGTGGACGAACTGAGCGGGGAGCTCAAAAATGTTTGCGACCGACGCCAGCTGTGGCTCAATGCGATGTGAGAGCGAGCCAAAGGTGAGAAGCGAGCGAGCGAGGATAAGGATGAAGCGGTGCTGAGCGTCGACGGCTGGAAAGATCTGCGTTAGGACAAACACCAGAGATGATGATATAATGAAACGAGACTCACTGTCGCGGTGATAAATGATTCGATGCTTCCTCTTCTTCCGCCTCTCCTTGTACGTCAATTTTTTGTGTTGTCCGTCCTTGTTTTCTTCGCCGAACGGCTGCACGTCGGCGTCTGCCGCCAGCGAGTTCTCCGGGTCGTCGTCGCCGTTGATCCGCATCGCGCGCGAGAACATGTCGCTATTTTCCCCGCCCCCCGCATCGACCCGTCCGAACCCTGGCTGCCCATTTCCCTTCTCTCCAAATCCACTCAGTGAATTCCGGCGGCTAGACGTGGGTGAAGGCGGCGGAGACGGCAGGGGAGGTTCCTTAGAGAACTCAATCCAGAAGTCGCGGAAACGCCTCCAAAGCGACGGCCGCTTGAATGGCGGCGGCGAAGGCACCTCATTCTGGTGATTTTTCGCAAGGTCAATCTTGTGATCTGAGGGGTGAGAAGGAGTGAGAATCTCGGCCTGTTGAGGCACCTGCGGGAGGCGCGAGCGGATGTACTCATTCGGCTGCGGAGACCGGTTGGAGTCGCGAGGGGACGGGCTATAGCGGTCTCCGAATGTCGCGCGCTTCGTTGTCGTGGGTGACCTGGGGTCTGGCTCGTAGGTGCGCGGTGGCACAGTAGGGCCAGTGTCTCTCCCCCCGTCAGCCACAGCCGTCGCGCTGGACTGGTCATCACTGAGGGTCCCCTCGCTGCCATTGATCCGCAGAGCACGCTCGGGGAGGGACTTAAGGCCGGAGCGCGCCGTGCGCGTGTTGGAATACGCGTCGGATGCCCGGCGGGTCCTATCGTTGTCGTTGTTTTGACGGACACGGGCAGGTATAGCTGTGTGTGGGTCAGAAGCGGCGCGGTTTCTGGATCCTGATGATGACGGTGTTGAGTCGCGCATTGCGTACGATGGTGATGGTAACTGTCAGAGACAAGAGTCGGGTGCCACTGTTTCTCAACTGCTGGATCGAAGTGCCATTTCGGAGGAGGCTGACAAATGGTCTGGACAGAAATCCCGAATATATCACTGTCAGGTTACTCTGATATGCTTTTGCAAGGACAGCAAGATAAATCCTGCATAAGACTCAAGAGCGAGATTGACACTGAAAACGTCTGGGAGTTCTTCGGAATATAGTCTTAGAGTACTGGACTAGCAACGAAGATTCCCGTTAAAAGATCACGAAAAGACCCGTCAGATAAAGCTTCGCAGCCTGCAATGATATAACGAGTGGCGATTACAATAATCGATCAAGTAGCATAATTTAGAGCTCGGAGGAGGGCGTTCAAGTTCAAGAGGTGTGAGAAAAACTCGGTGCGCGTACACGACCATGATCTTCCCGCGCCACCGCATCTGTTGCCAGCAGCGTCTATCTCTTCAATTCAATGCTTGATCCCTGGTTTTGCTGTAGCGTTATCTGACATGCTTGATACGCACAGTGTGCGCGGCGGATTCCCATGAATCACCCATCATGTCTGCCTCGCTGCGAAATACACGACTCGCCGACTCGGACGCCGCGCGGAGGCGGATTTCCTCAATTCTACTGCGTGCTGCGTCGATTTTCATTGGTACAGCAAAGTTTTGACATTTCGCGATGCATCCAAAACAGTAGATAACAGGCACGCTCTCTTCTTTTATTCTCCTTTCTTCACGTACGGCGCCAACAGCTTGATCTTCTCTTCCTTTTTATCCACGCCGTCGAACAGCGCCTCCAGGTTGGCGCGCGTCAGGAACTGGTGGTCCTCCCAATGGAAGCCTGGGACGACGACCTCGGTGATGAGGCACCCGACCTTGTTCTGCTCCTTGGGCGTCGTGCCCAGCGCGAGGTCCTCGGGTAGCAGGCGCGACATCTTCCAGACCCCCGTCCCGACGAAGAGCATGCGCAGCTCACCGTTGGCCGCGTCGGTGCCCATGATCTTCGTCTCGATCGTCGGTGGCTTCCCGTCGGCTCCGGGTGTGATGAGCGTGTACTCTGCGCGGCCTTGGTGCAGGACGTGGTACGTCTATAAGAACCATTCGTGAGCGTCGAGATGATGATAATTGGCGGAACAGGGCAGCACGCACGACAGATTTGTTTATGTGAATGACGCCCGTCGGGTTGTCGTACGACAGGAAGTAAAAGATCGAGGTCGCGAGATCTCGCGGCTCATTTCCTGCATTCCGTCAATTTCTTGACTTCGCCGTGTATATCATGAGTGTCGCGCGCACCAGCAAAGGGCGACGGGACGGTCGCTTTCTGCCTATCCGTCTCGGCGAAATAGCCTCCCTCAGGGTGCTTAAGCAGGTTGAGCGATTTTTTGATCTCGTCGTTTCCGGAAGGATAGTTTTCCATCTTGAAGATAAGGCCCGTGGGATGATTGGCAGTCTCAGGAGAAAACGAGGACAGGCGGCGTTGTTGTGAGGCGGTCAATCGCGACAATCTGCACTCTCTATATAATCGACAGGTGCGGCGAGATCATTAAGTTGAGATGGAGTTTCGAAGAGACGCTGCAAGAACCGAATGCATCAGTGGCACGCAAACATCGTCAAACATAACGCGGTCATTCAGTCGGCGGCTTTCGGTGGCTCTTTCGACTCTGGATCCGTTACTTCTAGTATTGCTCTTCCTGATCATCTATCTTCCAAGAATCAGAGATGATGGGGCTCGACAGGTGTTTAGGCCGGCAATTAGTGTTTTAGCGCTCCTATCGTGTGATGCTATGTTTATCTTAAGACCCTTCCCCGGACCAGACATATAAAGCATTCAAGCTGCGTATCCATCCTCAGCCCACATTTTCGGACCCCAAGCCGCCAGGTTCATCTGTATACCCCCATCATGTCGGACGAACTGGAAATGGCCAGAGAGTCCTTTGCCGTCGCCTACGTCACCGGTACTTTTTCCCTTTCCCCGATTGCTATGTCATCTGATAAATTGAAAAAAAAAGCTGTTTGTGCAACAGCGCTGCTGTACGACTATTTTCTGACCGTCAGCGACGAGGTGAGTGCTATGGTGGTAAGGGTCGATAGATAAGGCTAAGATTTTTCATGCTAGATACGGCGTATGTGGCGGTGAGCACCACGTGCCAGGCAGCGCTTATCACGAGATAAATGTCGATGACTTTACAGGTCAAGAAATTCAATACCTAAAGCTTTGTTTTTCGTCGATAGATATGTTGTCCTTCCAATGCTGGTGTACGTGCTTGTAACTCTTTTTTTAATGGGTTTTTAATTTAATTGAATCCCATTCCTGCAACAGGTTTACTGGGATAGGCAAGTGCATAGCGACCGTCAAGAATATCTCAGCTTATACAACCACACTTATAGCATCTACGAGAAACGATCTATCCCCTAGTGTAAGCTTCTCTGCTCTTCTCGACGATCTATAAGTTCATTAATCACGTTCATTTAGTTGTCAGTCTTTCCGATTTACTTTCTCAGGTTTGTCTTTCATTGACAGCTGCTTCCAGCTGTGTATTTTACCTCAGATGGCTTGTCGTGTAAGTTTTTCTCGCCTACCGCACAAACCATACTCTAATTTTTATCAGGTGCATTACTGTTACAAATACCTGTGTGGAAGGTATTCATATACGTCTCGCCGACTATACCATCTGCTAAGTAGCTTTTTCAGGAATACTGCTGATGAGAGTCATCGCTCTGTGTGAGCTTTAATCCATCTATTCTTGCTCAAGATGATGCCGACGCCGATGCATAGACAAGGATAACAAGGTAACGTACTTCTGTGATACTCCTCTTTCAAAGGTCTTTTATCGACCCATTGTTTAGCCCGTAATCGCCATCGCTTGTTTTTTCTATGCGGGTGAATATATCGTCTATCTGTCGCAGTGCTTTCCCTTACGTGCTTATAGCCGGTGTCATCACGTCGAGTGGACTCACTATCAAGGATTACCGTGGCGAAGCCGTCAACAGTACGTAATCCATATAAACAACGCCTTTGGCTCTCTAACTCGCTTCTCGCTATACTAAATCTGTGTCGGAAGTTGTGGAGGACTTCAACGCTCTCCCTGGCTGCTATGCTGCAAGTGTCCCACCTATCATCGCCGGGTATTGGATCGCATCAACGATTATCGAAAGTAAGTACATTAAGAACGGGCTCTCCGCGCCAGTTATATCTGACGAATATAAGGTACATTCTTCGCGCTGGTTATCTGGAGAGTTATAACCTGGTCACGCGACAACTCCGGGGTCCCACCAGCTTTAATTCTGATGGCGCGAGACTCGACGTTATATTTCTCAGTGTATGCTCGCGCTCTAAATGCTCGCTGCAATATGGGACTAACTACTCGCGTTTTCAATCATCCAGGATCTTCGTGCTGCTCATCGTGAACCTTTTCGTGTTCAAGTATGCCCCGCCCTTCCTGTCGAGTTTGTTCGTTACACCCGCGAACACGGCTGGATGCATTGCCGTAAGCCCCCTCTTAGAAGCACCTTCATATAAATACAGACTCGGAATTTGAACTATTCATCCATAGGGTGCACGGATGATGATGAACCTGCGCGGCATGAGCGACACAGGGATGACCAACACCGAGCTCGAGATGACGCACTTCACCGATGTGCGCTTCAACTCGGTGTGGGAGGGGAAGGGGAAGAAGCCAGAGACGGGTACTACGACTACGGGGATGACAACAACGTCTGGGTGGACGGAAACCACGCATTCCGGCCCTTTGGAGGTCACGACAATTTCCCCTGCGCCGGTCTCGGCGACAGTCACGTTTGCGCGGGACGCATGCGATGATGATCAGCGCATGGTTGCTGAGGCTGTATGAGCGCAGAGACTGACCATTGTTATTTGCTTTTTTTGCTTTTTTTTTGCTTTCGCGTTTACTCCGTTATTTGTCGTCATACGTTGTGCTGTACCGCTTTGGGATCGTAACCGATTTGTTATTGCTGTTTTATTTCTCGTATGTTTTCATGAGTTGTTGTACTTATGCTGTAGTTCTACAAAGTTAATCAAACCTCCGCAGACAAGTGTGGAGTGCCCTGGCTGCCGCATATCAGCTTCTGAATGATCGGTGCACGATACAAGACAGGGAACTGAAATGATAGGCACTTGATGAGAAGTTAGGAAAAAGGTGCGTCGCGGGAAGATTATGCGGGGCTCGAGTTCTCAGAAGCACAAGAAGGTTTGAAGTACGGTGCGACAGGTGTTACGCTTGTATCGAGAGCATATCGAGAGCGGTAGTCTGAAGGAAATATTGAAGATGAAAGTGGCAGAAAGAAGCCACTTTTTACTCAGATTTTGCGAGTGCGTAAAATTCAAAAGTAAAGGACGCTCTTCCTGTCGTTGACGACGACAACTTGTAGGAATTCTAAAACCTCGGTGAAGTCTGAAAGAAATCAAATTGAAATTTCGATAACGGGCTTAAATCAAATAACCTATGTAGATCACTGCACAAAATAGTCTTTCTGATGCAGCGATCGCAAGCCTCGCTCGTTCAAGTCTGCGGTCTTTCACACTAGACCAAACAACATCATGAACCTTACCCAGCTCAGCGATTTTTACAATATCTACCCAGTGGGCACTTAGAGAAGGTACTCCTATCAGCGAAGTCTAAGCTGAGATAGGCGTAAGGAGGTGAAACGAACGCAATTTGACTTTTGTTAGCCCCATGAAGATCAACTTCTGAGCGGACCCAGCCCCGAGAGAATATATCATCACATCATATAGAAGATGATTAGGCGATCTTGCGGAGGGGTCTAGCATAGATAAACATATCTTCCAAATTCACGAAGTTGTTAGGAGCGGATGCGAGAGATCGCAACCACAGGGAGAAAATACACAGAAGTTAAGAGAAGCTGATTCCACCCGTAAGAAACCGAATGTTTTGAGCGAGTTCCATGTTACACGAGTCGAAGATTGAGTTGAAGGAAGAGAAGCGCTCGGCGATTACACTCGGCTATAACCTTGAGGCGATCAAATCGACAGCAAATTGAAAACAGTGCGTACATCTTTTATTAAATTATGGCGTAGTCTTCGAAGTAGACAGCTTCGACTACCCTCAATTTGCATAGACCGCTGGCACTGGCAGGTGCTCCATAGTACGCGGTGAATATTGAGGAGTTGCTATCATGCGAGATTAACTGTGAGGAGATTTCTCTGCTTCAAGAGGATTGCGAGGCACTTTAGATCAAAGTCTATGTGAAACTGTCCCGGGTATACAGTCGGATCCATCAAAAGCTTGAAGTTGTGAGAAAACGAGGACTAATGCGAAACAGATGTAGTAACCAACGCGTTACTGTCACAAACACACCGCGATTTTCGCACGGGCGGCGTCAACGGCGCTCGCGACGTCCAGGACGTCCGCAACATCGAACAACGTATGGCATCAGAGAAAGACCAGTTGCCACCTATTGAGCCTCTTCATGACCGCTGGGAACCGAATCCAGATCCGTCGACCATAGATGTGCCGGGCCTCGATACAACCGCGCCCGTCCAGGACCAGATCGAGCAGATGGAACAGCTCATCACCATTAAACTACAGGCGCGTTAAACCGTCTCTTTGATGAATGTAACTTGACATTGTTGACTCTAGAACATCGATGCCAACTTTGCTCGAGCACATCAGATCCTGTCGACGAAGATTCTGCCTGCTGTGAAGCGCTTTGCGGTGAACACCGAGCCAGTACGGGAGTCTGCTCGGGTACGTCCTTGAGCGCATTTTTTTCATCCGACATTATGCTAATGCAACTACTTAACTCTTGACATGTGCATTGACGCGCAGTTCTGGGTCTCGTTCTATGAGCAGGCAGCGCAAGTGCGCATTCCGACGTCCGACGACTTCAGTGCCGATCTCGAACAGCAGTCAACACGTTCCGAAGAAGAGATTGAAGTTGAGCAACCTCCTGAAAGGCCTACCCAGGCTCACACATTCGATCCAAATGTCACTCCGTCTGAGAGCTCTTTCGCGCCAGAAGGCTTAGTGTCTTCGACGCCCATGAACCATTCAATGGGCCAATCTCGGCGCCAAGTTGAAGAGAAAACAACTCCGTCGTGGTCCGCGTCCCTGGTGTCTCCCCTTGAACGTTTAGACAAGGGTCTGAAAAGCTTAGGCGAAGGAGACGATTCCATCATCGACGACTCTGGACAAAGCTCGGGTCCTTTCAATCAATCGGTTCAACAGAAAGTACATCTACCTCGTCCACCAGTCCTCTCAGCGCAAGAGAAAGGAAAGAGCAAGGCTCCACCAGAAACTCTCCTTCAGAATGTGTTGTCAAAGAATCTCAAGAACGCAGGCAGAGATGCGTCAGACACATCGCCACGGAAAGCCAAAGTCAAGACGCCAAAGCGCAATCCGTACGTGCCTCCTGAGACACGTCGCACAGATTGGGATGGCATAGTCGACCTGACCAAGCCGACCTACACCTCGTGGTGCTCCGTCGGCATCTGATTCTGGCTGGAACTCCGATGAGGATAACTTTCTGCCGCGGAACATGTCTCCGCCTGCGTCTGCTTTCGTGAACCGGATCATGCGCACCCCCGGGAAGGAGGCTGCTGCACGCATTGGAAGAGACCTCGTCGGTGACGCGGCACGTTTGCGCCAGCGGTTCGGGGCGGTCGCTGAACCGAGCCTGACCACGTCTCCGTCAACGCCAAGCCTCAGCATATACTCGAAGCGTGCTATGGGGATGGAGAATTCTGAGCAGAGTACAGAGCCCAGTGTTAGTCCGACACCTAATGCGAGCGTGTATTCAAAGCGTGTGCTGGGGGTGGAGAGACGGGAACAGAGCACGGAACCTGTTGTTAGTCCGCCCGTGGACGTTATTCCGAGTGCGTCGACGAGCACGGAACACTCCGTCGAGAGCATGATGCATCGATTCGGACTGGATTCGTCGAAGTACGGGGGAGATTCAGCGCAGGGAGGAAGAGGAGTGCAAGGAGCAGAATATGACAGTTTCGACGACTCATTTGACGACCGACGGACCGGTGTTCCCTGGTCTGAATGCTCTAGGTGGACGATGATGACAGAGGTGGTGATGGGGATTCATCAGACGAGTTCTATGAGGAGGCTAATACGGGAGCGCCGTCTGCGGCGTTCCTGATGGCGTCGCAGCGGCAGCGACGTGAGTCGGACGACTCGTTCGGCGGTTCGGACGACTCACTGGATGAGGAGCTGGGTGGGGGCCGGGCGATCCACCCTTTCGCGAACGTGTTCTCTCAGGCTCCGGATGACGACGGGTTCGACGACTCGTTTGACGACGACGAGGACGTGCAGGGAGGGAACGGAGAGGATGAGGCGACGGTGTTCGGGCTGCCGCCTGCACAGCGTTCCAGGAGGGACGGCGAGCAGGGGAAGTGATGGACAGCTTAGATTGCTAGGGCAGGACCTGTTAGACGACACTACTGCGCTGAACAACCGCTTGCGTTCGAACGTGGTGCCGGATACGCCAACTCCTTGGGCAGGCTCTGTTAATCCGGAATCTTTCTAGATCTTCAACATTCGCGAACCGAAAATAGTTTCCTGTAGTAGGAGTTCTTGTAAGTGTACTAGATTGTGCTTTTCTACGATTCATGTGTTGTATATCTTTACTTGCATTTTGGTTTGGCCACGGCGCTCGGGTTGGCACTCTCACTTCTGCGCATCAGAAAATCCGGCTCCCTAGTTACTTTTCAATCCGCAGAGATGGTGCTCCTCTGCTCTCTTTTATGAGTTTTAGTTTATTTCCAAGCAGATACGTTATTGTAAGCGACGCAATAGACATTTCCCATACATCCAAAGGTCTTGAATATGCAGGGCCCGACCAATTGTGCACGCAGCGCGCGCTGGCCTTTTTTCAGACAAGAATACATGAACGAAGAGATAAATTTATAAACTATAAGTCGACAATTATGTAATAAGTAAATCAATTATAGGCTGGATAAAGAACGCCATCGAGGTTTCGCTTGCAATCAAGCTTATTGGTGTGTACTCTTCGGTGTACAGGAGCTTCGTGTTATACGTACGATATGACGGACGGGATAGACCCGCACAAGCGCCAATGGGACTGCCGTGCAAAGAAGGAACCCCCGATTGCGTAGCTCCAGTCTCGTCGCGCGCATCCCCGCTGCGCTCCGGAGCAATCCGATATTGATATTATCGACAAAATACTCGCTAACGTTCCTATAAAATAATATGATCCAATCATTACCTGTAGGGTATGGGAAAAGGACGCGCTGAAGAAACTTTAGGCCTTGGGGACGAGCTCAAGTCCATCCCTGATCCCGAGACGACAGAAAAAGACAGGCCTGCGCTTTCAAACAGGTGATGGAGGTCATCACCGATGAGAAAGCAAAATTCACGGAGCTGAGAAATTATTCTACGAGGAACATGCAAATTCAGTAAACTCATGTCAATATAAATTGTTGACGCGATGTTGTGACAAACTTGCATTCTAAGTAGCGAGTGAAATAGCCTCTTCGCGACTGTACTATTAGGCTTGATCTAGAATTAACTCACAGTATACTATTCAAATACACTGATAATAGAAACGAGTTGCTCACCACCAGAAGTCTGGACAATTATAGCCGAGCCGGAGTTCCAGATTTCATACGGTAATCATTGATTGCCTCCATTTAGAGCTCAACTCGTCCACCTTCAATACCACACCTGCGGCCGACCGTCTCAACCTTATTTCCTGGGCGCCACCGCCTCCCTGTACCCGTGTACCGCTTTCTAGAGCGTTCAGAACCTGAGCCGCCCATTCACCCGTTCCAAGCAGAAGACTCGTATGTTCGAGACCCAAAGATCGACCACCGTCAAGATTCAGGCAGCCATCCAATACGACGAGAGCAAGCTCAAAGCTTGCGTTAAGGACGGCCGCTTCGCGTTCCTTGTCCTCGTCTGCGCCAGACAGCGGACGCGTGCCGAGTGTCACCGCGAGTTCCAACGCGTCCGGAGCGAGCACGGCGAGGAAGGCCGGTGAATGACGTGCAGCGTGCAGGAGAACGACGAGCGTGCCTAGGAAGTGCTGGAGCACGAGCGGACTTAAAATGAGTCCGGTTCCCGTCCCGCGATAGATCGTAGTTCTGTGCGTACTTCGTGCCTCACGCACCTGCTCGTCTCGCAGAAAGAGCCAGAACTTGCCCATGAGCGGTCCAAGGAAGTACTCTGCCGCGAGCTCAATGAATGTAGTTTCCTTGGGAACATAAGTTACACCTGCTGCCACCTCTGAGATTCTCGTGGGTTGTTTGATGCGCAGCTGGCGTTCACGGGCGAGCGGGGCAACTTGTGCTTCCGCCGCCGTTTTCCCGCTTTCGATCGCGGCACGGCTGATATCGTCCAGTATCTTCTGGACCTGAATATCGTTATATTCAATGAGCTTTTTGTGCTGTGCAGCTGGAAGCTGTTTGCTAGGAAACGCTATGCGGCTGGCTGGGACGGTGGATGGCGGGATGGGCAAGGAGGCGAGCTCGCGAGCACCTATGGCTAGTGCGTTTAGCATGACAAATCGCTGGGCTGTTGAATACTGATTCTTGAAAAATTCGTCTATGATTGCTCTATATTGATGTAAGTAGCGAGTCGCGATGATCGATTGAATTATGCTTACGGGACAGCTTTCTTGGGACAGCAGGACACCAAAGCAGTCACTGCAGTCTGCCGTTTCTCGTCAAAGCCTTCCAGCTCGAAATTATCTTGCAAGGCGGTAAATGCATAAACGAGGTTGACAGCATTTTCCTCTGTCGCGGCCAGACAATGAGGAAGGTGGTTATTTCAAACAAGTAAAACATACCGAGCTCGAGCCCAAACGTTTTCTTTCTCCGAATGAGCTCCTCCGCATAGTTCAATGCCGTCTCGATACGGTCTGCGTTCTGCGGGTCGTCCGCCTTTGTACTACTCGTAATTAGGTTTCCCAGGTCCACGAGGTACACCGGGCGCTGTATTTTCTTTTTTCCGACATGGATTGTTGGGTCCTTCTCGATCTCCCTGAGTTCGGATGGCGTCGGCGACGGAGAGCGTGACGAGGCGGGCGAGGTTGCGTAGCCTTCCAAGGAGTCGTCCGAGTCCGAGCCGTCGTCGACCACCTGTATCGTACTTGACTTTATCCTCGAAGAAACAGGAGCCACGTCGATTGTTTCTTCCTCTACATCAGCCTCGTGCTCTAATTGATCTTCTGCTTCGAGACGGATGACGTCCGGCGCCGCCTCTTCTGCATCTACATCGCGCTTTGCTATCAACGTCCTGACTCCGCGCGCCCACTCACAGCCCTGTCCCCGCCCGTCCCATTGCTCGAAGTCAAGCTTCTTTCCCGTGTTTTGAGCGACAATCTCTGCGGAGAGCATTCCGCAGCGGCGTACAGCAGGGTCAAGGTGCTTGATGTATGTGCTAATTGCGCCAATGAACGCAGGAGAAAAGGAGAGATCCTGAATGGGCGCAGAAGAGAGTGGAAAGCTGGATACAGTTAAAAGGAGCAGTGTCGTTAGATCTTTAAAATATGCTCAATGTTAGGCACTTCCGATATTGATGGAAGATTTGTGAGGCGTACATTGATGATGAGAAAGAAGAGAATGCTTGACATGCTCGGTAGAGGACCAAATGTCCATAATTTGAGATAGTAGAGTCTCTAGAGCACGCGGCGGTACAGCTTAAAGAACAAATGTAAATCAGAACGTTATCTATATAACCTTGATTATTACTTACCATTCGCTTCGCTGAGCGTGACCCAACATACCAGAATTCTTGCTTTCGAGATGTCCCAGCACCTCATCAGCAGCACGGACGAGACAGCCAGCCACTTTTCGTCTTCGCGTCCTTCCAAATTCCCAAATATCTGAGAAATAAGTCGTCCCTCTCGTTTCATAAGCCCTCGTGCCTCATGTGATGTGTCTAAATTATCTGGAAGGTCCGAGATGTGTGCGAAAAGCGAGGTAAGAGCCTTGGAGAAGAGGCCAGAGGGAAGCGACATAAACGAGTCGGTCCAAACTTCGGTGTAGATGCTTTGGCCCTCAGCTGATAGAGTAGCGAGTCGACTTCGGATCGTCGGTAGAGTTTCAGAAAAGAAGCTCGATTGGGAGGGCGCGATCATTGGCGTACTTGGAAACAGACCGACGTTGATCATTTTGGATATAAGAAATGACAAAGATGAAGATATTTCTGCGACGCCGTGAATGAAAGAAGACCGCGGAAACAAAGCACACTCACCAGAATCGGGCGTCCGAGAGAAGGAAGAGACGAGAATTTCTACACGGGAACATAGAAAATTGTAGAACTCGCGTTGATGCAGCTTTTGTGGAATGTCGTTTGTACCGCTTTTATTTGCAATTCTGGATGGCACTGAGACAATGATTCGGACCAGGTCTTCCCAAGCGCTCGCCCTTCTATGAGGTTGGACTGAAGATGTTTTCGCGAATATAACATTATGCAAGCGATCTATTGGGTACTGACAGCTTAGCAACGCAAGCATTTCAATAGAGAACGGTTGGAGAGGAAACGACAGCAGTGCAGTATAGGCGCAGAGCGCAACCTCCCCCGCCGCTTGCGTCGCAGAGAAAAAGGAGTCAGGGCAGAAATACTGGTGGAAAATCTGGCCGAGCTGCTGCTCTCGTAGAGCAGACCCCCAGGTCGGGACTATTGAATCCAAAAGAGCCGTTTGTATGGGCGTCATGTGCTTGGTGATCTGCAAGGCCTCCTTCGACTCGGCTGAAAAACCATGAGTGTTGAATCGTTGGAATACGGGTGGCAGGAGACCTATAGCGTCCAGAGGTGCAGCCAGCAAAGAAAGCAGTGTGGACCAGTCGGATATAGGAGACTGAAGTCGAGTTATCGTTTCTCTGATTTGCGTTAACGCGAGAGCATTGTACTCCGCGGTCATCTTGTTTCACGAGTTAAGACACAATTTTACGAGGGCTTATATTGGTTTCGAGTTTCTTTGGTGAGATCTGTTCATTAAATCAGGTGGTAAGCAAGAGAAGGTCGGTGTCGAATGCCGACTCGCAGAGTGAGTGACTTCTTACTGGAGTTACATTTACTTGTCACAGCAAATACTAGAAATGGGGTATAACTACCTCATATGTAGGATCAACGTGAGGACAACCACCTACGCCTCCCGGTGTGGCAACTTTTCGTCTCGGACAATCACCACCAACATGAGCGTAAGTCCTCTGCTATAACGCGTCAAATACGTGCTGAAGTCCGTAAAGCACCTAAATACGCCTCAAGGGATGGACGAAGACATTCTAAGCGATGTTGTCCCGAGCAACATCGTGTCGCGTCAGGTTCGTGGACAATGCAGCTTCATGCGCGACGGTATGTGAAACTAATCACCATTTGCAGCCGAGTGAAGGCATTGACGTGGAGAGCGAGTACACGGAGGAGGCGATGGATGTCGATGGAGAGCAAGAAATCGACGAGGCTGAGCCGGTGCGTCCACTTAGACTCTATGTACGCGTTTAATTGACGCGTTCCGTGCTTTAGGAGGAGGACCAGCTCGAGTCACCTACGCAAGGAGAACAAAAAGCAATTGGGAAGAAGCGGGGAAAGTGGAAGGCGGCAGAGGGTCACCTTACCCAGCAGCGCCAGGAGATGGACAAGGCGAAAGTAACGCAGCACCTTATATCTTGTCAACACGACAATTGCTTATGGAGTTGCAGGTGACCGATGCGGTGAAGCGGTACTCGTACCTGCTCGGACAGACGGACCTTTTCAAGCACTTTGTAGATATGAAGGTTCGTTTTACCTTTGACGTTCCTCGCTAAGTCTAATGAGTGCAATAGCGTGCCCGCGATCCGGAGTACGCTGCCATGGTCGACGCGCAGCCAAAACCGAAGGGACGCGGAAGGAAAAGGCCAGCGTGAGTGGATTATCGCAGAAATAGCGGTGTTGTGAGCTTTGTAATTCTCAAGTCTGCTCGATAGCGATAACAATACGAGGCGGCGGAAGTCCGAGAGGGAGGAAGACGAGGAATTGCTGCAGGACGGAGAACGAGCGGTAGACGGGGATGACCAGCCGTTTGTATTCGAAGAGTCACCGAGCTGTGAGTGGTCGAAATTGTCTCTTTATAATACATGCTGAGCTGTTCCAGTCATCAACGGCGTGATGCGGTCCTACCAGGTCCAAGGACTGAACTGGATGGTCTCGCTACACCACAACGGCCTTAACGGCATCCTTGCAGATGAGATGGGTCTTGGGAAGACATTGCAAACTATCGCCTTCCTCGCGTATCTCAAGCATTACCGGGATATCAACGGACCTCATCTGGTTGTCGTGCCGAAGTCGACGTTGCAGAACTGGGCGCGTGAATTCGAGAGATGGGCACCGGACTTCCGCATCGCGGTCCTCGGCGGTTCGAAGGACGAGCGGCAGCAGACTATTCAAAAGCAGCTTATCCCACAGGACTTTGAGGTTTGCGTCACGACGTACGAAATTTGCCTGATCGAAAAAACCGCGCTCAAAAAGCTTTCGTTCGCGTACATCATTATTGACGAGGCACACCGCATCAAGAACGTGGATTCGATTCTATCGCAGATTGTGCGCGCTTTCACGAGTCGTGGTCGTCTGCTCATCACAGGCACACCACTTCAAAATAATTTGAAGGAACTCTTTGCGCTGCTTAACTTTATCTGTCCCGAAATTTTCTCGGATTACTCGGACTTAGACAGCTTCTTGCACAAAGACGATACCGGAGCACCCAATGACGATGAGGCGAACAAAAAAGTTGTTGAAGCTTTACATAAGATTTTGCGGCCATTCTTGCTGCGGCGTGTCAAATCGGATGTAGAGAAGAACCTTCTTCCCAGTGAGTACATCTTGATGCATTGTCTCCCTCGTCACTCATTACTTGGAATAGAAAAGGAAATCAACATCTATATCGGTCTCACGGAGATGCAGCGCAGGTGGTACAAATCCGTACTCTCGAAGGATGTTGACGCTGTCAACGGTAGGCACACTTAATGTCAGGGCCCCAAAATCTTCTGACTGGTTATCTTGCAGGATTGACTGGGAAGAAGGAAGGCAAGACCCGCTTGATGAACATTGTGATGCAGGTGAGTTGGCGAATCTATTCAATTTGTGAAAATGGCACTCATACTGGTTTTCCAGCTTCGTAAAGGTAAATTCTCTGCGCATAAACCTATCCGTAACACTCATGAAGTTCTGCGAAAGTCTGTTGTCATCCTTACCTATTCGACGGCGCCGTAAGTCACGCAGGAGTATAGTTCGTCTCTTTATTCTAATATCGTGTACCAGGAACCCGGCCCTCCGTATACCACTGATGAGCACATCATCGAAAACGCCGGCAAGATGGTCATTCTTGACAAGTTGTTGAAGTCGATGAAGGAGAAAGGTTCGCGCGCGCTCATTTTCAGTCAAATGAGCCGTGTCTTGGACATTCTTGAGGACTTTTGTTTGTTTAGGGGATATAGTGCGTGACATTCCTTACTCTACGTAGATGATGGGTTACTCATAGACCCTTCTTTGCTCGCAGAGTACTGTCGTATCGATGGTAGTACTGCACACGAAGACCGTATCGCCTCGATCGACGAATACAACAAGCCTGGGAGCGAGAAGTTTATTTTCTTGCTCACGACGCGTGCAGGCGGTCTGGGAATCAACTTGACGTCGGCGGATGTCGTTATCCTCTACGACAGTGATTGGTAAGTAGTTTCGAAGATTTCTCAATCGGTATGCTTGAATTCTCACGTCGCACTTCTCAAGGAATCCGCAAGCTGATCTGCAGGCGATGGATCGTGCGCACCGTATCGGCCAGACGAAACAGGTCTACGTGTTTCGCTTCATCACGGAGAACAGCGTGGAGGAGCGTATGCTTGAACGTGCGGCACAGAAGCTCCGCCTTGACCAGCTCGTTATTCAGCAGGGGCGGACGCAGCTCAACAAGGGTGAGTTGATCTCTTTCATCTTAGCTAATTTGCTTCTGAAGTGTTACTGTTATACTAGCTGCGAACAAGGACGAGCTGCTCGAAATGATCACCACCGGTGCGGAGAAGATCATCAACTCGACCGAGACGTAGGTAACTCTCGATACTAAGTCGTCGCAGTAATTAACGAGTACATTAGGTTGACAGTCGATGATGACATTGACAAGATTATTCAGCGCGGAGAAGAGAGAACCGCTGAGTTGAACAGCAAGTACGAGGGCCTGAACTTTGATGACCTCAATAACTTCAAGTCCGACTCCGTGATGCAATGGGAGGGCGAGGATGGCAAGAACGTGCGTTTTCTACTTTGCTGCTTCCCCATAGATATCTATCTGAGTCTGAATATGATAATTTACAGCGTCAGAAATTAAGCTTAGACCTCCTCTCGCTATCAAAACGCGAACGCAAAATGAACTATTCCGTGGATGCATATTACAAGGAAACGATGCGGGTGGGCCCGTCAAAGACCGAAAAGGCGCCTCGAGTTCCTCGTGCGCCGAAGCAAATCAACTTGTTCGTAACGACTGACTTTCAAGAATCGTGTCATTTGCTCATTCATTTTCATCGTCTTCAACAGGCAAGAATTCCAGTTTTTCCCTGAGCGGTTGCAGGCTCTCCAGGAACAGGAATACAATGCGTACCGAGTATGCTATTCCTCTCGATGCCTTTGGTTTTCGACTAACGCGAAATCTGTCCGATAGAAAGAGCATGGAGTTCCGGCAACTATACGTGATGCACAGGGAACAACTGTGACACCCGAAGAATTGGAGGCGGAGCGAGATGCGGAGCAAAAGAGGATTGACGAAGCTGAGCCGCTGACTGAAGAGGAAGTGGCAGAGAAGGACGAGCTTATCAGCCAGGGCTTCGAAAACTGGAGTCGGCGTGACTTCCAGCAGTTCGTTCGCGCATTGGAAACGCATGGCTGGTGAGTCTTTCCCCTACATTCTTCTATCTGTAGAAGCTAACGTAGGTATTGCTAGGACGGAAGATTTCGAACTCCTGGCAAGCGAGATTGGGGACAAGACCGCCGCGGATGTAGCTGAATATTACCATGTCTTCCAGGAGAAATGGGAATCGCTGTCAGGTATGTTGGCCGAATAGAATGCCGCTTACAACTTCCTCATTTCTCATCCTTTGAATAGAGTACGAGCGTATCGCACAGCGAATAGCAGAAGGAGAGGCGAAGCGGAATAAGCAAAACGCACTCGAGAACATGCTGGCAAAGAAGGTCCAAGGTGTGCTGTACCCGATGCAGGAGCTCGAGTTGAACTACCCGACGACGAAGGGGAAGATTTACAGCGAGGAAGAGGATCGATACCTGCTATGTCGACTTCATCAGTACGGATTGAAGGCGGACGATGTATACGAGCGCATCAAGAAGGACATCACTGAGTTCCCTGTGTTCCGGTTTGACTGGTTCTTCAAAAGCCGCACACCGCAGGAGCTGCAGCGCCGATGCAATACGCTGCTCGGACTAATCGAGAAGGAGGCAGAGCAGGAACAACAGGAGGAGGCAAAGGCGAAGGGCGGGGCGCGCGGGAAGAAGCGTGCTGCCGAGGACACTACGAATGCGAGCGCAAATACAAAGGCTGGGAAGGCGTCCCGTTCGAACTCGCCGCCATTGACGAAAGCGACAAAGAAGAGCCGCTCGTAAACGCCGAGTGTTTCCTTCCGAGTGTCTCTTTTCTCTGTTCATACTCACCTTCTATTATGAAGAGTACTTATACAATGTCATGTTTCCTCTTATGTTATTTCTGTACATCCCGATTCATGTTTTCTGTCATAAGCTATATAGATAGACCGCCATCGCTCTATTAGATTGTCTTCCTATCTCCGTTCTGCCAACTGCCTGCCATGGCTGTAGACTTGAGCTCAATATCAGCGGATGATATAGGTGTCATGGGCTTGAGCTCGCCCGAGGCAAAGGCGTGCTGGCGCTTCTCTAGGTCTGCGTCGCAATCATAAACATAAGCTCAGATGTACAGAGAAGAAACGGCTTTGGAACATACCGTGTGCCCACATGGCCGCGCCCACACGATTAGAAATGGAGAAGAGCAAGCCGATGATGGGAAGGCCCTCAAGGAGGGCAGCGGCGAAGCCGAAGGACCTATATGCCAACTTTCGCTCTTCCATGAATACAGCGATTTGGTCCGACGTCATTTTCTTCGCCTCGAAGTACTACTTATCTTTTAGATTGGGCTGTGAGATGGAGGAAAGAAGGTGCTCACACGTCTATGGAGGTGACGCGCCGTGCCGATAGCCTTTAAGTACGCGCCGACGGCGATGCCGACGAACGGGTAGAAACTCAGCGGGAAGAGTATGACTTCGGATTGCAGAACATTAGTATGCCCTTATTCACGCGCACGGACTCCCCCTACTCACCTCTCGTAACAATAAACCGCCCGAAGTACCCGCCAACCCAGCGCTCCCAGCGCCAGCCCTCGACGCGCGGGGGCACGGCGTATTCCTCCACGTACGGGCCCCAGAATTCGGGCCCCTTGCCGCGCGAGCGCACGGTGTGCTCCCATGCGCGGTCGCGCGCGATACGCATGTTCTTCGAGAGGAAGAAGCGCAGGATGACGGTAAGCTGGTTCGAGAGCAGGAGGAGCGTCGCGTCTGTCGTGGCCAGAACGTCGGATGGTTCGGGAGTTCAGTAAGCATGGGGACAGAGCTTGTGAAAAAAAAAACGGGAGGTGCCTACATGTTGTAACAGTGAAGGGAAGCTGGTAGCCGAAAACTGAGTCGTGCGCAAGGCCGGTGACGCGGGGAGAGCTGTCCAGACCAGTTGTCCAGCAAGCTCCATCAAGCAAGAGACTGCGAAAAGACGCACTTCCTCAGAAAAATCTCGACAAACTTCAGCTGGATGTTGAATGATAGCGCAGCCTGCGGTGCGACGGAGACAGAGGAATGGTTCATTCGCAACGACGCAACAGATGACACAGAGTGAACGTACCCATCCCAGACCGACCACCGCACCACGCAAGAAACCGTGCTTGCATTTCGCCCACGTCGGAATGTACAACTTGTCGTCTGAGAGTAATCGGTACGCGCCAACGACGACGTATATCGGAGGAAACGCGAGGCGTTCCTGGCGGACTGCGCTAGCGCGTGCCGCAGCGGCGAGCGCGTCTTCGGGTTCCAGGCGCTTCATGGCAATCTCGCTCTCACGAGTGACCTTATCTGGTTCTGTCGACATGTCTTCGGAGCTTCAAGCGTTGTGTATGTATGTTATTGGTCGGTGAGTTTCAGTTGCGTTGATAGCCTGCGTGCTCAGGCGTGCATGGCGGTGCGCATGTGGGAAAGACGCGTCAATAAACATATACAACACGTCGAGCGGACTTCAAACCCTCTCAACAGGACTGCTGGTTGAGATACATGGCGTTTTAAGATTTTAAAGACGCATTGAAATAAGTGTAAGCTCCGATCTCTATTTTGTCTTATAGACCGATCATAAACAAGAGCCTCTACTATCACCGCTCGTGTTCCAGACAATCTGAAGCTCTAAATAAATCATAATACATTAGATGGTACACAGATATAATGTAAAAGTACAAGGTGAATTGAACGTAGGCGATGGTGAGTTATTAGGGGTCCCGTATCCGGGGTTTACACTAAATGCGGAACAGCCTTAAATCCGCGCCAACTCCTGCCAAAGCGTAAAAGGTTCATTCCATGGATTTATCTTCCAGGTGGCATGGTTTCATCACTTGCATAGGTTTACGAGCGTAGAAGCCAGCTTGCTGCAATGTCGGTCCGGTTCGTTAGTAAAGCGGCCTCTGTCTATCGATTTGATAAATCACGCCTGACCTCTGCCCTGCCGCTCGTCCGCGGGGGTGATGCGAAGTACAAACCTGACAGCACTCTATGCGCCTGAGTGCTCTGCTCCTTTTGGGCGCGGATCGAATTACGCGCGTTCAGTCTGCACCGCGGAGGAGGGGAGGTGCCACGAAAGGCATCAGCAGAGCCACAGAGATCAAGATAGCAGTGAAGAAGGCTAACGAGGCGAGAAACGCATTAATGAACACTGTCTCCAGTGACCAGATGTATCAGACATGAAGGATTGTCAAAGGAACAAGGAACTCACACTTGCTGATAATGATGTGGACGGCTAGGAAGACTAGGTTTCCAGGCATAGTCACAACCTGCGCATGTTCAGACTCTCGGGAGATATTTAGACGTTGGAGCGACAAAGGGACTCACGCATAGAAGAGAAGCTATTGAAGTCAGACTATTTGAGGCCGGGGCAATAATTAACACCAAGTTATAAAGAAGATAAATCTCCGTAGATATCGATACCTCGTCAACGCCCCATTTTCGACGGTATAGATAATGATTTTGTCCAGTGTTTTGTTTGAACTTGTAGACGCCGAATAAATTCCTTACGCCTTGCAACAATATTGGAAAAGCGGTCACCTATGTGTCTCTCTCCGGGACTGCACGTACAATTTTAATGAAGTCAAGTATATGAAAGACGAACTGCGAAGTGCTCACTCTGTAGAGCCAGAAACAGAGACTCGCTGTGATGAGGACATCGCAGATGACACCGAGTGCTAAACCAGCAGTAAATACCCACTACAAAAGATGAGTTAGCGGAAAATACAACAAAGTAAATGCCTCTTACGCGAAGGTGCGCAATAAACCCGCTAAAAGTCTTGAGTTCAATTCTATCCGCTTACTCAGTCAGGAAACGTTAGGGAAAAAAGTAGCGCATCGTGCGTACGCTTTTATCGTGGCGGCTAAAGGCCACTCGCGGGAGTCAGCTTATCTTTCCACAAAGCTGTTGAGAATGGCCTACCCAACCCGCACCCTAAGAATGCACACGTCAGCCTGTCGAAGGGAATAAGGCGACAAGAATAGGGCTTACCCAGTCTGGCAAGCAAAAGCACGATCTTTGTAAAATCGCCTTCATCAGTAATATGTACGCGGTGAAATCAAATCAAATGTACAATAATAGGAGGAACGAGCTTGAAGGTTCGGCTTACTATGTGAATAGTCTCAGCATCCGGATTTGATTAATATGAGAAAGGAAATTGTCCTACATTTCCACACGCGCCAGCAGAAGAAGCTGTGGTAATTTTGAAGGCCTAAATTCTCCGTGGAGATGTGCTAGCTACGGCGCGACGTACCTTTGCACGATGATAGTGACAAACGCCTGCAAGGAAGAATTTGTCAGAGCGCAATAGTCGTACTTATGCCCATTTCGAACGTACAGTTATGCCTACGGAGAGCTGAGCGTAAGTAGTGTCAGCAGTGGACTGGGAGACAGCAAGGCGGACGTCCTCACAGCGAGAGAGCTTTCGAGCAGAGGGATTTAGTTCTCGTATGGCGCTGTAAAGAGTAATATACTTACGGTGTCACATCGTTTAGAGCGTCATCGTTTCCGAAGCTCCGGATGAGATAATGGTACAATGAGACCACCACACACACGATGTGTGCAGCGTCCAAACCGCTGACGTACATGGTCTTCAGCCTTTGCGGTATTGAGAGCTACGTAAAAGTGTTTTCACCATAAAACAAGAACCTAGAGAGAGAAAAAAATATGAGGTAGGTTCTAATCAAGGAGAAAGATTGCATACAATGCAACTGTAGATTTTGCTATCGCCTTTCGGCCGGCTCCGGAAGTAGAGGTACGCCTGGAGAAACATGACCCCGGTCAATGCGGCGGCGAACCACGACGCAATCAGGATCGAGCCGACAGTCGCTCCAAGCATCGCGCTCATTCCGACACCAGAGGACTCGAGCTCGATGTTCGCCGAAGCCGCGACTTGAAGTGATGTTGGGACTGGCATTTCCACAGCTCTGAGCGCGGCCTTGATTAAGTAGACATATGGCCCATGACGACCATCAGCAATATCAGGATGGGACATCGCGTTTGAACGAGGCTTGTAACGCGTTCATCTGTTTGGGAAGCCTTGGGGAAGTCTTCACGCCCTTCTCCCGTGTCGATTATCGAGTTAATAAAGGATAAATCGCCGTTGAGGCGTTTGAGCGCCGTGAGACTCTGCGAGTCAAACATCAAGGCGTGATCGCCGCTAAGCGAGACGGAAGGACCATCGTCGGAATTTCGGGTCAGCTAGCAGGCTCCAACCACCAAGCTATCTGATCGCTAGGAGAAATAAGTTCCGAGGATTAGAGAGCCCAAGTGTGAGCCGCGCAGCGACCACGGACGACTTTTTTTTTTTTGACGCGTGCTGGCTGGTTCAAAAGTCTTCGGATTGAACGGTCATGCCCTTTCCTGGAGGTATGAGCCCAGGAAAATCATCAAAACATCAAAACATCGAGGGGTTTCGCTACTCATACATGTAATATGCACAACAGCAGTCTGAGTGGTCCCGATGATCTTCGCGCGACTAGAGCTCGAGGAAATTTGCAAGCTAAAGCTTCATTGTCGAAAAGTTAAGTTTATGAGGAAGTTCGGCGAGAGTCAGAGCTGCAAGGTCTCTTGTAACTCTCAAATTGCATGTGAGGAAATAGCGGCCCATGTTGAAGGAGATGCCCTCGGCATTACTCGGCACACGTTTCCCACGAATGCGACCATATCGACTTTACGCTTACTCATTTCAGAATCCACACCGACTCCATCATGGCCTCAAGCCAGAGCATCCCAAACGAAGAAACTATAGCCGCAGCGGGGCAAATAACTGTCTTTGATAACAAAGGAAGCCAGGTCCTCTTCGGCGACATCTTCGCTTCTGTGAAGACGGTCGTCGTCTTCATCCGTAAAATCTCTTGCTTTCGGCCTCTTCGCGTCATTGATCAACTGATTTTGTAATAGGGCACTTTTTCTGCGGGGTATTCTCGCTTGTTTAGCATACTTGCTAATTCAGCAACTGATCGTTTATTTATTTTATTCCGCTTCCGATAGATGTGCCAGGTGCGTCTCATATTTTCGGAATCCGTCATCGGAGGATTCAGCCAAAGTATTCAAATTAAATTCACCACGCGTTCCTAGGCTTATGTCTCTCAACTTGCCGCAGTATCTGAGAAATCTCTGTCTGAGGTGGGCGTGAAAATCGTCGTCATAGGATGTGGTGAATGGCAATTGATCGATAATTACAAGAGTACGTCTCTTGTTTTCCGTTTCCCGTACGAAACGAATCCGCTAAACCCTACTCAGAGGACACCGGGTTCACTGGCGACATCTACGCAGACCCCTCCCGTGAACTGTACCGTAAACTCAACATGACTGTCGAAACTCTTGCGGGCACACCGGCTGGCGAACAGAAGCGCAGCTACGTTACCGGTGCTTTGTCGAATGTCCTCAAGAGCATTTGGGTGCACCAATATTTTACTTCCAGTTAGGCATTTACTGAGAGTCACTATTAGAGAGGCCCCGTTTCTCATCCCCTGCATATGGGGAAGCAAGGAAACATCTCGCAGCTTGGCGGGGATTTCATATTTGGTCCAGGTTTGCTGTTCTGTCGCATCCCTTTATCTAGGCTTGAACTTCGCGTCTTATTATTTCAGGGAATACTTGCCAGTTCGCTTACTTGATGAAACATACGCAGGACCGTAAGTCCAAAGAGTGTTGATGGTCTATAACGTCGCACGAGGCTGACATTCGCGTTCTCCAGACGTTGAAGTTGCTGAGCTGATGGAAGCTGCTGGAGTGAAATCCACATAAAAACGAAGGGAACGGTTCAACAATTGTCTACTAGTAGAGTAAGAAGAGGTTTGACATGTACGATACATATGTTTGTGGACTTCATCAGAATGTTTGTCAGCAAGAACGCCATTGAGGCGTGAGAAATATGACTTCCAATTATGGCGCTATTTCGATTCTGGCCGACACTCAGCCGCAGCCGCAGACGCGCTCACTGTCCTCGACGTCGTCGGCGGTCTCCTATCGTTCTCAAAAACTGTCTCGCCAACCAGATTGGCCAACCGGAAAGGCTTTTTCTCGGTGCGGCGCTAGGATTGCTCGTGTTTACCTTCGTTTTCTACCAGAACTGGGCTCTATCGGCCGCTGTGTTCGCCGACACCGACTTCACTGTCTGTTCGTGACCGCACCCTTTAGGACAACATGCTCGCAAAACGCGATGACGGGATCCCAGAAACACCACAATCGCGCGTCTCTACACGCTCGCGGAAGCGCATGCGGTCTGAATCGCCCTCAGAAGGACGCGCAGGCAAGAAGCGCGCGCTGAACTCGCTCCCGCCGAGCGTCCTGCTCCTCGCTTTGCCCAACCTGCTTGCCGTTCCTCCAAATCACAAGTCGCATATCACGAGCTATGTCTTATCGCTGGCGGCATTGCGGAAGTGTCTGGCTTTGGGTTCGCTCCCGCCGGACGTGGAGTGTCGTGCGTGGACTGCGTTGGCAGAGATAGGGATGAAGATTGTCGGGGCTGGATGGAGCCAGAACAAGCATTATCCTTGGGCGAGTGGCTTGGAAATAGAGGTGGGCTCTCTCCTTAGATGTATGGTGACTTTTGCTACAACCTTGAGCTAGGTCGAAACTGCAATTGGCAAGGGCCAGATTGTCGCTCAGCAGAGCGCCTCCCTCGCCGTGTATAAGCAGGTTCTCAATCTCATCCAATCTCGTCTCTCGCACTGGCAGAAGAATGAAAAATACTCGCGCACGCTTCTCAAGCGGCTCGTGTCCTCGTTCATTCTCCCCTCTCCCAAGAGAATCGAGGTTGCCCGGACACCTCCATGGCTTATATACAGCACACACCTCACGAGCATCTCACATGCGCTCTCGATTATACCACCCGATCTGAAAATGGCATTCACTGCGATCCAGGATCTTCTGTCGGTCTCAGAGAAGCTGAATGACCCGCCAGTAAAGCTCTTGACGCACGTCTTGCGTCTCCGCACGCTTGTCGATGCCGGAATGTGGGACGACGTCGGCGACTCGCTCGCTTTGGCAGAGTCTGCGTTAGGCATGTCGTACGACATCGCGCCGTCTTCAACCTCGGACAAGGAGAAGAAGGAAGAATTCGTTTCCTTTGAGGACCCTTTCGAGGCAGCCATGGCGATCCACACGCTCCTCATCGGCGTGGTGTATTACACCCATCTCGGCACATCGAAAGCGGCATCGCCCCGCTTGTCGCATCTCCACGCGCTCCTAGATTCTGACGTGCTCGCCTTGTTTCCGAACGGCACGATTGATGTAAGTTTGTTTAATTCGAATTTATTCCGAGCCTGACGTCGCTATAGATCACTCTCTCGTATGGACCCCCACTTACGATTAAATGTACCCATCCTCGCGTTCTGTACCACCTCGCCTATCTTGTCAGCAGCACCTCGAAGCGGGACGCGGTGGGGCGAAAGCCGAAGCGGAAAGTTTTTGCGGGAGAAGGTCTGACTGTTTGGGAGAAGGAAGTCAAGAAAGAGATAGCTCGTGCGTTACTTCGTGTTGTTCGTACTGAAATTTTTCTTATTGGAAATAACAGTGAATCCATGGGCTGAACCTCGAGACGCTGAGGAGGTCGATGAGCGAATGGTAAAGATCAAGGCTGATCTTTTATCAGAGCTGGTTGCTGTACGTGTATATTATCGATGTATGCGCATATATGCTGACTTTTTACAAGGTCTGCATTATGCGGAGTGAATTTGATGACGCGACTGCAGTGCGTGCCTTCATCCAAAATAAAGCATAATTTATGTCGCTCATTGGATCTTCTACAGCACCTCGCGACGCTCATTGCACACACTCGCACTTTCGGCTTTTTTGCCACCTACGCCGCGCGCATCACACTACACCACGCACATCTCGCGCACGCCCTCGGCGATGCGACGCGCGCCGCGCAGTGCTACGCCGTCGCCGCGGACCTCGCGCAGGACGGGACGTTCGTGAACGTGTCCGCGCGCGCGAGTCACCTCGCGCTGCGCATCGCGTGTGGCGAGGGCGACCGGGCGGACCTCATATGGGAGGAGGAGGTGGCCGCGGTTGTCGAGGCGTGCAAGGGCATGGGCGGTACGCTCGAGGCGATCGGGCATGTCCTGCAGGCGTGCATCTCGCCGGAGATTCTGACAGCGAAGTGCGCAATCTTTGTCCAAGCCGTCTTGTCTCCTTACCTACTGATCACTTCTTATAGAACCCACTTAAAAGCGGCGCTAGATAGGGCGTCTGAAGCTCAGGACAACCATCTCCGTGCGCTCGTGTTGGCGCTCGTGTCCGCGCTGTATCTGCGCACGGCCGAGAAACACGCCCGCGCGATGCTCGAGACTTGTGGCCAGCTCGCTGCTGGACTCGGCGCCACTCCAAAATCTTCCAAAGAAGAACGAGCTTCGAAGAGCGATAAGAGCACGACTCCCATTGGCAACGCTCCTCTAGGCCTCTGGGTCGGACAGCGATTTTTGGGTAAGTGTCTTCCTACCATGAAATGTTTTGGTTTATTCTTACGCAGTCAAACCTCTAGAACTCCACCGACGCGACGGAAATGAGAGCAAAGCCCAGCAGCAGGAGATCATCAATGCCCGGCTCGCTGCCGCAGTGGACCAACTTGCCGAGCGGCGCCAAGCGCTCATGGGAGCTTCTCCCGAGTCATAGCACCCGTAGCGTATCTTCTCTATCTTCGCTTTCGATTCGCTCTGCGCCTGCTCTCTTCGCCTCTGTTCTTTCGCTTTCATTTCTTGGGCCTTCTGTTTTTTTCTGGACTCTACTTCATACGATTCTTTTCGAATGCGCCGCATCGAGTCTTCTTTTTTCTGCTTTTATTCGGCCGTTCTCGCATGCTGCTGTGTAGCTCGCCGTTTTCCACCATCCAGCATTTGATTTCACATTCTATTCTCAATTCTCATTGTTCTCCCACTGCCATACTTATGCCACTATGTATCATTCGCCCCAGTAGAAGTAGATATGCTACAGTACATACAATGACGTTGAGTCCCCTGACCCCTGTATTGTTATTAATCTTTACAATACGCTGAAGCATTCTGATTTCGATCCCGAGCAGCTCGTCTCCGGGCTCTATTGAGGAGACCAGAAAAAACAACGTGAACATTTGTCCGACCTTCGATAGCGGAAAGCCGCAAGGGATGTTTTCGGGAGACGATGATAAAAAAAAACCTACTTAAGCAACGACAATGGCGGCGACGACGACGACGACGATGACGCCGATGGCGGCTATTTACATGGCGTATGATCGATTGAGGTGAGAAAGCGCGAGATATTCCGGAGCTAGGTTTTACTAATTGTTGTCATTTCCGCCCAGCTGTACTTTGTTTTATCTTGATCCCCGAGACTATCGATGTCCGGAAAGACAATATTAGACGAAATGAGTTTGTATAAATCAGACGAAGGCACGACTAATTATACATATTATATGGAGGATAGGAGATGGTGACTGTAGTTTGTATCTTACTCTGTGCCCTGACGAGCCCAAAGGGGCCCTATACTACGCACTGACATAGATTTCAGTCTGTACAATTTGATATGTTGCCGACGAAACACGCTTCGCACAGAATATTGCAATGACACTGTGCGTTTAGCGAGCTAACACGGTGGCGATAAGCAAGGGCGCGCAAATATTCCGATGGAAATTGATCATGGGCGCCGTTGCTGTCGGACATGATGCCTGGTTGTGCGTTCTCGCCTCGCCTCGTGTTTAAGCATTACCATTTTATCTTGAAATTTGCAAATAACAGACGCACAGCCAGGGCACTGTCCCATATACGCGAGTCAGATGAAATGTAGAATATTTACATTTGCCCATACGTTATCTACGATTTGTGCGGTAGCCGTCTTTCCGTTGGCGGATATGGAGATCTTTTTAAGGCAGTTGGGTCCCGGAAAGCCGCTGCCGAATTGCTATAAAATAGGAAAGATCAGTCAGGAACGCTCGCGAAATGCACAGTTTTCTATAATTCAACGTAGACTCGTCTCCAAAACTCACAGCACTGTTTAAGGCAACAACCTGAAAGAACAGCAAAAGTCGATTGATGCATTTTTTCAGGTATGGGATCATATAGGAGAGGGTAGCTTACAAAGTCGCTGTTGGAATAGCTATTACCACGCAGTACTGAAGTGTCATATACATGTAAGTATTCGGTTGCGTCCTACATGGGGGAAACGACTAACATTATTCCACCGCCCAAGCCACAAAAGGTGAGTTAGACGTTGTCAAACCGCTTCTCGAGGACAGTGGCCGTAGGATAAACTTTAGAAGTATTTGTGCTGGATGTAGGCCCAATTATAGGCCCTCCTTGCGCGACGGCCAAAGCGATGGCGGAGAAAACAAAGGAACCGCGAAGGAAAATCGAGAAATGCATGTCACTATCAGAATTATAAAGAACTGGTCGGTGCAGGATGCCAATTGACGGAGATCGAGGAACAGTCTGCCTGAATCATCGACCACGCCAGCTCTTTATAGCTTTCACAACGCGTCTATTATTTGAAAAATTCAGGATAAAATGGTAATGCTTAAACACGAGGCGAGGCGAGAACGCGCAACCAGGCATCATGTCCGACAGCAACGGCGCCCATGATCAACTCCATCGCTGAATATTTGCGCGCCCTTGCTTATCACCATCGTGTCAGCTCACTAAGCGCGTAGTGTTATTGCAATATTCTGTGCGAAGCGTGTTTCATCGGAAACACATCAAAGTGTACAGACTGAAATCTCTGTAACATGTCAGTATAAGGCCCCGAGTAAGATACAAAATACAGTCACCGTCTCCTATGCTCCATATAACATGTATAATTAGTCGTGCATTCGTCTGATTTACGCAAACTCATTTCGTCTAATATGATCTTTCCAAACATCGATAGTCCTGGGATCAAGACAAAACAAAGTGCAGCTGGGTGGATAAGACAAAAGTGAGTAAAACATAGCTCCGGAGTATCTCGCGCTTTCTCACCTCACTCGATTATTCGCCATGTAAATCATTGACGTCGTCGTCATCGTCGCCTTCATCATCGCCATTATCGTTCTTAGATGGGTGTTTGGTATATCATCGTCACCCTCAAGCGACGGTGCCTGCGTGAGAGAGTAAAACTTCTCCTTCGGCAGCACCTTCTCCAGTTTCTTCAAGTCAAGTCCAGGGCATCCCGCGATTCCCAGTCTTTCGAATGTCTCTGGGCACGTCTCCATGTCGTAGCCGCCCACAAGCAGATACCGCACAAACGATGCTTCGAGCTCATACAACCGTCTAATCGTAAGCGTACAAAGTTGCGGACAACACTTGCCACGCGTGGGAGAGGGGACACCCGGGACAACGATAGTCAGATGCTTCAGGGAAGGGGCGAGGGAGTTACTGATTTTTACAAGAAACGACCCGAGTTCCGTAAGACCATTTCCGATCGGAACAGCCAGGTAATCTAGGACTGGGTAGCGCGGCCGCTCGTCAGCGAGGTGAGACGAAATGTAGTCGACCCATCCATTGATTAATATCAGGTAGGAACAGAACGACGGTTCCGTTTCTGTCGGCTACTAAGAAAGGAAATAATTACTTCAGCTTATATCCCTGAGTCACAGATGGTCACACCAGCGGCGGCAAACGATGGCGCATATATGTATGCGTCTTTTCAACACTCTTTGCCATCCAAGCTCACTAGAGCTCAGCAAAAATATTTCAGCATCTATAATAGACTAGGATGCTTTGGTCCTAATGGAGTGTTCTGAATGTTCTCATTTGTAAATCAATTTGTAAACCGACACCTTTTGCAAAACATATTTTCTCCCTCTACACATAACATAACATTTTCTTGAAAAGTACTTTCCATACTCACAAATAACACTTCTGTGATGCTGCATTTTCATGTCTACAAAGTACCGGACAAGTGTGTTGTTGTGCTTAAATAGTTAAAATACATGGTCTAGCCTTGGGTTTTCACAAAAAATTATAATACTGAAACTTGTTGTAGAGCTAGAGAAATACTCATTAATTACACAGATTACACCTAGCATATACTTGCATTGTAGTCAAGGAGTGACTGGGAGATGACAACAGTTTGCTTAAGATGTTCAACTACCATTATTAGGTTCGGCAATGCTATGCATTTTTGTGAATTTTTTGAATCCATTATATGGGTATATGCTACATCTCAGAGCGATGTTCTTGATTTTAAAAGCTGGAACGAAGCGGTTGAAGCTGGATTGGTGAAATTGTGGAATGGCAAGTAAGATGCAACACCGCTAGCATTACGCTGAATAATCCCTTCCTTTCTGGGTAGCCGACAGGAGCGGAACATCGTTCTGTTCTTATTTTGAACGCCCCTAATACAGAAGCTGGGAGTCTTTTTCGAGAACATGAGCATTGTTTGGTAGGGAACGTGAGCATTGTTTGGTGAAGATGGAGGAAAGCAGATGAGAGTCAATGCAGATGATGCATGTCACGTGCGACGCCGAGCTGATGATATCGATCTTTGACGGTCGACATGCCACACCGACGTCAACTTCCGCGTGCGACGCCCAACGCCATTCTTCTAAGTTCTCTACTTGCCGAATCCTTATTCACGGTCTCGAGAAAGGTGTTACCTTTTTACGCTGATCTCATCTGCCTTCGCCTAGACAACGGGGTTAGCGAACACGAGAACCACTTGGATCACCATGTTTTCCTCACAAGAGTCACGTTTCTCTGAGGCTCTTACGGCCGTGAAGGATGCCGCGGATGATGTTATGGATCGCGTGTTCACTGTCAAGAGTCTTAATGCTTCGGCAGGCGCAGAGAACACGAGGTTCAGAGGAAGCACCGCAGAGTGAGTCTTCGACGTTTTCCTTGAGATGCTGATTATTGAAGGTACTATTGAAGGTTGAGAAATCGAATTTCACAGGGGAAGAGCGCTTTACGGGCTCTCAAGAGTCTTCAAATGACGCTCAATGTCCTTTCGAATCTCGCCAAAGAGACTACAAGCGCCATCCAATCTATACTCTGTCCATTGGTCCTACAGGACGGGATCGAGTCATTGCCAAACGAAATTTTGGCTATGATATTCGAATACTTCTGTGTCAACAAAGACGCGGACACGAACTGCCCCGTCATTCTTTCCCATGTCTCTCGTCGCTTTCGGGGCCTTGCGTTGGGGTTACCATGCATCTGGGCAAACATCGATCTCGACTCCTTCCAATCCCAAGATAAGCTGGCTACCTGGCTCTCGAGAAGCAAAGATTCTAGGCTTGATTTAAAAATTGCTCGGGAAATCCCTGACAGTTTCTTCTCAAAGATATCAAACACATCCGTTTTGTCGCGCCTGCAGACGTTCGAATTCAACACATTCAGGGCATTCGGTGACGATTGGGAAGAGAAGAGGCTCATCGGCATTCTGCTTCACCACTTCCACGACTTGGCCTTCCCCGTCCTCGAAAATCTCAGCATGAGATTTTGCGATTACATCACAGTGTCGCCGGAGAACTTGCCAATTTTATGTCCGACCTGGGATATGCGTAACCTTCGGAGATTAACAACTCACAACATCATTCCCGAAATATCTTCCTTGTTTCACCTTACCTCGTGCGATATGTCGTTCGGCCCGTATGGAAGAGCACCGATACCCGGTGACTCGGTTAGATTACTCATGTTCCTAAAGTCGACCCCGAATCTGAAGCACCTCTCGCTAAAGTTCGACTCGATTTCGTTTCCGCAGTTTGATTCTGCGATAGTCACACTCCCAAATCTCGAGTCACTCTCTCTGAAGATCCGCAGCGGGGCGCCAGATGCTGAGGGATTTCGTCGGCTGATGGACCACATGCGCCTTCCTGTGTTGTCCCAGCTCACCGCGGCATTTTATTTCGCCGAGGGACAATACCTATACGACTGGATTGGATATCTCTTATTCCGTGTATCTATACATGACGGCTATTCTAAGAAATTCACCACAGCTCGTTATCCGGTCTTGGAGGACTTTACTCTACTTCTGCGCGCAAAGAGGGACCCCGTCATCATCAGCCGTTCGCCGCTCGACTGCATCTCATATCTAGCCCCAGCCCTGAAACACCTGACCATCGACGCTCCGAACATCCCATCGCCAATCTACGCTGATCGGCCGTGTCCAAACCTGCGTACGCTCACCCTCAGACGGATCTTCGATCTCGCAAGCAGCTACGTGGCCGAGCTGATAGGCCATAAATCGTTCCGCGGGCCCTTAAGGGATACGTTCGAGCGGCTGGAAATCGCGGCGTGCCCTGGACTAGACTTGGAGGCGCTGGAGAAGGTGCTACCGAAGGAGAAGATTCTCTGGCGAGATCGCGCACCGCAGTACGAGAAGTACTGGGACATGAGCTGAAAAGCACGTGAACTAGGTAAGCGAATGATACGCCCCGTTCGCATCTGTCTTCCTTGTTTACTCATGAGTAAATATTGTCGTAGCGATACATATGAATCGTAAAACTATGGCAATGAAGTGAATCCCGCCGGTGACTGGGGGTGCAGCTAGAGTATACGAAGCATGGTTTACAGCTAGGAAATGCCACAGAATATCGATTTGATTGTGTTATATACATAGTCCAATTAGACCCTCCGAGAACTTGTTTTTCGAGCCGACCTCCGCAAGCGTGTGAATATAAGCACTTCGGTAGGAGCCTTGCTTCAAGCCCTCACATAAAGTAGGTCTGTGCGTATCAGTCAGTCCTCCTATGAGAGACAGCAGTGAAGGGCGAACGCAGATGCGGAGAAAGCAGACGGGAAGAGAAATCAAAATGTATCACGTGACATTGCTCTTCAGACCTGACCATGAGGGGAGGCAATCCCTGCCAAAAGAGTGTGCATTTGTAGTTGCTTACGTGTCTACCAAAAACGGAAATTTTGCGCTCTTGAGTGAAAGAAAAGTTACAGAACGAGTTTTTGAGCTCAATTCTCCTCCGTTCTGCGCGATTTAAGCTGGTAAACGCTCGGGTGATATGGGGCTGGGAGGTATACAAGCTCTATTTTTTAATTTCTCCCTCAGAATGTCAGAACAGCCATGTAAGACCACTGTTCTGACACTTTGAGGGATAAATTAAAAAATCGAGCTTGTAGACCTCCCAGCCCCATATCACCCGAGCGTTTAACAGCTTAAACCTCGCAGAACGGAGGAGAATTGAGCTCAAAAACTCGTTCTGCGCATTTGCACGTATGCGCGGCCATTTCTGCATGCGCTGAGGTCACGTGACCGCCGAAACGCGCTCACCTCCTGCTCTTTTCTTTGCTACAAATCCTTTTTCATAAAAATCCCACATGATTTAAAGTATAAATTGTATGTATATCCTTAAAATATGGTTTTATGATTTTTTGTCACAGAAAATCAGCACAGAGTGGCTGGATTGTGTCAAGTTGGCCATCTGTAAACCTTTGCCACCGAAATGTCTTAAAATGGCAAGTGCCGATCATTTGTCAGATTACAAAGCGTGCACACTCTTTTGGCAGGGATTGCCTCCCCTCACTGACCATGCCGACCGAACCTGACCCTTATCTTCTTTTCTGCATACTTACACTAAAACAACTCTGACATCTTAGAAGACGGATCACCTTCTGCATCACTCTCTTCTGGACCCATAGAATCGCTAGCTGAAAGGCGACGGGCGAGGAGGCACATCTGCATCGCCATGCTTTCGTCGCAAGGGTCACGCTTTCTCGCAGCAGCTGCCGCCGTGAATGACGCCGCGAACGACGCCGTGGATCATATGTTTTCTGAGGGGTGCTTGGATGACCTGGTAGACGCGAAGGATGGCGGATTCTACGTCAGCACTATGGAGTGAGTCCTTCGAGCTCGCCTTCGGACGCCGATTATTAAAGGCAACCGTCTGTCGCGAAGGCTGAAAAATACTCTCTTACGAGGAAAGGCCGCTTTGCAAACTCTCAAGAAGCTGACGGCGGTACTCAATGCCCTATTGGAACTCTCGGAAGAGAACGTGACCGCCATCCAGACCAAGTTGCATCCATTGGTTTTGCAGGACGGCATCGACTCACTCCCCGACGACGTTCTATCCTTGGTGTTCGAATATTTCTGTGCAGATTGTGTCGACGACGAAGATGCACGCATGAACCTCCCTGTCACCCTTTCACTTCTCTCTCGTCGCTTTCGAAATCTCGCATTGCACTTGCCTCGCATTTGGGCGAACATCAATCTTGGCTTAGTCAAATCCCATGGCCAGCTGGATACCTGGCTCTCACGGAGCAAATCATCCGTGCTGGATCTAGAGATTTCGGGAGAAGTCCCAGAAGCGTTTCTCCAGAAGGTATCAAACGTGGCCGTTTTGTCGCGTCTTCAGACGTTGACTTTCAACACAGAGACGACCAGCTATGGGCTGACAACAAAGCTCGTCAGAAATTTGCTTGACCACTTCGACGGGTTGTCCTTCCCCGACCTTGACCATCTTAACATAAGATTTGGCGGTTATTTCACGGAGTCGGAAGAAGGCCAGCCTATGTTTCGCCCGACATGGGATATGCCTAATCTTCGAAGCCTAACAGCATACAATATCATTCCCAAACTGTTTTTGCCATCCCTTACCCATTGCGAATTGTCGATCGTTTCGTACGATGCAGGACCAGCAATCGGCAGTCCATTCCAACTGCTATCCTTCTTCCGGTCGACACCGAACTTGACGCATCTTACGCTGAGATTCGAATTTGTCTTGTTTCGTGAAATCGACTCTGAAGAGACAACACTTGTTGGCGTCACTAAACTCTCAAATCTTGAATCGTTATCGCTCAAAATCTTTGATGAAGTGGAGGCTGAAGGATGTCGAAATCTTCTGAACGACATAGACTTTCCTGTTCTGTCTCGGCTCACAGCGGCATTTTACCTCGGGGAGGAGCAACCCTTAGGCGACTGGATCGAGTACGTATTATTTCACGTCAACGACATATCTAATGCGAAACCTCGTTATCCAATGTTGGAGGATCTCACTCTACTCTTTCGCGCGATGAGAAATGGTTCCGGCCCGTATTTTTTTGGCTGTTCCCTAGACTGCATTTCCAACCTGACACCAACTCTTAAACATCTCACTATCGACGCCCCGTGCATTTCTTGCCCATTGAATACTTACCCCCCGGTTCCAAACCTCCGCACACTTACTCTGAGGAGAATATTCGATCTTTATGACGGCTACATAGCTAACCTGATTGGCCAAGAGCGCTCTGGCGGACCATTGAGGGACACCTTCGAGAAGCTGGAAGTCGCGGGATGTCCTGAATTAGACCTGGAGGAATTGGAGAAGGTGCTGCCGAAGGCGAAGATCTGTTGGCGTGATCGCGCGCCGAAGTACGAGGATGACTACTATTATTTTACTGGATGGTAGAAGTAGGTAAGTTCAACGATAAATACTCCCTGTTCACTTATTAGCATCTGCGCTTTCCGCTGCATTATTATTCCAATCTCAACTGATGCAGAAACTAGAAGGTCGTCGAGAGTCTGGGGTTTCTTGGAATGCTCATGCTTTCAAACGTATGTATATTCCTCGATGGGGGGGGGGGGGGGGGGGAGGGGGGCGCTAGGTTGACGTCCAGTATGTTCCCATTACCGATGTTGGTCGAAGTCTTTGAAAATGCTGTTGCTACCATACGTTTTGCACTCGTTGATCAAATGTTTGGGATATTATTTGCTGATGATAAGAGATTGCCGTTGCTAGTTTGCACACGGCTGAGGCCGATAACATGGAGTCTTTCAAAGCATTTATATTTGTCGCAAATGTATGCTATATGCCGTCTGCCTTCGGCTACGACGTATCGATCAGTCAGTCTTCCATCTCCTCGGTCAGCTGGCCTGTGGGCGACTTCATGAAGAAATGGCTGAGTTGAGGATCTGGACTAAGCCAAACACCCTTAATCGTCCTGAGCAATGAAGCCCAGAGGTTATCGCAGATCGAGGCAAGTAGCCTGGCGAGGGATGCACTGCCCCAAATGCACGCCAGCGTCGATTGACTTTCCGGGGTCCCTGTAGCTGACGCCCGCGTTACCCGATAGTGGAGCAAGAGAGCCCGGGCACGGCAGACCATAGGAACGCAATCTTGAATGCGCTCGCCAGCGCACATCTCCCCATATCGTAACCCCGAGCTCAGAAGCTTATACCTCTGGGATCCCTGATCCTCTCAAGCTTGAGCCTCCACGGAGGCGCCCGCGACGCGCACGGCGATGGTGAAAGGGAAAGGCGAGACGCCTGACGAGTTAGTGATGAGCGGGACGGCCGCACGGCCTCGCGTGGAGGCGGTGTGCGCGAGGATGGTGCGCAGGGCGGCGGAGAGCGAGGAAGAGAGCGTGCTGTTGAATGTCTGGCGTTCTATTTCCGGAGTCGAGGTTGTATACGTATGAGCGCCAGCAACGACAGGGAAAAGGGAGGGATACGCACCGCGCTCGGTCGTTGGTTGGCGTACTTCTGCGTTTATGACCCTGCGAAAAGACATCTGTTCAGTCTAAGCAGCCGAAAAAGGAGCAGGAAGCGTACCATTTCTCCCAGGGTATTTCCTCCTAAGGCACGTACACCGGTCAGCGCGGCATCGTAGAAAGTGCAGCGGGTAACTGACCTCGCCCATGGAGAACCACGTCTTCTTCGGCCGGCGCTCCGCGAAGGTGACCGTGATCTATGGGGGAAATAAGAGAAAACCCAACAATGACAGGAAACGACGTGGACGCACCTTCCCAGACTTGTTTGCGCCGCTCTCGATACCTTTCCAGAACGCGTCGACCTTGTCCTCGACGAGCTGCTCTGTCTGCGCGTCCCGGATCCCCGGCTGGCCGACGCCACGCGTCAGTCCATTTCATCAACAGAGCCTGAATTTTGTATGGATTTAGAAATACCATCGTGACGTCGAGCACCTCCATGGTCTGCGGCTTGATGGTGCCAAAGAGCCTGTGGAAGAGGATGGCGTGCAAGACGGCTTTGAGCACGTCCTTCGTCAGGAGCCTGTCCAGGACCTGCGCAATTTCTGATCAGCGACGGAGTCGGAGGAGAGGTAATCGAGTCTTGGTTACAAGGTCTATGGTGATTATGGGCTGCGCGTTATCCATGTCGTGGTCGTGGTCGGGGACGAAGAGTGGTCAAGATGGCACGCATACATACAAGGCGATTCGACAGCGTGACACGTGTATGTAATACACTGTTTTGAGTTTCCGAACCCAGATTATACCCGAAATGGGACTAACCCTTCCAAAGCTCGGATAGGAATAATACAATCAAGTCAAAAAATCCAATTTCTTTCCAGATTTCTGCTTTATTTCAGGTATCTATGGTACTGTGCTCTATGTACATAATCTTGAGCACGACAGAAGTTGCGTGAGCCGTCTTGGTGAAGAAATCAGTTCTGTGAAAACCTGTCGTGACGAATGCATCCCATAAAAGGCGAATCTGTGACGACCGCAAGCTCTCTAACTCGCGTTTTGCGCGCACCGACGCGTTCAGCACCTTTTCTCCTCCCTCCTGCACGAATCTAAAAAAAATGTCGGGACAAACGCCCGTCTTTGTAATGAGTATGTCGCTTGACCTGACTCTTGGATTCCGCTAATGAGGATATCGACAGACACTGCGCCGGAGCGGCAGTCTGGCCGCAAAGCACAGGTTTCTAACATAACGGCAGCAAAAGTGCGTACGCACGTCGGGTATCGAGACGCTACTGACCCATGCTCTTTCAGACAGTCGCAGATGTGATACGAACATGTCTTGGTCCGAAAGCCATGCTCAAAATGATACTCGATCCGATGGGCGGCATCCTGTGAGTCCCATCCGCTGCACGAACGCGACCTGCCTGGACTTATGCGCCGTTTTTTCCTTAGGCTCACGAACGACGGAAATGCTATTTTGCGCGAGATCGACGTCGCCCATCCCGCTGCGAAGAACATGATCGAGCTCAGTAGGACGCAGGACGAGGAGTGCGGCGACGGCACGACGAGTGTCATTATTCTTGGTGCGTGTCGCGTCTAGTCTGCGAACGCCAAGTACTCACATCCAGGCAGCCGGCGAGATCCTCGCACAATCCCTCCCGCAGCTCGAACGCAGCATACACCCCGTAGTCATCATCTCCGCCTTCAACAAGGCCCTGTCCGCCGCGCTCGACGTCATCGACCGCATCTCGATCCCCATCGACACAGCGAGCGACGACGACATGCTCGCGCTCATTAAGACCTCCATCGGAACCAAGTTCGTCGTGCGTTGGTCCGAGCTCATGTGCCGCCTGGCTCTGCAGGCCGTACGCACCGTCGCTCAGAGCGACGATGCCGGCGTGCCGACGACCGTCGACATCAAGCGCTACGCGCGCGTCGAGAAGGTACCTGGCGGTGAGATCGAGGACTCGCGCGTGCTCGCGGGCGTCATGCTCAACAAGGACGTCACGCACCCGAAGATGCGCCGCCGCATCGCGCGCCCGCGCATCGTCCTGCTCGACTGCCCGCTGGAATACAAAAAGGGCGAGAGCCAGACGAACATCGAGATCAGCCAGGCGGACGATTGGAACCGCGTCCTGCAGATCGAGGAGGAGCAGGTCAAGGCGCTCTGCGACAAGATCATCGAGTTCAAGCCGGATCTCGTCTTCACGGAAAAGGGCGTGTCGGACCTCGCGCAGCACTACCTGCTCAAGGCGGACATCACCGCCCTGCGCCGCGTGCGCAAGTCGGACAACAACCGCATCGCGCGTGCGGTCGGCGCGACGATCGTCAACCGCGTCGAGGACCTGCGCGAGGCGGACGTCGGCACGCGGTGCGGGCTCTTCAACGTCGAGAAGATCGGCGACGAGTACTTCACCTTCCTCACCGAGTGCGACCGCCCGAAGGCGTGCACCATCCTCCTCCGCGGGCCGTCCAAGGACATCCTCAACGAGATCGACCGCAACCTCGCGGACGCCATGGCCGTCGCGCGCAACGCCGTCTTCAATCCCCGCCTCGCGCCCGGCGGCGGCGCGACCGAGATGGCCGTCAGCGTTGCGCTCCATGTGAAGGCGCGCAGCATCACGGGCGTCGAGGGCTGGCCCTTCCGTGCCGTCGCGGACGCCATGGAGGTTATCCCACGCACTCTCGTTCAGAACGCGGGCGGGAACGCCATCAGGGTCCTCACTGAGCTACGCGTACGCCTACTTTTATTTTCTCATTTGAATGGACGTCTCTTACACGCTTTGTGCAGGCAAAACACGCCGCCGGCGAGCACTCCTGGGGCATCAACGGTGACACTGGCAAGCCCGCCGACATGAAAACCTACGGGCTCTACGAGTCCGCCAGCGTTAAGGTTCTCTTGTCCTTTCCTTCCGTCCGTCTCAATATAATCTAACATCACATTTTCTCACGCAGGTCCAAATTCTCAAAACGGCCATCGAGGCCGCACGCATGCTCCTCCGCGTCGACGACGTCGTGCAGGCCGTGCGCAAGGAGCGGCCGCAGCAGGGGCAGGAACAGCAGGGCCCGCCACCCGAGGAGATGGAGGGCTGATTGATTCCAGGACGAAAAGGGAGGAAATGATGACAGGCAGGCAGCATATAACATACATCTGTGACAAATAGAAATACTTCGAAAGAATTTTATGGCGTCTGCTTCAGCCAATGGCCGCTACGTAGGATTCCCGGCACCCGCTTTCGACCCCCGGCGCCTTTTATTTTACAATACATTCTCCACGCTTGGACTAACTGTGTCAAAATCGCCGATGAACAAGAGTCAGGGTAGAAAATAACTGAAGATGGGAAACAAGAAGGATAGTCAGTAAAATGAGAATTGAAAGGAGCTCGAGCTCTCACCTCGCATACGTCCCTAGGAAAAATCAAAAAATGTCTTGCGGAAATTTGGTTTAAACCGCGGTGCGCGTTCCAGGAGGCAGTACTTCTCCTTCGGCAACGCCTTCTCCAGTATGTAAAAATCAGGCACCCAACATCCCGCGATCTCGAGCCTTTCAAATGTTTCCGGACACATCCCGTCGCAGCAGTTTATCAGATGTTTCACAAACGTCACGCAGAGCAAGCTCACCCCTCTGATCGTGAGCGTACGCAGCTGCGGATAGGGACCCTCCCAGCATGGCTCCCAGCATAGCTGGGGAGAAAAGACCCGCTCGACATCGATGGTCAAATGCTTCAGGGAAGGGGCGAGCTTGTCGATATTTAAAAGAGGCGATCCGAGTCCTGCAGTTCTATCCCTCGGGATTACGAGCGTTAGGTCTTCTAAAACCGGGTAACGCGGGCGCTCGATCGCACCGCGTATGTAGTGAAATAAGACGGAGTCGACCCATTCGTCGCCAGGCTTAGAAGTTGACAGGACCAAATCGGATTGTCTGAGATAGAGTGTTGCAGTGAGTTTTAGAAGAGCAGGAAAATCCATATGATCCATCAAATTCCGGAATCCATCGACAGCCCGTTCCCTATCAAAGACCTCGAGGGCCCATTCCCTACCAAAGACCTCGAGGGAGAAAGATTGGAGATTAGGAAGAACCGCGACATTGGTATTCGAGAGGGTGGTAGAGGGGGTCCCGAACGAGAAGTGTGCAAAACGAAGGGTAAGGCATCTCAAATTGGGCGACAGTTTCAGGAAATCGAGCAACCTAGCATGGTCGACTACGACCAAGCGATGTATTGCAGAAACGAAGGAAATTTCGCAAGAGGTAAGACGATTTTCAGACGGAGAGCTAGGGATGATGTTGTACAGTGATAAATTTCGAAGCTTTGGCATCCTCCAAGATAAATCGGGATTGGGTAGCTTTTCGTATGACTCTACAAAATGATAGTCATAGTACAGGCTGACGCTTTCGAGTAAAGAGAATGTTTGGTCAAAAAACTCGACGATCTTGGCGTTTTTCTGAAGGTTGAATTTGGTAATGTCGAAGTCGAATGTCTGCCAACGAGATGAGAGTGACTCGTTGGTGATTAAGGCTAATAAATGCTCGGGGGACCCTGGGGAGATCTTCAAATAAAGCCCGACATTCTTACTTCGTGAAAGAAAGCATTCCAAAAGTTCTGGGGATCTCTTGGATGTGAGGCTGATAGTGGACCATATCCGGGGTAGCTTTAATGCTATCTTCCGAAAGCGACGGCAGACGTGCGAGACGACGAGGGGTTCTCTCGGGCATGTGCCGACACAGAAACTTTCAAACACCAAGGCTAGGATATCGTCTGGGAGCGATGCGAAGCCTTTCTGAAAGGCCAACTTTGCTTGTACGGCGCTCCCGATCTCTTCTAAAAGTACCCGTAAGGCATTAAGTCGAGTAACCCTACCGCGCATGGCGGCAGCTGCGGCAGTGATGCGGACCACTCGTACTCGTGAGGGAAACATGGCGATGGGCGGAGCGTCGTGTCTTTCATGAGCTGTTCGATGACGGCGCTGAGCAGAGGGGTACATGTAGTTTTTCTCGAGCGACGAGTGTAGCTCGAGTGATGGTATGGAAAGATCGAGTGAGTAAGAGACCGCAGGAGACCCATTATGGATGGATGTAACTCAGCTTTTATAGCGATGCTTGGATATGTGGGTGACTAAGGCTTGACCTGAGTTCCTTTATGCTCCAATGCGCAGAGGAAGATGACTGTAGGGCTGCGAGAGCAGGCCATCACATCAGTTCTCACCGGAGGCACACAGCCACTCATGCAAAGTCACGTGCGTTTTGGGGGCCTATGCCCCGTAGCTACTAGTAGTTAGTACTAGAAAAAAGAGTATTATTTTATTTTATTGAACGAACGGATAGCCTATTAACTGGAAGGATCGCATTAGTGCTCGAAGTTAAGTATTGACGATTGTGCATGGATTCTCGAAGGGCAAACCACTGCGAAGGAGCTCATACAGTAGAGATGTCGTTTCTATCAACTGACACAATATTCGTAGTTCGTCTTTCCAGCTCTTAGAAGCTAGACGCTTTCATCCGATATCTTACTCGACTGCACTATGTCAGGCAACATTTTCATCGAGTTTTGATGGTCGAGTGCGCTACCGGTGACAGCAATAGCATTTTCACAGGCTTTGATCCACATCGGCAATGAGAATACACTGCAAGTCAATCAGCGTCCCCATTGCGAAATATATATACGTTTGAAATCCTTTCGTGAATGAGCATCCCGATAACCACGAAACTCCTGGCTACTCATTTCCAACTTCCGGGCCGCGTTGCATCACAGAGTTCACTTCGTTTCCGGACCAACGTGTTAGTAGCAGCAAACCTAAGACTAGCAGAATACTTCTGCGTGGAGCGCGAATGCTAGTGAGCAAGCAAGATACACAAACTCAGTATCGTTTACATTACCGACATCCACTGTTCAGTTCGGGTCATAGTCGCCCTCGTACTTCGGCGCGCGATCACGCCAACAGATCTTCGTCTTCGGCAGCGCCTTCTCCAACGCTTCCAGGTCCAGATCGGGACATCCCGCGATTTCCAGCCTCTCGAAAGCGTCTTGTCCACTGGAGGGCTTCTGGCCTATCAGGTCAGTCACGTAGCTGTCGGAAAGATCGAATAATCTCCTCAGAGTGAGTGTGCGGAGGTTTGGATAAGAAGAGTAAGATTGTAATGGGGAAGGGATGGTCGGGGCGTCGATTGTGAGGTGTTTAAGTGCCGGCGCCAAATTGGAAATGCAAGCTAGCGGCGAGTTATCGTTCATCGGGTCGCGGTGGCCGTTCATCGCGCGGAAGAGCAGAGTAAGATCCTCCAACATTGGATAACGAACTTTGATGCCCTTGCGATCATCGTCGACGTTGAATAGGACGTACTCAATCCAGCCGTCCCGAGATTTCTCTTCGGCGAGATAAAATGCCACTGTGAGCCGAGACAGAGCAGGAAAGTGTGTGTGGTTCATGAGTTGTCGATATTCTTCAGCATTCACTTCATGGAGGATTTTTAGCGAAAACGACTCGAGATTCGTAAGCGCAGTGACGCCGACAGATTTCGCCTCTTCAGCATTCATTCCAGGAAATGAAACAGATTCAAATCTCAGCGCAAGATGCCTCAACTTCGGCGTCGACCGGAAGAACGATAGCAGCTGGAATGGATTGCCGATTATTGGATCTGATTTGTACGAAACGAACGATAATTCGCAATGCGTAAGGAATGATAAAGAAGACTGCTTGGGAATGATGTTGTACGCCATAAGACTTCGGAGATTAGGCATATCCCATGTCGGACATAAAAGAGCCTGGTTTTCATCCGACTCCGTGATATAATCGGAAAATGCCATACCAAGATGCTCGAGGGCGGGGAAGGACAACCCGTCGAAGTGGTTATAAAGATCTTCGGCGAGCATTTTCTCTTCGCCGATGTAACCAAGCGTCTCGATCGGATTGAGACTGAGAGTCTGCACACGCGAACAAACTGATACGTCTGCAATCTTCGGGAAATATTCGTCCCGGTCGTCAGAAACCATTATATCCAGCTTCGATCCTTTGCTCCTTGAAAGCCAGGTATCCAGCTGGTCATGAGATTGGATAGAGCGAAAGTCGATCTTCGTCCAGATTCGAGATAGCGTCAGAGCTATCCTCCGGAAGCGACGAGAGACATGAGAAAGAATGGCGGGCTCCTTTGGACCTGCATCTTTGTCGACACATAGGCATTCGAATATCACGGCTAGAACATGGTCTGGAAGCGTGTCGATACCATCCTGTAAGACTAACGAATTCAGCTTGGGCTGGATGGCGTCCATGGTCTCTTCCGAGAGATCCAACAGATTATTGAGTACCGTTCTCAATTTCTTGAGAGTCCGAAAAGCGGCCTTCCCCCGCGAGAGCGTATCTTTGAACCTGAGTTTGCATCAGTTGGCTGTCTTCAATAATCAGCGGTCACGAAAGGAACAGAGAGGACTCACATCAAGGTACCTACAGGAAAATTCGGTTCTGCGTCCGTCAAGTCATCCAAGGGCCCAACATCAAACAGGCGGTACATGGCCTCGTTCGCAGCATCGTTCACGGCGGTAACTGCTGCTGAAAAGCGTGACTCTTGCGAGGAAAGCATAGCGACGGTGCTTTCTGCCGGCTCTTAACAGTTAAATTGATGCAGAAGAGGGCCGTGTGGAAGATGAAGCCGCCTCCGAGAGTGTGAGGATTATTTGAGAGTGAGTATGAAAAAAAGGAGGTGAGAGTCATTTTCAGGTTGCCAAGCGAACATTACAAGTCGCGGTCGAGGTCACGTGTGATGCCGGAGGTTCATATGTCCGCGGCCCTGGTTTCGGCAGTAAATTTCCTCACGACGCAAGACCATGTCAATTGTGAAATAATCAAAAAAGACACATGTCAAAACTATTTAGAACTGATTCTGGGATTAAATGTCGTGGATTGTGTTCTTTTTTCACTTTTTCAAAAGCCCGGATATCCAGGCTTCAACGTTTATCGTCATTACCGAGCACATCTGCGAAATTTTTCATGGTAGCTTCAGGCTCATCCCAGTGGGGCTTGAAGACAAGAACTCAACACAACTACAGAAGCCATTGCAGAGCACAGTACTCACAAAATGATTCGCGCCGGGGATCATCAGCGATCTAAACGCCCTGCCCTTAATCCCTTCATCATCTGCCGTCTTTCGCAACTTTTCCAGCCGCCAGACAGTATCGATGACGACCCACACTGTGTTCTCACACCACACGACGTCCACGCCGCACCGTGGCCAATACGCCGCGAGCCTGTCGTCGACGAGCGCGCGCCGCACTTGCTCCGCGTATGTCGCAGGCAGAATCGGCCGCACGGCGACCTCGCTGCTCTCCAACGCCGCGGTCCATCTCACCTCGCGCATATCGTCGGCAGACATCGCGAGTGTGGTGGCAGTACGCAGCCCCTCGGCGGGTATGAGCTGCAGGCCGCTGACGTCCCGCGAAGCCAGGTCCGGGTGCGTGTAATATGTGCCAACCCATATGCTGAAAGACTGCGCGAAGCGTTCGGCGCGCTCCGCTGGCGTGAGCAACGCGTCGTGCAGCATGTCGAAGCCGTGCTCCAGGACGCTGAACCCTAGAAGCGAGCGCGGAGGGTCTGTGCCGTTGACTAGGTTCGCATTAGACGACAAGGACCGGAGGATAACACTCACCGAATATTATGAGAGACCGGAGGAACGGCGCGATCGCCTCTCTGGTTTCTGCTGGAATGGAGTCCGCGTATGCAAGTAGGGGCAGCGTGTAGAAGTTCCCAGACGACCAGCCCGTCAAGGAGACGCCACCGCTCTTTCCGTCGGGCGACGCTTGCGGGACCTTTTCGCGTTCCACGAAGCACCGAACGAAGGTGGCCAACTCCACGCCTCGTGCCCGCTGGAAATTCTCATGCGCAGCGGCGTCGTTGCCATTGATCTGCGCAAGGTCGGTATCGGTGTACGGAGAGGAGCCGGGGTAGTCGCGGCGATTGACAAGGACAAGCCGAACAGCATGCAGAGGGGCAAGCGGAAGGAGGCGTCTAAACACGCCTGTGCTGTGGATCAGCAGCTGGCTTTACATGTGGACGCTTTCAGAGCTTACCTCCGTGGAACGAAGCCCCGTGTATTACGATCAGTGTCGTGTAGGACTCCTCTGTACCCAAGGGGACACCGGAGTCCTCGTAGAAAAGACTGTGGCCTTGCTCATTGACAGATATCAAGGGCATTGTCTTACTGGGTTGTAAATGACGCAGCTAGAGCCATGCCATGTCTGCTTAATTTTATAGGAGTCTTAGCAGAGCGCCAAGAAGATAGCGCGCCCTACTATATATTTGTTGATCACCAGACTCAGATAAATCCGCATCGAAACCGCACAAATATGCGAGAGAAGGATGAGACAAAAATGACCGCAAAGCGCCATTGGTTCAAAAAGTGTTGTGTTTCGTGAAGGCATTTGAAGCTTTGAGCTCAAATTGATTGCGCTCTGGAGAAATATTGCAGAAGGAGAAGAACCTCTGGAGCGGCCGTGCGCCGCAGCACGAAAAGTACTGACCCCGTTCGGATCTGGCGTCCTTGTTTTGCTCATGGGCAAATATTGTCTTGGCGATGCGTATGAGTCGTAAAACCACGGCTGGTTCCGACGAGATGAGTCCCGCCAGTGGCCGGAGGTACAGCTAGGGAATCTGATGCATGGTTTACAGCTAGTAAATGCCACAGAACTTCAATTTATTCGTGTTATATAGTCCAGTTAGATCCTCCGAGAACTTGTTCCACGAGCCGTAAACCTCCGCATTTGTGCACTTCGGTAGGAGCCTTGCTTCAAGCCTCCGCATAAAGCAGGCCTGTACGTATCAGTCGTTCCTCCTATAAGAGACAGCAGTGAAAGGCGAACGCAGATGACAGTCATGAGACGGGAAGAGAAATCAAAATTTAACTGAGGGGAGGCAACGCCTGCCAAAAGAGTGTGCACGCTTTGTAATCTGACAAATGATCGGTTCCTGTCATTTTAGGAAGTTCCGGTGGCAAAGGCCTACAGTCTACAGATGCCAACTTGACACAACCCAGTCACTCCTTGCTGACTTTTCTTAAACAAAAGCCATAAAACTATATCTTAAAGCTAGAAGTACAACAAGAACCCGATATTATATAGCTTGTTTATGAGGAGAGATTTGTAGCAACAAAAAAAGCAGGAGGTGAGCGCATTTTTTTTTCGATCATCACGTGACCTCAGCGCGCGCAGAAGTGGCCGTGCATATATGCAAATGCGCAGAACGAGTTTTTGAGCTCAATTCTCCACCGTTCTGCACGATTTAAGCCGGAGAGTACTCGGGTGATATGGGGCTTGGAGTTCTATTTGGTCGATTTTTTTTCTTCCTCAACGTATCAGAACAGCCATGTAAAACCACTATTCTGACAGTTTGAGGGCGAAATTCAAAAATGTGCCAAGCAGACCTCCCAGACCCATACGACCCCAGTAGTATTCAGCTTAAATCGTTCAGAAAGGTGGAGAGCTCAAAACCTCGCTCTGTAATTCGTCTTCTACTCATGAGCCGCAAAAATTCCGTTTTTGGTAGATATGTAAACAAGTACAAAGGCACACTCTTTTACACTGCAGGCGTTGCCTCCCCTCACCTCAACTCTCATCTCCTTTTCTTCGTACTTATACTAAAACAACTCTGACGTTCTCGAAGACGAGTTTCACTTCTGCATCACTCTCTTCTGCATCCATAGAACCGCTAACTGAAAGGCGACGGGCGAGGAGGCACCTCTGCATCGCCATGCTTTCGTCGCAAGGGTCACGCTTTTTCGCAGCAGCTGCCGCCGTGAATGATGCTGTGAACGACGCTGTGGACCATACGTTCTCTAATGAGTACTTTTATGACCTGGTGGACGCAAAGGATGGGAGATTTCACGTTGGCACTATGGAGTGAGTCCTTCGAGCTCGCCTACGGACGCCGATTATTAAAGGCAGCCGTCCGTCACGAAGCTTGAAAAATACCCTGTCACGAGGAAAGGCCGCTTTGCGAACTCTCAAGAAGCTGACGACGGTTCTTAATGACCTATTAAAACTCTCGGAAGAGAACGTGACCGCCATCCAGACCAAGTTGCATCCATTGGTTTTGCAGGACGGCATCGACTCACTCCCCGACGACGTCCTATCCTTGGTGTTCGAATATTTTTGTGCAGACTGCGTTGATGACGAATATGTACGCATGAAATCTCCCGTCATCCTCTCACATGTCTCCCGTCGCTTTCGGAATCTCGCATTGCGCTTGCCTCGCCTCTGGGCAAACATTAATCTTCGCTTAGTCAAATCCCATAGCCAGCTGAATATCTGGCTCTCAAGGAGTAAATCGTCCAGGCTAGATTTAGAGATATCTGGGAAAGTCCCAGAACGGGTTTTTCAGAAGATATCAAACGTGGCCACTTCGTCACGCCTGCAGACATTGACTTTCGACACAAACTGGACCGGGGATCGTCAAACAGCAAGGCTCATCCAGAAGTTGCTTCACCATTTCCGTGGATTGTCCTTCCTCGACCTCGAACATCTTTGCATCCGTATCACGGAGTGTCGCAAAGATTTGCCTCTTGTACACCTCGTGTGGGATACGCCTAATCTTCGAAGCCTAACAGCGTACAATATCATTCCTGAGCTGTCTTCTGTGTCATGTCTTACGCATTGCGACTTGTCATTCGTTCCTAACAACTCAGGCCCCAAATTCGTCGATTTATTCCGACTGATACACTTCTTGATATTCGCACCGAAACTGAAACATCTTGCACTAAATCTCGATGCAGGTTTCTTCCCTAATGCCGACTTTCAAGAAGAACGTCCTACCGACTTCCTTACACATTCAGAGCTGGTGTCGTTTTCGCTGAAAATACGCAGTAATGCAAACGCTGATGAATATCGCCGACTCATGAACCTCACCCGCTTTCCAGCGCTGTCTCGGCTATCGGCGGCATTTTATCTTGCTGACGGACGAGCATTGGACGACTGGATCGAGTTTGTGCTGTTTTACATAAATGACGATTTCGATCACACTGAGGCTCGCTATCCAATGTTGGAGGATCTCACTCTGCTCCTTCGCGTTGAAAAAGACACCTCCGACCCGGAAGATGGCTCTCCATTAGGCTGTATTTCTGACTTGACGCCGGCTCTTAAACATCTCACTATCGACGCGCCATTCATCCGTTCTCCAGAATCCTCTTACCCCGCGCGCCCAAATCTCCGTACACTCACTCTCAGGAGAATGTTCGATCTTTCGCAAAGTTACGTGACTGACCTGATCGGCCGCAAGGCCTCCGGCGAATGGGACACTTTTGAGAAACTGGAAGTCGCGGGATGTCCTGATTTAGACCTGGAGGAGTTGGAGAAGGTGATTCCGAAGGCGAAGATCTACTGGCGTGACCGCGCACCGAAGTTCGAGGACGACTATTATCATTTTACTGAATAGTGGATGTAGGTGAGTGCAACGATAAATACTCCCGTTTTGACCTGATTGTCCTGCTCGCTTATTAGCATCTGCGCTTTAAGCAGCATTCTTATTCCAATTTCAATTGCTGCTGACTCCCGAATTTGGGGACGAAGGATTATGTAGAAATTAGATGACCAGAGGAATTGTAGTGTGCATAAGCTTTCGGACACGTAGGTTCTGCTTGGGGAGTGTCGGATTCGTTAAGCACCAGAACTACAAACATTTACAAACATTTCCCTCCAAGAGAAATGCAACCTTTTGGCCTGAAGGATATGTAGGAATTAGAAAGCGAGTGGGGAGAAGTGTGAACGTCAGTGCGACTAAATGATTGAGTTTTCGACTCAAACGCCACGAAAACCAAATACTTACAAACAAAGACCAAAGCGGATTCTCTGTATGTCAATGAAAATTTCATCTAAACGTTCATTTTTCACTCAGCGTCTTCGCGACTCATGCGAATTATATTATGCTCTGTTGATACCGAAAATTTCCATCTAATGGCGCTGAGAATGTCGATACGGAAAAGGCGGACACGCGTTGAAGACTGCAATAAATCATGGCGACCATGGAAGGTCCGGAGCAGTAACTGGAGTAAGAAAGAAGTGCTAATTACGGCTCAGCGCTCGAGTACACGCGGAAGCCTGACCCTCAAGGTTGAGAAGTTTTACTGAACCAATCGATCTGAGGTCAGTCGTACCTACTCCTCGAGGCAACCCTCGCGCTTACGGTTTTCGTTGGACGCTTTATATGTCTACGGTCAAGTGAGTTGGACGTAGACCATTGAGTTCTTCCTGAATACAGAAGCCGATTGCGTGGTTTTGGAAAGGTACTTTTCTTCGCGCTGCGCGTATATATCTTACTTCGAGCACTCGCTTCAACCAGGATCGCGCTCATCAGGGTGATATCGATGAAAGAAGGCATGTACGCCTCGCTGTCCCGTCGGCTTCTCTTTACGCAACTGATGGTTGATTTAGATCGTCAAAATCAACACCGCCGCATGTTGAACGCGCACTTTTCGTGCTTGTCATCCGTCTCTAACAGCAATTCAAGGTCTCTCTCTGTAAACACAATAACACGACAGTACGCCATTTTTCGTTCACACTATCGCCTACATTGTCTAACTATTGTAGAAAAGTGCGGAATACACAAAAGTTATCCAGTGGTAAGTTCTGCACGCATATTTGGAAATAGGATTTACGATACTACTGTCTCCATAGTACGGAACGGAAAAATCACGCGAGCTAGACGGCGCGACTGAATTGTCTAGTCTTCGAGCTTGAGGGCGTTGCGAGCGATTTGAACGCACGAACGTCTTCGTAGTAACGGATGATGTTGACGATGTCCTGCAGGTGAGCCCGCAATCAGCGATCCGTAGAGAACCAGATGAATCTGAAAATTTACATCGGCATATTCCGCCACACCGTGACATCCCCGGGCCTTCTTCGTGTTCTCTAGGCCCTCTGCTAACGCCAACATACGCTCGACGGATGCTGGCCGGGCTGCTCTATCTCCCGCGGTGCTGATCAGCTCATACAGGCCGCGCATGTATCCCTCGTGTTGGCGATGCGCGAAAAGAAACTCTGCGGCGAATGCGATGTCGGTGCAATCGACCACCTTAGCACGAAGAAGCATGCCGAGGAGCCTCGCGACCGCGAATTTTACCTCCCGAGATGCATCGCCGTTGAAGGTGAGTGCCTCCTGGTACAACTATCAAGAACATGTCAGACAGCGAGAAGAGGAGAGGAGGAATGCATACTCACAGGGTGCCAGACGCGGAGGAAGTGGTTGATGGCCGCTGAGCGGATGTGGGCAGCCGCATCGAGGCTGTTGAGCCTTGGTAGGCTCTTCAACCAGACACGGACAACCTGGACGAAATGGTCGACGTCGTGGTAGCTCGCTACTCCCTGCAGGAGGTTTACAGCTGTATCCACGGAGTTGACGTCGAATGTGTCCCATTCAGAAAGTGGAGATGCTGGCGCATCCCCTATACATTTGTAAAACCGTTGCAGGGAAGGCGAACTGCCTCCCCTGCTGAAAGGGCTTCGGACATGACTTGTCCGCATGATTCGTTCACTGTCGGCACGCCCTGGTGAGCGCGCGATCGATCTCGGCGAGTCGGCCAACTGGGAATTCCATGAGATGGGCGAGACCGAACTGGAACTGGAGCTCCTTGTCGAAGGCTCCGGAGAGGAGAAACTGTCGAGGTCGGCCTGGCGCTCGTAATACGCGGATAGATCCCGACATGTCGCAGCGAGTTTGTTCCTTCGTTCGCTGGTGAATAGTGGAAGCGTTCTTGGAAGCGCGTGCATGCCTCCGGAGGGATCAGAGCGACTGCGCGAGCTCCAGAAGAAGCGCATTGCTAGGTATGAAAGGCTTTGAAGTGATGCAGACGATGTATGAATGAAGGAATCTGAGGGCGCGATAAACGATTTCGCCTCTCCTTTATACATGAAGATGGTCTGGGACTTTTGCAGGCAAGCGCTAAGGCGCGTTTCCCGCGTGCCCTCCCGCGGCGCCTGTCTGAACTTGCCGGATGGCAAATTGCATGTTGACCACGCTGTGTGCTTTTGTTTATTTCGCTAGAGATATCGTTCATGACGCGTACGAGCGGAATTAGGTCCTTCGCCGCGATCTGGGTTCAAAGTTTGCATATATACTCATTATGCCCTGGTTTACAGAGACGCGGCTGATCCACGACATTGCAGATTATTTTCACGTGCGGTATGCATGCTCATCAAATGAACATCCGGATCGTCCCTGATTCAGCACTGCGCTAGCTTGAGTTCCAGGTACTTATACGAACTTTGTATATTATCTTGAGGAATGAGACTCATTATATCGTGAATGTTTCTCTGTCGACAGACCGACGAACCCACGTTGCTTGATGCTGGCTGGCCTGCCGATAGTGGATTTCGGAACAATTGTCGAACACACGTCTTCCTTTTTCTGTCAAAAGACTATGCCGGTCAGTATATTGATCAACACGAACAGCGTTTTGATGATCCACACTTACGGCAGCAAATCCGCCTTCTCGTGATAGACTCATTTCCGAGGTGTATCGTCCGCCGGCGGTGCTCAACAATCATTTCTCGGGTTGTACCGGTTCAAAGCAGTTAAAATTGTGAGGCAGTTTCCTAGTCACATTTTACATATTAGCGGTACTTACGCACCACGCCAGCACTCGCAGGTGAGTTGTGGAGTTCTTGAGATTGTTTGTCGGATCGAGATAGATCCCAAGTTTCAGACAACGTGTTCTCCCGTCTTCTCTCCTCGAGATTAAGATCAATGAATCGCATGTTTTATGTACAAGCGCGTGAAATTGTTGGTGTTACCAAATTCGTCATTACATAATACCGTACGAAGTTCGTTAGCCAGACACGCATCTGAGTGCTTGCTCGTGTATTCCGAACAGCAACAAGACTTCTCGATGGCCGTTGCCATCTTCGCCGCTTCAATTTACTTTGATCGTCAAGTTGATCAAATACGCTCAGCTCTACATGCATCTCGGTACAGTCAAACCTCTCGTTAAGCATAGCCCTCGGTGGACACCTCAGGTCATGCTTAATGAAGGGTTATGCTTATCGCCGGCTTTGCATATATTACATAATGAAATACTTTAGTTTCTGCTCTTGCCCAAAATCACATAACTGCCGGATAAGTGAGAAAAGTAGCTCGGGCTCAGACTCTGGCAACCTCAAACTTGGGAACATGCTCATTATTAGCCTAAAATTTAAATGAGAATTACTTTATGGCTGTGGCTTGAATAATTGTGACTGTAACTCGGCCAGTGAGTTTGCCAGACACAAAAAAATTACAATTCCGCCAAATGTTTGAGCGTATTTGGTACCTCTCATTAAGCATATTCCCAATTATTTTTTCAAAAAGCCTCTATGCTTAATGCCTAACTACAATTATGCTTAATGGACCCTTATTTTCGTATCTACCAAGTCGGTGGACCCAAATTTCTATGCTTAATGACAGGTAATGCTTAACTACAAGGATGCTTAACGAGAGGTTTGACTGTATGTAAATAGGACTTGCGCGGTAAAAACCTACGTGCGCCTATAAAACTAAGTAATTAAAATGTTTTTGGAGGTCAAGCCTTTCCCTTCATGTCCGCTGAATACACGGGCAACTGGAGGCGGAAACTGAACCAGTTAACGGTGCGGAAAGTCTAAATATTGTATTGCCTCCGGTATATTGAGAGAAAGCTTGCTTTTCTATGAGATATACGCTAGAAACATCTCTTGTCAGAGTTATCTGTTTCAACCGATCATTTGACATATATTGTATACATGTACATGCATGTACATATTCTACACAAGATACACCAAATCAGCCTAGACACCCAGTACTGGCGATATATGTACACAACCACCACAGTGGGGAATGTAGTTCGCTAAGATCAAAATCTCCCGTCGGTTGGTTTTGCTGCAAAGTAGATTCACGATAACTTGGAGGCGCAATCGCGAAAAATGGTTTGTCCATAACGAGGAAGATTGTGCAGACATGCGAGGCAACGTCTTACCTAGCTTGTTTTCAAAGATAATAGAAAATACTGACAATGAAATAGTACTAAGATTATGGATTGAGGTTCCGGTGTGCACTGCGCAAGGCCGGTATGTTAGAGAATGATGTTTCAAACAAGTGAATGCGAGCTCACATTTATCGGAAGCACTAGATCAAGAAAACCAAACGACCTCCGAACTTGGAAAAGCGCCTCTAACGTTTTCTTCTTCTACGGGACGACAGCAAACGACCTCGACGTTTTCGATCACCCTATTGAAATTCTCGCCGACGGCCTCGATGAATTTGAGATCCATTCTGTCGCAATCGCAGAAATGAAGAGTACGGAGTCGAGGGAGTGTGAAACTACAGCCATCCATCGATAGGGTGCGCCCAGGTGCCTCGAATCGAAGGTTCTCCAAGCTCTGAGGCAAGCGAAGTAGGATCGTGCTAAAATTCAAATCATAGTCGTTGGGTCCTGAGAGGTGGATACGAAGTTTCTCGACGATTGGGAAGTATCGCATTGATTTCAGAAGATAGTCTCCTCGCCAATAAATCTGGGAATCACGGTTGCACTCGGGATGAACGATTGCGAGGGACATCTCGGTAACGTTCGGACGAATGGTCTCAAGCACGCGCCTCGCAAACGGTATAGATGTTGTTCCGATGACGCCGAAAGAGAAAGAAGCGATGTTGGAGATCCGGGAGCTCAGATCTTCTTGGACATTGGCATTGTTGTCTTCGTTCTTCTCCTCGTCATCACTATCCTCGTTCTCAACATCCTCGTTCTCAACAGAAATGTCAACGAGGTCGATCTCCAGAGTTTCCAGGGACGTCAATGATCGAAGAAAAGGCGTTAATAAGTCAGGATTGAAAACGCCTGTGAATTCGATATGGCAACAGGACAAATTTTGTCTAAAGACTGGCTCGAGAACGATGTTTGTGAATCCCAAATATTTGAGATTCGGTAGTTTCCACGATCGATAGAAATGGGAAAAGTCAACAGGCCAGCCTAGAGCATTGATAGTCAACTTGCGAAGATTGACCATTTCATTTACAGTGTAAAGTCTTGAAATTGGATCACTTTCGAAAGCGCGAACTCCACGAACTCCATAAAATTCGAGCTCTTCCAGCCGATCTTTCAGGCGGAAGAGTTTCTTTACGTGACGTAGCCAATTACCGTGCTTGGGACCGATGTCGACCTTAAGCAGATGATCTCGACTCCTATCTACGAGAGCCTCGACCTGCCGAAGGCTCATGTCCGTGTTCAGCCTGCAGTTAGCCCAAAGTCGAGAAGCGCCCAGTATCACTTGTCTGAATCGCGAGCAGACATGCGAAAGCTCCAAAGCCTCTGTAAAAACTGACGTGGCATCGCCGAATATGTGTAAGAGAACCTCGTCGGGCAAGCTGTCCAAGCCGTGCCTAAGCGCCATGCGGTCAGTGCGCTCTTTGAACGACGCGTTTATCTCTTCTAGTGACCGCGCCAGGGTCTGTAGAGTGAGAAGCATCCCTGTGGCATTTTTTTGAATCATCCTTGCGCTCTTGAATCCTCTGGCTTTGGCGACTTCTGTTACGCTCGAAGTATTGAGGTTCGAGTTACTGCATGAGAAAGGAGCATTATGGAGTCATAGATCAAGTAAGGAGAAGAGCCACGCACTGTTCCTCGATCAAATTTCCCCAGAATTCATCAGTGTTCACGTTATTGCCTTCTGGGAGAGAAGAGAAGAAAGGTAGCAACGCAGACAAGCTGCTCCGTTCGAGTGACGAAGACATCCTTTTCGACTCTGTGGCCGAGTTAGGCATACCCGCGCTGGGTTCGATATTTTGCATTTGAATCTTGGGAGTCTAACTTTGTGTCGAAAGGTCGATGGTCGGCGCTCTGCACAGACACAAGTTAAGTTACAACGAGTACGAAGCGAAACTCAACATGGAAAACTCATGTGACATAAGCAGTTCTCACGCCCGCATTCCATGCCACAATCACCTTAGTGCCACTCATCTGCTTTGACTTGAAATCCTCATGAGCAGTACAAAACAGTACGCATATAATAGATAACCGTTCTAATAACAATATCATGGCTCTCGTTAAATGTTAAACGCAGCAGCGGCCTGACAGGAAAAGAAGATATTCCCTTTTCTTAAATTCCCATCAACTTGGTCTCGCACCTAACGTGAGTATTACCCTTCGAATTCTTCTGTTAGGCGTGGGCCATGCAGCAATAACAATTCTATTCATCTTCGACGCGTCAGAGGCTCCCGCGTGGGATCAAAAAGTGTCGAGTTTCGTGAAGCCATTCAGTCGTATCTGACGCTTTGAATCCAGATTGACTGCGCTTCTGCAAAAATTCTCGCTTGTCTAATTAATTGCAAGACAGGAGGATCGTACCAGGAATTCATATACATCCACCAATAAATACTCTTGGGGTAGCCTGACAACTGCCTTTTAATGTAGTGCCTACACCGTGACAAGTACATAGGATCATCAAGCCTAGAAGTAACATCGAATAGGACAAATTTCTCACACATCAGAATTTCTTACGGTTTCAGACCCGACTGCAAGTACCAGGAATAATACTAATCCAAAATATCAAGTACAAAACCAACAGTAAATAAAACGTCCACGACAGACTCCGGATAAATTAAAAGCCTACGGCGAGCCTGTAGTCCTTAGCGAGTTCATAAGGTCAGCATCGTAAGAGGGAGGTGCTTCGCCAAGCACCGCAGTCTCTTCTCTTATCCGCTCGATCTCTCTCCGCAGATTGTCCACCTCCGACCTCAGCTCCTCCTGCTGCACGACTGCTTTGGGATCTGGCACAGGCGGGGGACTCATGCTCGCCGCGCTTCTGCCCCCTGAACTGCTCATCCACCTACTGACGTCTGATGACCTGTTCCGTGACAACACAGTCGACACAGCATCGCTATCCGCATCGACATCACGCTGCCTTGCGCTCTGCACCACGAATGGTGTGACAACTCCGTACGGCACGGCTGTACCGGCAGCGGGTACGGCGACCTGGCCAGGAAGTTCACCCACATCGATACTGTCCGAACTCATATATCGCGTCGTCCCAGGCTGGTTGCGCATGTCGTGCATATCGCGATGCACAGTCTGGCTCAGAGGCTCGAGCACAGAGTCAGAGGTGTAAGTCGTCGGCTTAAGGCGTTCGATGCGGTCTGCACGATTGTAGCTGCCCTTCGGTCCCTGCTCGCGGCGACGATACAATAAGACGCAGATACCGGCGATCAGCCCGACTAATGCGAGGGCTCCGACGGTTGCCCCAGCAATTATGCCCTTCCTCTTTTTGTCACTCGAAACGGGGCCACCAAAGCTCACTGGTTGCAAAGCAACGCTGTGGGGCTAGTCAGCCCGCATCGCTTTCAATAATAGTGATATATTAACGTACTTCAGGGCAAGCGGAGCAAACATAGCCCCTTGCGCAGGACTAATAGATACAAAGCACATCGATAGTCAGCATATTGTTTTGGAACGAATAACGGGACTTGAACGTGCCTATTAATGCCTCCAAGCTGGTGGCCATTAGTTGGGTTATACATAACGGCAAATGGCAGGTTTTCGAGGTTAGGCGAGGCGTATGAATGGAGGAGCGAGATCATTGAGTCCCGCACAGAAGTGTCTGTGACAATAGCGGCGGCGAACATGGTCCAATCTTAAACACAGACTTCGTTGACTACGGGCACAAAGAAGGAATACTTCGAATGACCAACCTGATCGAGCGAGCGACGAGTTGCCACTGTCCAGCGGAATGCCAAACGAGTTCGCCGCTGATTGAAAAGCAAACGATGTCAGTAAAAATGCAACTAAACCGGAAACTATGACCTACAAGCCTGTGTCTTGCAGTATGAGGTTTGCAAGTTGTACACCTGCATAAAATAGTTCCATAAGTATGATGTAGCAGACAAATCAAGATAAGCACCCACAGAGTCTCCAATCAAATTCAGCTGGAGAAGCTTGTCTGCGAACAGGTTGTACATGATTCCGGACGAACCCGAGCCAAAGCTCGATACCAAGCCGTCGGACGCAGACGCAAGGCTCGTCCACTGTTGTGCAAACTGCGTCGCAACACTCTGCATCCAGCACACATTGTTCGAGGGTCGGATGGGACAAGTTCAGTAGTCGATCGAGAACTACGCGGGGAGATTGAAAGGTACCTGATAATGACTCTGATCGTCGGAGCGGCCCGTGAACCCACTGATTTTTGACATCGCGCTGATGCCTAGGATGCCCTTCAGTGCAAGGTTAGTCTGGTTCGTTGCCGAAATGCCGTCTGAACTCGACGTGGTCCTACATGCGAACTCGAGTTAGCTCGCTAGAAGGAATAGTTACGAAACCGTTTTGTGCTCACTCATCGCCGGGTGCCATCGAGTTGTTGACAAGGAAGCTCGCCCAGCCGTTCAGGAGATCATACTATAATCAATGACTCGTTACTATACACTCAATTCAACGTGAGACGAAGTGATGAACTTACGTGCTGTCCGATCAGCGTCCCATCACCAGAGAACTGTGCGTGAGCCAGGCTCATAATCAACATATTCGCTGATTCTATGAATGGCACGATTGATCAATGAATATAGTCAAAATAATACTCTTGGTCACTCACCCTCAATCTTCTGGTTGTGCCCTTGAAAGTCTCCAGAAGCAATTGGGTAAAATGGGCCTGGATGGGCGTGATATCAGACAATGATTCATCCCTTCTTCAGAGAACTACTCGCCTAGGCCCTGTGCAGCATAAGCGTTTTGGTACTGCGTGCTCGACTGATAATCCAAGAGCGGACTGAGGAGATATCCCACAATAGCCGGGTTGAGATAGATAAAGACCGGCAGCGCAGCGTAAATCACATCTACCGAATTTATCCTAACACAAGCAGGGCCGCAGCATTTTCAGTCACCTATAGGGCGCTTTTCAACAAAAAGACCTAGAGCTCACCGTCCCGACCCGACGAGTCCCAAGTTCTTCATGAAAGCCTTGATATCTGACATGTTGAACTTTCCACTGCTGTCCTTTACGAGCGTGTACTCGAATGCGCCCATGGCCTGCCGCGTTGCGAGCGCGAGCAGGTCCGCATAGTTACTCGAGATTTTACTGCCGTCGCCGAGGATCCGCGCATCGAGCGCAATAGCCGCACTGAGCGCATCGTCAAATTCGTTGAGGACGTCCTCGATCTGAACATATCGAAAGAAAAACAAGCGAAGGTGAAATCAGCTTCTCACAATAAATACTTTCAGAAGCAAAAGTAAAGAGAACCGGCAAGGGAGTTTCGAAAAGGTCACGTACAGCGTCATGAATGTTTGTAAACTTGGACCAATAGAAGGCACTGCGCGTCTCTACATGCACCTTGGCGTTCGTGTACCGGATCACTGGATCGCGCACGACACCCACCGCATAAACAACGGGTTCGTTCGTCGTTGTGATGCTTCCGAGGTCAACAGCAATTCCGAGCGTCTCATAAGGACTATGAAAGGAAAACAAAACTCCGGATGAGAAAATATGTAGAGGATGCGGATTGTTAAATAGACGTACAAATTGACCGCATGGAACGTGGGTTCGCTTTGCCCGTTCAGACCGGTGCCGTTTGCAAAGAAGCTGCGAATGTTGTCGGCTGGACCGATCTGCCATGACACGCTATTGCTCTGTTGAAATAAGAAATCGCCGACTTTTAGAAAACGACTGCATGATCTTAATAATGACATACATTCTTAATAGAGTGGTATAACGTGGCATCTTGAGGGTGATCGTCTATTTCTTGGTATGGGCCGGGCGAGGCGAGCTCCATCTGCAAGTAAACGAGTTCGTTGTCTTGGAAGGCCGACCATTTTGCTTGTAAGGTGACGTTTCCAGTGATCCATTCTAAAGTATACCACGCCAAGATCGATTACTTGAGGAAATCCGGTTATGATAGCAAATGAAGGCATACCTCCAGAAACATCCGAGTACACTTGCACATCATGAGATTTACCGTCAGAGGATTGGACAGACAAATAGAAATATGAGAAGGGCAGGGATTGTCGAGCGAGGTCGGTGGGCTTAAAAGTTGGAACGTTCAGACCGAAGAAATAGCGCACTGTTCACTTGACGCGTACCTCGATTGGACTCAGGAATGTCGCGTTAACGCTCACGGGCCCCGCATTAAGTATATAGGAAGTCCGAGTGGGAGTAAATTGGACAGCAGTCTGATTGGCATTGATTAACAAAGGTACGGTTGCATCACCTAGCAACATGTAGGCCGTGCCGTCGACCCGGACAGAAGCATACCATCCAGTGATCTGAACGAAAAGCGGGGAAAAGCTCAGTTCCCAAGTAAATTTTACATCGAGATAACTCACAGCCAAGTCGGCTGCCCAATATCTCGGCCAGGCTTGGTTCAGCGGTGCAGGCGCGTTTCCTTGCGGCGCCCAGATGTTGACATAGGGGGATTTGACGGCGAGGGGGAGCGAGGGCGGGTTGAAGGGAGCCGCGCTCCAAGCCTTGGGTCCGTTCTGCGCAACCACACGCGCGGCGGAAAGGAGAAATGCGAAAAAGACGTGCAGCATTATGAGGGCATTCAGGCCGACATGACAGTTGGAAGCAAAATGGCAGCGACTGTCGCGCCCACCGGGCACGAGATTCCAGGGTCGATGGGCGCGATACCATTGTTTTTCTGGTCACATCAATTCTCATGTTTGTCACAGCACTTTGGGGGGAAAGCGGTGCATGGCGGGCGAAGCGACGGTCTTCGGCATCAAACGTGGGATCGGCAATGCTTCTGTTGATTCCATCAATAACAGTCGGTTTATCTAAAAAGGGAAATGGATTGTTTTCGATCCGGTGTTTCGCGACGAATCGACATTCAAAATCGAACTTTTCTGATATCGAAATCGTCGTAAGCCGGGAATCTGAATACCCGTTCATCCTAAAACTTTGTTACTCCACAACAAACAGTCAGTAACCCCCAGATTATTGTAGAATTTGCTTCGATGCTTACACAAATTTCTGTCCATAAGCCATATAGTGTACATACGGAAGAAACCTTCTTCTATTTCACTTTGAAAACATTCAGCACGGCACCAAGACGCGAGGACGAGACTTTCATGGCTCATTTTACTAAGGCAAGCTTTCATGTCTCAGTCATTCTCTCAAGGTGTTTCCAGTTGGCACTTCATCGTCGTTTGTGCCCAAATATCGAGTATCCGAATAGAGGTCTTTTGCTACCAATCCGAGTGGCAAATATCATTCAGAGGATCAAACATTCCCGCTTGCTTAGCAAGTGCATAGCACAACGAAGCACGGTGTTACACCTGCCATAAAAATTAACTTTGCTGTGCATTCCCGCTTCGCCACCGTCGTGCTTTCTAGGAGTTGCAAGCACCAAAGGAAGCATTTACTTACCATTGAATCATGCTCACGATGAACATATTGTTGAAGTATAATTTAATGGAGGACAAGCAAAGACGCCGTGGATGTATATTTTGTGCTACGTAAGCAATTGGCTCCGTTAAAAAATGAAAAGACCCGACTCGTTTTCTCCGTTTTAGGCAGCATCGATCGATTAACGTACCACTTGTACATGTACCCGATGCGTGACAAGTTCGCTAGTCGGATATTTTCCCGGCTGTGTATCAGTCAACGCCACTCGCTTATTATCATTCCAAGGAACGTTCGTTCTTTAATCACCTTTTGGATTGATAGCAAAAGACCTCTAAGTAATGATCAGGCTCGACAACGGACAATATTCATGTGGCAACCGCTCGTCGGGGTTACTTTTGATTGGATTTACTTGGTGTCATTCAATAAATTCACAAGACCTACACATTACAGCTTTCTGATATCCACATCGACGGACGTGATATCTTTCTCATCCTTCTCGCTTCGAGGCTCAGAAACTCCAGCGCCTTCGAGCCCGGCATTGGCAGCAGCCTTGTGCTTCACGAATAGGACGCTTTCGGCGCCGTCGAAGATACTAAAAACGCAAAAGTAGCAATAAGCAAAACACAAGAGAACAGGAGCATAAAGCGTACACAGAAGTCTCCTCGAGCGTGCGGTTCTTTGTTTCGACGACGAAGAAGTACACAAAGACAAGCTCGAATGCGATCCACGCACAGTACACGATCTGCCGAGGTATTCGTTAGACGTACTGCGACAAGGCATTAGAAAATCGACTTCACATAGTATTTCCATGAGATCGCAGCGAGTGCGATGGGGTTAATGTACTGGTTAAACACAAGGGACGCGGAAAGCGCAAACGCGAACACCGTGTAGCCCTTTGCTCTCAGATTAAACGGCAGGATCTCAATCGTGTAGCTTGTAATGAGCGGCTGCCACGCAATCGAGTACGCAGCACTGAACAAGAAGATAAACGCGATGACCGCGTTTCCCGCACTTTTATTCTGGTGGAGCGCGTATTGACTTGAGCACACCGTCTGCAGCACGAAGAAAAGGAGCATGCCCGCGGTGGATATGAGGAAGAGTGGGCGCCGCCCCAATTTATCGCAGAAGAGACCCCCCAGCACGGAGAGAATGAGCGACCACAGGTTCAGAAAGGCGCTGATAAGAAGCTGTTCGACTCTATTGGTAACTAGGGATGATGAAATAGTTTAGAAGCAATTCAAGCATAGAATAGGATGGTGAACGCACTGCCGATAGTGTCAAAAACTTGGTTGAGGTAGTATGAGCTTCATACAGATAAAACACTCATCAATCCTACATCTAAGTCAGAACGAAGCAAAATAGATGCACTCACATAAGCCCATTGCCGCTCCACTGCGAGAAGAACGCGATAGCGACGATGATGCGCATGCGGCGGCGGTTTCCGGGCGTGCGTACGAGCTGCAGCCAGCCCGTCTGCTTTTGTATCTTCTCATTCTCAATGGCGGCCCTGATCTCCTCGTACTCGAATTGCACAAGCGGGTCCTCCGCATTACCGTTCGCATGGTAGTAGGCAAGCACCTGCAGCGCTTCGTCTTCCCTGTTATGTGCAACGAGCCAGCGCGGGCTTTCGGGGCCCCAGAGGACAAGGAAGAATTGGAGGACGGAAGGTACAGCTTGGATTGCGGAGGGGATACGCCATGCCCATGAACTGTTGATGTGGAACGTGCCGAAGGTCACCCATGAAGCGCTGTATGGCACCCATGTTGAACAAATGAATTGTAAATTGGGGATTGAGCACAAGTACGTACACAACAGCGCCTCCAGGCCACAGCGCATTGTACACCGACGAGATCGGCGCACGCTGCGTACTGGATTAAACATTAAACACTACTCAGTGAAGAAGACATTAAAGACCTACGGATACGCAATTTCGGTGACCAGCATGGGTGCAGCAGCAGTGCAGAATCCCAGGCCGAATCCAACTGTAGTTTTCTCATTCATGGGTTTTGTTTTAGGCTACGAAGAGCGCCCCCACTCACGCATGAACCGCGAGCCGATAAACATGTTCACGCTCTGGCTGGCAGTCTGGATGATTGCGCCAGCAATGACGATGGTTGCACCAAAAAAGATCGTCCTCTTGCGGCCGAGACCGTCGCAAAAATACGGCGTCAAGGGTAGAGATGAGAGCGAGCCAATGTTCTGGATTGCGCCTAAAAGACCAAGTTTGGACCCGCTGGGGTGATCAAACGCCGATTCCCATTGGTCGATGAGCTGCAGGCCATCTTCAATACAAAAGTGCAAAAATACAATAGCGGGTCAGGTGGTACAGTTATCAATAGCGAGAGAATGCCACCCACTCATCATGCTCCCATCATATCCGTTGGCTGTTGACGTGATCAGCCTGGCAGGGAGATTGCTTCATCAGAAAATGGAAGAGCAATGTGGAATAAACGGTACCCACAAGAGGAGAATCCACAAGTTCAGCACAACTAGCCTCCGATTCTTGTACCACTTCTTGGAGGTGTCGACGAGATAGTGGAAGTCCTCTCCCTGTTTTGGGGCGGGTGCGGCGCTGACACCCATACTAACTAGTTTCCGCACTGAAGGGGAGTGGGGAAAGCGATCGCACAGTACAAGCTCACGAAAATAATTCGCCAAACCGCGCTCTTTAAACAGCGCCAAGCGCTTTTAGAGCAAACTTCCAGAGCTTGCTTAACTCCATATCGTCAGTTCCTTATACCGAAATAGAGCTCTTACTATTATTTTTGAGCAGAGGTTGGCCCAATCAATTTAGTCAGTCGAGAATGAAGCAAGTACATGGGTTCTCAGCTGCTTCTGCTTTATGAAATGTGACTCCTATCATTGTTCTCAACCGGATGGCTGATCCAGTAAATTTTATCGTTGAGAAAGCCAGACAGCGATCTGCAAGAAAAGACTTAAAGAGCGGGCCGGCTGAATCTTAGACGTTCAGAATCCAGTACAGAAAGCTCGAATGGCGTAGGCAAGACGTGCAGGTGACAAGCCAGCAATGAAACCCGTGGAGATGCAACTGTAAGTCGCCGGAGATCTTTTAGCCTTGCAAGGATAGTAAACGAGAGGATTCGCCGTCTTGCACTCGCACAAAAGCATCTAAGTATTCATAGTTCGATTTAGCCATCCTTTAATTGAAGCACGAGTACACACCTGACCTGATCAGAGGACGTTCCTTGGAATTTGGCATTACGCCGAAGCTGACTAATCTCACACGGAGGAAGAAAACAGCTGCTTTCAATACAAGATATAATGACACCGCTGCTCTGAACTTCACAAATTAAAAAGAGAATGTGACGTGTCTCCTGAGCACTTGTCACGATGAACACAACCTAACAATAGCTATATTTTAATTCATACCTTCGCGGTTGCAGATGAGATGCATCGTGAATGGTTCATGGAAGAAACTCCTGCACCCTAGCGGTATCTTGTAGTAACACTGGTCATAACCAAGTCGATTTATGGAGCAGGTTTATATGACCTTTCCTTTAAACGTTTTCTTGGACAGTTGTTTTGAGGAAAGTCAAGGTAGCCCGAACGTCGATCGCCGAGTTGAGTCCACGCCCAAAACATATCATGATGAAGTAGACACTGCCGGCTACCTAATGCCTAAACCTCGTCGAGCGCATTCGCTTGGACTCATGGAGCAGGGCCCAGGATGTCGCCCATCTCCGCGAGAAACTTGCCATAGTCGTCCTTTGGCTTCGAGTTTGCGCCTGCATCCATTTCGAGCTTCCTCCTCTTCACACCCGCGTCGCCTTCAACTGCGTCCCCGGCGGACGCGCCAGACATCGGCCCGAACTTCTCCTTCAACATGCCAAGCAGGTCTGGTTTCGGTTGTACGGCGCTCGGCGACGCGTCAGTGTCAACGCCGGTTCCACTCGCGTCCGTGCCTAGCGACGGTGCAGCATTGATGCGCCCGCTTGCACCTGTCCCACCTGCACCCTTTTTGCGCTTCAGCGCAGCAGGCAGGAACGCAGTACTCTCTTTCTTAAAGTCACGAAGCTGGGGCGCTGCGGACACTGTTGCATCTTCACTTCTGCTCGTGATACCGGATGCAGGCGGACGCGGTGGTAGATTCGGGTTGTGCGGAAGCGAGGAAGGCGAAGATGCCGCTGGTGTTGAAGTTGGTCCCTGCCGCGTCTCTCGGTGAGCCTGGTACGTCTGGTGCGGAATGGCCGAAAGCGGATCCTGCATGGCGGACGTTGACTGCGCGCGGCGGGGGTAAAATCCTGGCGGGGGTGGCGGGAGGTTGTTGGTTGCAAAGCCGGGTGGGGGAGGCGGCGGAGGAAAGCCGTGCGGAGGGAAGGGCGGGGCGCCCATGAGGTGCATCGGTGGTAGAAACGATGGTCCAGCCTGATGGATCATTTGCGGGTACAGATTTGGTGCGAACGGAGGCATAGGCGGAGGAAGGTCTGAAGTGTGAGGCGGAGGACCAGGAGGAAGCGGTGGCAATGAAGGTGAAAGTCCTACACAGCATCACACATTAGCATAAACCGAAGAAGACCGTCGATTTGAGGGTCATTACCTTCGTCTGATCTTGTCGGTGGTGGGCCTTCAGGCATGGGTATATCGTCATCATCGCTTTCAGCACCACCAGACTCCCCACCCGGCGGCGGGCCCTCAGGCATTGCGATATCATCGTCCGAATCATCTAGCTCTGATTGTTAGCACCGTATCATCGGGCTAAATGGACGAACAGATTCGCAAGAACGAACCTCCGTTGTCGGATCCGTTGTCTTCCTCTGCTTCACTATCGATCTCACCGGGTAGCAATGCTTAATATGCCAAACTTTGTCAAAAGACTTAAAACATGTGGATATATAATTGTAAACGTACCTCTTTCGACATATGGCATCCCAGGCGGTGGCATGCCGTAAGGATTCATAATTGGGTCGAAGTAGACGCTTCTTTCAGGATGTCGTGGCAGACCATTCTTATTGAAGATGTTCCGCTTTGTCTTCGCGGGTGGTCTGGACGCTTTCTCCTCTTCGTCTTCGCCCTCCTTCTCACGTCCTCCACGCCGCCGATACACAAGACCCCGTTGTTCTGGGTGCGCCTCGACATACTCCTCTTTCTTCTTGGTAATCCGTACCAACTCTGCCTTCAGTTCTGCGATACGCGCTTTCTGTGCAGAGGTCTGCTCGGTAACCTTCTCAAGCTCCGCGATCTCATCGTCAATTTCTGCAAAGTGTCATCAGAATATACGGAAAGAAAGAGATTGTTTCTGAGAGCGAGCTCACCTCCCGTGTCCTTCTTCACCAACGCGAAATCCCTGTTCTTCTGTCTCTCCGTTTTATTCTGGTAGATGGCGGATGTCAACAGCTGCCCTTGCAGACGGACGTACTCTCAAGCTCGCCTTCTTGAGTTCCTTTTTTCGAAGAGCCTTTCCTAAGCACGTTCTATCATCTGTCTTCGTACAAGAGTCATGTAAGGAGCTCACTATGCGCGTCCGCCGGATTCAGGTTCTTTCCCTTCGCCATTTCCTACCGATTTGTGTGGCCAGCTGGACAGAGTTTCTAGTCTTTGAAGATGATTGTGATTTTTCAGCTTCTTTGGAGTTCGAGCGTGTTGTAATGCCGGCGAATGGACGGATGGAGCGCACGGAGGTCGACGTCGCAAGCAAGTGCGACCAGACTAGTGTGCACGCGTCGATCACTTCTTCCAATAAATTTGGAAAATTGCTAGTCAGCATTCTCACGCCGCGAAAGTACTCTCGAGCCACAACCTTGCAACTCCTCGCTGTTCGATCAGAAGTTGCAATTTTATCCAGAAATCATACTAGTACAAGCTGAGATTACTCAGACTTCTTTTATTACATTATCTTGTTCGTAACTAACCGAACACCGTGAGGGAAGGAGTTGGAGTTAGAAACTTTCATTACTAGTCCCTCCTCAATGCAAGCCAGGATCTCCTCCTCCTCCATTATCTCCTCCATCAGTCCAGAATCCACAAGTATAACCTCCCGCAATTGACTTTTATTGAGGCCATAGACCCACCATCGAGAGACAATTAGGTTATAAACGTGCTCGGCGAGGTTCCCCAATCTGCATCCTTCGAAAACAACGGACTCAAGTAAAGGACACACATGCACAGAATCCGTATCGATATCTTCCCCAATTTCTGGGGTAAGAGCACCGAGTATCTCTGATGTAAACGTGAAGGCCCAGTCCACCAAACGAAGGTGCTTTAACCGGGGTGAGAGGCGCAAACACTCGAGAATCTCGCCCTCGGAAATGGCCGTTTTCGCGCGCATATTGAAGCGAGTGAGTGACGCTCTAGAGCGCCGCAGAAACTCTGCGATCCCGCAAGGTAACGAATCGTCATCTTCAGTTTCGTAAATCTCGATACTGAGCTCCTCCAGAGCGGGAGACGACTGGATGCGATCCAGTAAATATTTCACTGCGTGGTCTTCTCCAGAATCGAACTTAAGCGATAACCTTGAAAGATTATGAGACTGTGACACGGTGACGTCCTCTCCAGATAACGGTTCGGAAAGGTGGATGTTTGCCGTGAGTTGCTCCAGCGCGGGCGAAACTCGAAGTATTTCCAGGACATCCGCGACAGAAGAAATGTCCATCTGTACCGATTTCAGGTAACACGATAAGCTGTGTGTTCCAGCGAGGATGTGCTTGTCAATTCGAATGAATTGTGAAAAGTCGTCGGTCGGACCAACGGTCGCGAACTTGCTACCGGCTGTGGACGGCGTGAAGAAAGTGCATCCAATCGAATCGGGATTCCATCTCCATTTCTGCCTTTTCACAGGAGAGAACCGATGAGGATGCGTTTTCCTTTCGTCCGGGATGCGGTGAAGAAGGCTTTCGGGTGGTGTCTTCGGAACGCACTGCAGAGCAGGGATTGGGATTGTATGCGCAGTCATAATGTAGAACGCTGGAAGGCCAAGGATACGAGCGCGGGTGGAGGGTAAAAAGTATCTTCTAGTGCCGTCGAGCTTGCCTGACGCCCCAGCTTTATACACAAAGGTAAAAAAGATCTTCAGGAATTAAGATTCTGCAAGCAAGATGTGGCTTGTTGGCTGCCGCTTCGATTTTGCAATGCTTCTTGAAGTTTTCAGCGCTTCTTCATGCCACACTTCTACCGAAAGGAGCAAAGTCATGCAGAAGAAGCAAAACATAATACACCAAATAGCACATCTGATCCGTCCAGATCAGGTTTCGTATTTCGACGAAGAACCAAAATAGGAATCGTCCAGTTTTGTCCCTGTCCAGGTGTCTCTTCATCTGCGGGAAGTTGCGTAGAAAACAAATGGGCATGGACGTTCTCCTAAAGTATCCGGATCTCCGGAGACGCGGAAATTGCCTTTGCCACGAGAGCCTAAAGTGGCTGTCGTTGTGGCTGGGAAGGGCCTTATGTCGGAATCAAGCACACAGATGCTTCCATCATGGCATCCTTCTCATTAAGTTCTTATGAAATAGGTTATATACCTCCATTGTTCCAACGTATTCCAAACAGAAGCTCGGCATTATATAAATTTTAAGGGGACGAATATACTGATAAGTAACGGGCGCGGGACATGCGAATCGAAAGCTGGCGGCAATATTACCGTTTATCTAATTGAAGCAAGCACCATGAGCCTATGGAACTCAGTTTCATGATACAGTATGTAGCATTTACCGTACATATGACATCGTTCAATTCTTCTTTTATATCTGTCGAGCAGCTCATATCCTTGGCAGTCTCGGCGTGGTCACCGTTTCTCACCTCGGATTTAGACAGTCGTTGTTTTACCTTTTCCAAGAAAATATTTTTTATCGTCAAAGTCAACGGCGTTATCGTGTTCATTAACATAAGGAAAATTCAATAAATACAGACAAAAGCGGAATTTTTATAACATCAAGCGACCATTTTGTTTTATCCCAGGCAAATCATTCAGCGAAGTCACCCTCAGTCCTTTCTCTACATATCTCTTCGCTGGGCCTTCCCGGACGAACCAAGTATCTTTTTCGCGCAGCCTGACTTCCCGCAAGTACCTGCGCTCGCCGTTCCCTACTGCCCACCTCGAGACCAGCATCGATGAAAACTCGCGATACATGCGCGGCAAGCTCACGGCTGTGAGCTCCAGTATCTCGAGCTCCGGAAAGAGGCGCTCGGAGGCGCCATCGCAGTGCAGAGTAAGACGAGTGATGATATCGAGCATCTGGACATAAGAGAAAAACAGGTCGGCGAGAGCGAGGCACTTCAGGCGCGGACAGAGGCGCAGGCACGCAAGCGTTTCTCCCGCTCGGACTGCCGGGGCCTGTAGCACGAAGTTAGTCAGCGGCGCATGCGAGCGGTCCAGCAAGTCCGCAATGCCGAAAGACACGTTCTCTGGTAGCTCGAGTTCGATCGGGTGCATGAGTTGGATAGCGAGGTTGAATTCCACCAGCGAAGGGAGCGTAAGTCTATCCAGCATGGATCTCACCGCTGTGTGATCTGCCAGATAGAAGCTGAGTCCGAGTATTTGCAGAGATTCCAAGTGGATATCTACGGTTACGTCGGGTGAAGCGACTCTTCCGGGCACGGTCGCGTAGAATTCTTCCAAGCGTGGGGCGCTCTGCAAAATGACAAATAAACCATCGATCGATGATAGCGAACCGGCGGGAAAAAATTCGGTGATATCCAAATCAATACACTTTAAGTTCTCTAGGGCCACACCTCCAAATGACAGGGAGAACTTTCCAGAAAGGCAGAGTGACTGTAAACGAGGGGAGTGCGACAAGTCCACCGTCGGGCTCACACGATCTGTGGGAAAATGCAGATGCAGGTCTTCCAGGAGTGTCATTTCTTCCATGGCCAACTTGAAGTCTCCTTTGAAAGTGGTCACCATGTTGTCGCTGTAACAGATCGAGACACGCTTCCACCGGCACTGGTGTTTCAGGAGTCGCTCGCAAAGAAAGAAGAATGACACATCGAATAACTCCCTCTCGGAGTCTCTTTTCTTTTTGTCGACACCGACGCCGAACGAGAAGGACAAAGGCGCATTTTGCGAGCGATCGAGCCACGCGTCTGTCAACGCGAGCTCCGTAAACTCGTCTGTGAACGGGAAATACTGCAGTACATCGAAGCACGACCAGAGATGAGGCAAAGAGAGTGCGAGCTGCCTCCAGTAGCTACATACGCCGGCAACATTTAGAGGAGCGGCGAAAATTTTCGGCTCAGCGCGTTCATGCTCAGCAGGAAGACAATGTGTGAAAATCTCGGCTAGGAGCTCCGCTGGGAGCCGTTGGATGTTGAATTCGCATCGACGACACGAGTTTGCTAGTTTCCGGCCGAGCAAACTTTGAGGGAGGATGCGGGTGAGGCAACGCGGGACAAGAAGAGTACTCGAGACTGAAGACATCGACAGCTATCCAAGGGGTTCGAAACGAGATTCTTGCGAAGTGGTTATTTGCTTTATGCTTCAAAGATTGGAGTAGCATTGCGTGAATATATAGCAGGCCGAAATCCAAGCAACGACAGCCTTGTGTGTCTTTGACTTTTGTTAAGTGGTCCAAGTCGAATGGGCCAAGCGCAAACCAGCAACGATAGCCTTGTGTGTCTTTGACTTTTGTTAAGTGGTCCAAGCCAAGTGGGCCAAGCGAAACCCAGGCAACGCATCGAAATTATGTAATTACAGTATTACATATGCAATTTTTGTCTTTGTTCTCCAAAACCGCTGCAAGTAAAAGTTCATTACTAGTTCACGTATTGCTGTTGTACAAATGTTAAGTCATACTATCTATCCGCTCCCCTGTGAAAAGAGGAATCGAATTCATAAAAGAACTCCGGCTAGGCCAAAATGCAAGAGGACTCCGGGGAACATGCTTATCGTTTCCGCCCGCCCACCCCTCCTAGAACAACAAGCCTATTCGGACGCTTGCGTCTCCCACCTCCGCCTCCGCCTCCCGCCTCGAGTTCGTGCCATGCTGCATCCATATCCCACTCGTCCTCTTCTACCGCTTCGCGCTGCACCCGGCTCTGCTGCCCTGAGCGCGCACGACCACCAAGCGCAGAAGCGAAGCTCCGCTGGCCCCATGCACCAGACGGAGCTGAGGAGGGCGGTGGCGGGTCCGCCTCGACGACGATTTCCTCTGGCGAGGGCGGGCGCGGTTCGCTAACAGGCGACACGACGTAGCCGAATTCGGAATCGCCTCCGAGGCCCGCCGGGACCGTCACAGGAGCCGCAGGAAGCCTGAGCTTCTCGCGCTCCCTCTCCTCCGCACGTGCGCGCGCACGGTCGTCCTTCTTGCCTTTCTCGCGACGCTTCGCGCGGCGAGCACGCAGCGGCGCCTCGAACGTGCGAAGTGTTTCCGGGCCGACAACGCCCGCGAGGTCCGCCTCGACGAAGACGACGTCGGCGCTTTCCGGCACGTGCGCAAGGTACTTGCAGCGGCGGCGCAGCTCGCCGTCGACGGAGCCCTCCGAGGACGCATCCACGCGCACGGCAATCGAGTCCGGGAACTCCGCATAGCTGTGGAAGTGCGCAAGCAGGATGCGGATATCGAGTGGGTGCAGGAAAATAAGCGCGCCGGATGCGGCCTGGTAGAAGTAATACGTCGACGTCGACGGTGGCGGCGGGTTAAGATTCCGCCGTGGGCGCTGATTACGGCTTGTCGAGCTCGGCTTGGGTGTGTGCGCCTTCGTAGCCAGGAAGGCATCTGGCACTGCGCCCACATCCTGCAGTTCGGGATTCTGCTCCCTTTCCATGCGTCGCCTTCCCCTTTCCTCGAAGCTCCGTTCGATATCGCGCATACTCTGTTCTGCACGCGCAACCGCCTCCTTCAGCTCTTCTGTTTCCAATGCCGCTGCCTTCTCCATTTGCCCGCGGACCTTCGCCTCTGCTACGTCAACAAAGCTTACGCTCAACTCGTCCTTCATTCCGGATAGAATACGGCGCTCGGAGGCGAGCTCATCGAGGTCGCGAGAGAGGTCTGTGAGGAGGTAGGTGGGTGTTGCTAGCATGAATCGAGAATAGCGGAATGTGTCGGGGAGAAAGTGGAAGGGTGCCTGGTGGGGCGGTATAAGGTCGGATGGCCAAGTTCGGGAACGCGGGAGCGCCAACGTTGTAATCTGAGGACGCTCCATCAGACGCATGCGCAAAGTAGATCCTGGACGTGCAGAATCTCCCGATAGCTCTATCTGCGAAGACGAAGAGGATGCTTCCTGGGAGGTCTCGATCGAGTCATCGTAGCTTGTAGGCTCATCGTACCACTTCACGCTCTTCAGCTGCTTCTCATTAATGGAGTCAAAGCAGATAGGGCAGCGGTTCCACTTCGTATGGTCCGAGGTATTGAGATAATGGAGCACGCAAGGAAAACAGAATACCTATAAAAGGCGTGAAGTAAGTAGAAGCTGAAATGATAGGGTAATAGAAACTGACATGGCCGCACTTGGTCATTCGGGGAGCTGAAGGGGGCGATAAGCAAATAGGACAAGTTGTTTGACCTTCGTCCTGTTCCGAATGTTCCTCCTGCCGACCAACTGCAGCTGCCAGAGCTGATGTACGTGGGATTATGACCTGTAGAATGTCCTGCCATTGGAAGAATCTACACCAATATCAGTAATCGAGCTAAAAATTAAAATAACTGACATACATATCTGGATCCGCGAAATGGACAGTATAGTCACCCGAGGGTTTCATGACGAACCTATACTGCGCGTTGACAAACTCTGTGGACGTCCTTCAGTATACACATCGGATGGAAGGCGAAACTAGATATGCTGCACTTACTCTCCTTGTTCCAGACACCGTACCCCGTCGCTGTCTTCCGGCTCCGACGCGGAGTGCTCTGAAGCGCGTGCGTCTGCCTCGGAGGCAGCGTGAAGTTAAGCAGATGGTTGAGCGACTGCCCGCTCGCCATCTTGTTCGATCGCTTCTGCACGGCTCCGCCGCTCCGAGTCGCCGTCACGCCAGGAGGTTTACTATTGCCGCTGTTGTTGTTGACGCCGCCTGCAGAACGAGGACTTGAGTCCATCGCCGGGGGTCGTCAGACGTTGGGCAGTATCGTTGAAGATGAATTCGCCGCCGTCGCGCACGACGACGGTGACAGAGCAGAGTCCGCCTCCGAGAATCCTATGACTCGTGATACGCTTGAAATGGTTGTTCGTTCACACGACTACCGTGTGAATGCTGACAACTTTTCGAAAGCAGCCACTGCTCTTTGCCGTAGTCTCTTTGTTTTCTGATGGTTGTTGTGGCTTTCCCAACCTCGTATAAAATATGAAAATGCCTTCTTTCATCTTGATAACTCCCAACTCGACCCTCCATCTGCCTCGTCATGTCACTTTACTCGAACCGAACATTCCTAGTTGATTCCACGTATCCAGGACTTGTCCCTCGAAAGCAACGCACACCGTTCTCCTGGCTTATGATGCAATCTTTTATACCGGATGATGTGCTCGTGCATATTTTCAACCAGTGCATAATGAACGACAGGCTTTGGGGCGATGTCGACTTCAGGTCCGCGAGTACAGTTCAGGTCCTCGCTTCTGTGTGCAGGCACTGGCGCGAAGTTGCACTATCCAACCCTCTTCTTTGGGCGAGCATCGTAATGCTCGGCGTCTCCAAGCAGAGTGTGGCTGGGCTGGACGTCTGCCTCCGGCGGTCGCAGGACGTCCCGCTCACCATTGGGTTGTGCCTTAAACCCGAAACAGCCCAGAAGTATCTCGAACGCGACCCCAGGACAGGAAAGCCATCGGTTTTCGAGTGTGCGCTCGGCTCGATGGTGGCCCAGCAGAGGCGTTGGCTACTTTTCGCGATGGTTTGCAACGTTTTCGTTGACGCGCCCGACTGGAAGTGGATATTGGACGACCTCCCGCTCTTAGAGAATCTCGTGTTCAAGGCACCCATCGACCGGCGTTACGGACAACCTACCTTCCACCTCGACCTGTCCAAGGCGCCTCGCCTAACGTTACTCGATCTGCACGGAGATATCCGACTGTTCTCATCGACGCCTTGCGTTCTAGAGCACCTGACGAACCTACAATTAGAACACACCCACCCGCCACAGTGCTTTCCCTCTGTCTCAGACTGCCTCTTTCTCCTCTCCATGGCACCTAATCTCGAGCGCCTACACGTGTACCCGTCCTGCTCAAGGCTCCCTTCAGAGAGAAATCTCCCGCACCTGGTCCTCCCCAAACTGCACTGGATGGAGGTCGGGTCGCATGGCGCGCGATCGGTGATCGGCGCCCTCATCGCAGAGCTCACGCTCCCCGCGCTTAAAGAGCTTCGAATCGTCAATGACGCCGTGCGCATGCCCTGGCGCGACGAAATGCGGGTGAGCCGCAGCACGAACTACGGGATCCCCGAGCTTCTGGCGCGCTCCCGCCCACCGCTTAGATCCTTCACCATGTACTCCATCGTCGAGCATGAGCCGCACCTCATTGCGACGCTTCAGCACATGCCGGGCCTGAAGGAGCTCACCCTTTCGTCCTGCTGCACGCTTTCGCACCGCCTTCTCATGGCGCTTGAGCTGCACTCGCAACCGGGGACCATAAATCTGTGCCCGGTGCTCGAGCGTATATACCTCCGGAGGTGCGTCTTCAACCGAGTAAAGGACGAAAGCATTATGTATGACCCGCGCGTCATCGAGGCCGCTGCGCAAATGATCACGTCACGCTGGGATATCCCAGAGCCGACGTTAAAGCTGGTGAAGACGAAGTACAGTCATATAAGCTTGCTTCAGAAGGACTGGCGCATCGTGCGCTGCGGCGCAGAGGGATTGGGCCTGGAGTTCGAAGAAGATGAGCTTGAGGAAGACGAGTCTGATGAATCTGAGTCTGATGAATCTGAGGAGTGAGATCCGTGCTACATATGTGATTGGCCAAACTACTTGCTGTGTTTCAATACATGTAATTCTTGCAATGTTCTCTCCTTTTCTAATCTCTAATTATAATGATTTCGCATTATGCAAGTAAGACTTGGCCTAGTACTTAAGACTCGGACTGATTATTCAAACATGTGACAGCACCGAATTTTTCTACCGCAGACTATGCAATCGTTCTGGAAAAGACCCAGAGTCTCCATGAGTTAGCAAAGTAAGTGCATACTCATTCTTCTACTCTTGATCGAAAAGAGTAAGTTTTTTATTTATGTGTGAGAGCCCACACCTGGTGTGGGTATTTAAGAAGGCCATGCGAATCGGGACTCCTTAAGCAAGAAGTAGCAAAATATAATATTGTCTGCTTATTTGATATAAATCAACAAGGCCAGTTTCTTTCCTTGTCGTGTGCAGAAAAGGCACAATGGGTGTAAGCCTGCGGAAGCGCCCTCCTCTGAAACCAGCATCGATATCGGAGTCAATTCTAAGAAAAACCCGATACACCAAGCTGCATTGCGGCTCTTGCAGAGTGCATCACGCCTCGCGGCCCGCCGAAACAACCCACGGACGAAGCCCGAGCTTTTCCCGCAGCGGATCGAGCTCGCCCGCTCGCGTCTCGCGGAAGAAGATATCCTGAGTTTGCACCCTCGACCCAGGTGCGCCCGCGGCGCCGTGCGCGCTCTCGAAGAGAGTCGGCGCAGACTGCGAGAGCATGGCAGACTGCGTCGCGAGGGCGGCGAACGACTGTGTAGAGTCGTGGTACCTTTTCAAGAAAAGTGTCCTTCAGCGTCTTCAAAAGCAGGACCTGAAAAACAACCTACAATCTGCGACAAAGAAGACCCAGGTCAGTCTTGTGACGCAACTTGAAGATCGAGAAAAATCACCTGAAAGCTTCTTTGTTCAGACAGTCGCTTTCCTTGAGGTTGTCGAGCGTCTCCTTCTTGAAGACGACCTTGATCCAATGAAGCAGGTGGAACACATGATCTTGTTTCGGTCTAGACAGTTTCGTACGGAATGAGTATCAGCTTTCCTTTTTTTAGAAGGAGAAATTAGCGAACCTCCACGGCGAGAAGCGCGGTGCGACGTTTAGGGTACCGTCTTCTTGGGAGATGAGCGGATGGAAGACGTCGGTCGCGAACGTGACCGTTGGGGCGCGCGTAGGGTACGTGAAAGGGAAGCGGATGCGGAACTTTAGGATCGAGTCCGCGTAATATCCTGCAAACAACCCAGATATACAAGAGAAGAAGACACCCCATGAACAACCGATTATTTCTTATGTAAGGGCGAGTACTCCCACCTTGGTGCACGAAAAGCACGCCGTCCCAAGCCAGAATAGTCTCCGTAGATGGGATCAGGTACATCCCTTTCGGACAGTGGTCGTCATGCTTCAGCGCCGCGTATTCCATGGCTACCTCAGACGTCGCTAGCAGTCTTTCCGCGTCCATGTTCAAGAATTAGACTTAGGAAATAATGGGGGTATATATCGAAGATAAATCCAAAAAGGTGAGCAGATTATTCAGGTCCTGTAGATAGTGATTCCGCTGTTCAAATAGTGTGTTATAGAAGAAATGAGAAGTAGCCGTCGTGAAGGTGAGATGCCTCAGCAGAGCTTCAGTCTGACTTTGAATCCAAGACGACGCGAACGACGCTGACTCAGATTATAATGACGTAATCATACGCGGGTAAAATCGATTATATTCCAAACGTGCAAGGCAGACAGACTCATTACAAGGAAAGTCAAGACAATGCAGAAGCACAATAGGACCTGCTACTTCAATCCAACAGCCAACGACCCGTCGCCCGATCGCCTGTCCGGCGCTCGCCGACAACGATCTCGAGATGCGCAAGCTCGTCGCAGCACCCGCGTCTCTCCTCGGCCGGCGCGCCGCCCGCAACGCGCAGCGGCGCACCTGGACAGAAGTGCAGCGTCGCGCGCGTGAAGTCGACGATGCGCACGCGCCCCGCCTGGTCTGCGATGACGTGCCTGTCGACGAAGCGCGCGTCGCCCCGGAGGCCGAGCGCGAGCTGGTTGTGGCTCACCCCGACCCCGTGCAGCGCGCACGCAGCCATCATGTACTGGCGGCTAGTAAACAGCATGCGTTAGCGACAATCAATGCGATGTGTAAGTGTAGCGTGCCCGGACGTACCTGTACTCGGCGTAGTCGCTCAGGACCGGTCCGGAGCAGTGCTCGAAGATGGATAGCGCGAAGGGATTCGCGTGGTCCACCGACTCGTAGAAGCCGACGAGGCGCGGGACGACGGTGCCCTGGAGCGGCGTAAGCCGCGCCGCGTAGATCGCCGCCTCGTCACGGAGCGCCTCGACGCGCTTGGCGTCGAAGGCCCATTTGACGTACACCGCTTCCTGCAGGAGGATCTCCGCGTGGTCGAGGCTCATCGTCGTCGCGGTCGCGGTCGAGCGCAGCGTGCGCACCGGGTGCCCGCGCTGCGGCGGCGGGATGCGCACGAAGAGCGCCGTGACGGCGTCGCCCTTCCTGTCGGCACGAATGCATATTTTGGTGTTCCCACCGAGCTCCGGGTCATGCAAGTACCCGAGATGCTCGGGCGTCGCTTCGTCGTAGAGAGAAAACAGACAAGTGAGAGTTTGTGACATTGTGAAATGCGGGAGTGTAGCAAAGAAGAAGCAATGGTTTGTGTATGTTGTGCGCGTGTTGAAGAAGAACAAAGGTTTTTATAAAGAGCGGCAGCCACAACCAGGCCACAGTATGTTCCGGGCCACAGCTTGGCCGAAGCCAGTCAAGCCACATTCCATATTGGGTGGGCTGCATTTCAAACAAAGCACATCACCCGCAGTAATGTAGACCACACCAAGTCCTTGCAGACCGAAAAACGTGTCAAAGCAGGCCGCCCGGGCCCGTCCACCTCATCGGCGCGAGCTCTCTGGGACGACCAGCAGGCTCGCCACCACCGCATTATTCTCCTGTACCTGTTTCTGGCGCGCGTATAGTGCCGTGACTGCGTTAGCCGTTTGAGCCAAAAGCGCGCTCTCCTCTGACGGTGTTGGTGCGGAACCATCGGGCGGCATGGCGAGCAGCGGGAGCGCGCCGACACCCGACTGCGTCAGGAACTCGGTGAACAAGCCGAGATAATGGCGGACCGATGATATATCAGCTATACGAGTAGAATAAATGAGCAGCTGAATGTCGGAATGAAAGTGAAGAAAAACTTACCTGCGGCCGTCATAGGATTTGATTGCGATGCAGGATCAAAGGCTTGCTCACTATAATTCATACACTCGTCAACGACGCGAACCTCTCTATGCGTCTTTCGAAGCCTTACATTCCTTCCAAGGCCGTCCTCGCAAGCCGAGAGATAACCTGGACGTATTGGATCGCAAGCTTGACATTTTGGTTGAAGAGGTCTGGCGAGTTCGGGTCGGCGTTCAGCGGCGGACCTGCTGGGATTCCCACCGACGACGAGAACGACAACGGATTGATGTTTTGCGCGTATAATGAGCTCCCGGAGTCTGTCGAGTACTCGTAGAGCGATTGCGAGTGAAGCGACGGCAGCATGGCGAGAAAGGAGTAACAAGGAGATCTGAGAGTCTGAAAATCCGTCTGTACAAAGAGCTTAGTCATTATGCGTGTGCCCAAGCACGTGACCACATGTGTGCCCGGATAGACTATCAATGTATCATACACCGCCAACTGAGTCAAATGTTGTTAAGATAGACAGAGGTATACGCCTTAGAAGTGTCACAAATAGTGTCGAATAATGGACCGTGGAAATGTTGATATGGGATTTTTTGGAAAAACATAATTGAAATGTTTTAATTAAATACACGTATTATGCTTGGGACAAACTGGCAAAAAAACGGAAAATTTTCTAGTGAATTAAGATTTACATTGCTGTAATTGGAGGATATCATGTAAGGTTTTTTAATGCTACAACAAGTATTAATACAGGGCTTGTGTTGTGTTGTAATGCCGATGGGCAGCAAGATCGGTATTATAGTTTGTACTTATTTATGCAAGACTTGCCCAGATGTTGGTTGAGGATTAGCCGATAAATGTTTTTTAGACATTTTCGGAGACATCCGAGTGACGTTCAAACAACTTCAACCAAAAAGTAATCTACACATATAGGAAAACACGTAGTAATTACACAAGGCAGAGGTGCAATGCAATGCTACAAGTCATGTACATGATTTCGGCCATAAAAATACAGATAACCCGTTACTTCGTCATCAACAAGACTTATGTAATCTTCAAAATCATTGATTTTTCGTTCACACGAACTTGAACTTGTGCTGTCATGTCCGAACTTGTCCTAAACGTCACCATCAAGCTAGGCTACGCAAATGCAAAAGTGTATCGTATGCCGCTTTTTTCTTCTGCCTTTCCATCTTACGGCGGCAAGACATAAATATATAAATGCGAGAACGAGGCGTAGCTGTGACAGGGCTGCTATCACTCGTACCACTCCGACAAGGAGGATCGCCCGCCGTGCGAGGGTGCGAGCATCACATGAAGCTGTTCAGGTCTGTCTCTTTCGTCGACTGACCCGGACACAATATTCTCATGGCCACCATACTGGACGGTGCGGCAGTCATGGATGCTGCACTCCTTCTCATCACTGGGAATGGGTCGTGCCCGCAGCCCCAGATTTCTGAGCATCCCAGATCATAAAGCCCCAAAACATCATCATTCTGCAAAACAAGGTTTGACTTGATCAAGGAGACACAGGCTCTTGGGCACCAGAAGAGTATCGCTGCATTCATAAAAGGTGTGTTCGCGCATCAACCGAGAAAGAAAAACGCTTGCTACAGAGCTGAGAGGGTTCTGCTCGCATACAGGCTCCGTGGCGGAGGTGTCGCCCCATCATTCCGATCTCCACGCAGCTAAAATACAACATTGATGCAGTGAACGAGTACATCGTGAAGCGGATCCCGATCCCAGTGTGGATTGCATGTCGTCCCTGTGGTTGAGTGTTGTCGCCGCGATTGAATGTTGTGCCACGGTTGATTGTCATCCGCTCGTTCGACGTGAACAAGCCCAGCGCGGAGGTCAGCGAGCTGAAGAATGGTGTTGCGGGCAGCTCGATTCTTGCAGGTGTGCTCACGTTTGGCATGCATGTCGAGATCTGCCCGGACATCGCCACGAAGGACGCGCAAGGCCACAATCGCTGCCACCCGATCTTCAGCTGCACCGTCACCTTGCTCGTGAAGAACAATCAGGTGCAGTTAACGGTGTCCGGCGGGCTCATCAGCGTGGGCACGATGATCAACCCGACGCTGTGCCGCGCGGATAGGCTCATCGGGCAGGTGCTCGGCTCGTTGGGCAAGCTGCTCTAGATCTACACCGGTGTGTCGCTCCATCCTTCTCACGTTTGCTTCAGTGCGCTTACGCCCTTCCTTCTGCGTGCACAGAACTCGAGGTCAGTCTATTCCCCTTACAGTGCTTGTTGGATATCCAGACAGAGGACAAGAAGACAGCAAAGGTGACGAAGCTCGTGAAGAACGAGCTGCTGCTGATCAACATCGGCTCGACGTCGACTGGCGGGTGCGTGCTCAGCGTGAAGGTAAACCTCAAGGCGTTGAGCATCCTCCACCACCTGCACCCGACATCCGGCTCTGCGCTGGCATTGCCCACACATCGGATGCAGCCTATACAGCATCTGCATCACAGCGAGCTAGGGTGGGAGGCGGGGGCACCAGTGCTCCTGTATTTTTTTTATTGCTAGCTTAATTGATGTTTTATATATATAATTGAATAATGACCAAGATTAAAATGCAAGAGCCCAATAGCATGACTAAAGACGTCTAAATAATCTTGGTGACTATGGTCATTAGGTGACAAGTTGTTACGTCTTCAGGTCATTCGTAAAAATGGTTTTTAAACATTTGTCGGCTATATTGCATGGGCATCTGCGGCAGCGGCTGACCGACAGTTGCCGAAAGCTTCGCAAAACATCCCCGAGGATTGTCATTAAGGGACACATCTGCATGTTGCATTCAGATGTCCTCGGAAAGGTTGCTCCGAGGCCATTTGGTCACATATGTCAAAGACTCCTTGGGAAATGGTATAACAACATGGTCTATTTAAAAACGGTCAAACAATTGGCGTAATGGTCTTCAAAAAACACTTCTCTAAGAGTCAAATTACGTTCTTATCATGACATTCAAACAGCGCAGCGTCAATCTTTATTAAACATTTTGTTCAAATTGCGGTGTAGTATCAATGATCGTCTGCTAACTACATGTACTACTATGCTCTAAGTACATACATCAAGTCATGGAAATCCGAAAAGTCGACATGGAACTCCCGTTCGTCGAGCGTGGCTTACGCTTTCTCGTACTTCTGACTCCCCTCGCCCTTCACACTACTCCTTACTAGGATTGTTAAACAATCTGCGACGAACAGTGCAAAGTGATAGTGCAAATACAGCGACGCTTTTCCACAATATTGTAGATTAATCTGAAGTTATTGTAGATCGTGTCTGGGGGGGGTTGTTGTAGATAACTTTCTGATAATTGTGGATCCCCTGTGAATATTTTGCGAGCATTGTAGATCCTGTCCGAGCCGTTGTAGATAATTTTCTGATAATTGTGGATCCTTTTGTGAATAGTTTGCGAGCATTGTAGATCCTGCCCGGGCCATTGTAGATAATTTTCTGATCATTGTAGATCCTGTCCGAGCCGTTGTAGATAATTTGTAATTATTGTAGATCCTGTCCGAGCCGTTGTAGATAATTTTTTGTTATTGTAGATCCTTTTGTGAATAGTTTGCGAGCATTGTAGATCCTGTCCGGGCCATTGTAGATAATTTTCTGGTTATTGTAGATCCTGTCCGAGCCGTTGTAGATAATTTTCTGGTTATTGTAGATCCTGTCCGGGCCATTGTAGATAATTTCTGATAATTGTAGATCCTTTTGTGAATATTTTGCGAGCATTGTAGATCCTGTCCGAGCCGTTGTAGATAATTTTCTGATAATTGTGGATCTTTTTGTGAATAGTTTGCGAGCATTGTAGATCCTGCCCGGGCCATTGTAGATAATTTCCTCGTTATTGTAGATCCTGTCCGGGCCGTTGTAGATAATTTTCTGGTTATTGTAGATCCTTTTGTGAATAGTTTGCGAGCATTGTAGATCCTGCCCGGGCCATTGTAGATAATTTTCTGATCATTGTAGATCCTGTCCGGGCCGTTGTAGATAATTTTCTGATAATTGTGGATCCTTTTGTGAATAGTTTGCGAGCATTGTAGATCCTGCCCGGGCCATTGTAGATAATTTTCTGATCATTGTAGATCCTGTCCGGGCCATTGTAGATAATTTTCTGATCATTGTAGATCCTGTCCGGGCCGTTGTAGATAATTTGTAGTTATTGTAGATCCTGCCCGGGCCGTTGTAGATAATTTGCAGTTATTGTAGATCCTGTCCGAGCCGTTGTAGATAATTTTCTGGTTATTGTAGATCCTGTCCGAGCCGTTGTAGATAATTTTTTGTTATTGTAGATCCTTTTGTGAATAGTTTGCGAGCATTGTAGATCCTGTCCGGGCCATTGTAGATAATTTTCTGGTTATTGTAGATCCTGTCCGAGCCGTTGTAGATAATTTTCTGGTTATTGTAGATCCTGTCCGGGCCATTGTAGATAATTTCTGATAATTGTAGATCCTTTTGTGAATATTTTGCGAGCATTGTGGATCCTGTCCGAGCCGTTGTAGATATTTTTCCGATAATTGTGGATCTCCTGTGAATATTTTGCGAGCGTTGTAGATAATTCTCTGATAATTGTGAATTCTCTGTGAATATTTTGGTGAGCATTGTAGATCCATTGTGAATATTTTTCTAATCATTGTAGATCTGGTCGAAGCATTGTACGCAGATCATGTTGATAGTCTTTGGTGATCGTCGCGACAATCAAGGACACGGGCAATCATCTTGGCATGACAATAGCCAGAAACTTTATTGCAAGATTTTGGGAGAGCGTTACATTACTAGGGCTGTAGGGGCATTACTAGGACTATAGATGAACGAGGGGAAAGCATTAAATAGAAACGGAAAGCAATTAATTTGTCTTCGGACTGTTTAGGGAAATTTTCGGGAATGAGAGCCGGTTTCGAGAAAGAAAGGAAAGCTTACCGCTTATTAGCAGGCTCAGGCCCTTCGTTTGTTTCATCACGCGGATGCTTGCGACGTGCCGCATTGAGGCACGACAGGGCCCAAGTAAGGTCGTCAACGGCGTGTTCAAGTTTCTTGTCAGAACTCCGTGTCGGCTTTTTCGCAGATGCCCACATTGCGAGAGAAACCACATATACATATAAACCATTCCGACCTGCGTACCTTAGCTCCTCCATACCCTCCTTCCCAGTGTCCTTGCGAGGCATCGGCGAGATCCCAAGTCTCCTTCGCCAAAGAGGTTGACTGCTCGTCCACCACTTCTGCCAGTAGTCCGCAAACTTCTCAGGATTATTGGTCGATAAATCACCGAGAGGCCGCGCGGTGGTTTTCATCCAGGTACTGACCTCAGGGGGCCGGTGCTTCGCAGTCATGCGACGCTTCACCTAGCATGTAAATTAAGTACGGCATAGACTCGTATTGGATGCAGGGCACTCACCTCTTCATCGGAAGCATGCTCTTCGAAATCCTCATATTCCTCGCAGAGCTTCATCCAAGGCCCCCTGACGTTTAAAGAGCGCAGATGCTCAAGCGCAGCCTTGTGAAATGGGACCTTCTCGCTTGATGAGGATGTTTCGCTATTCGATGCGACAGACGGAGACGAGGACTTCGCATGGTCTTCTGCGCCAGTGATCGCCGGGCCCCCGTTCGTACTAGAAGTCAAGGAGTCGTCCATGTTTGCGTTTACACCAGGAACTGAAGGGGAAGCCGTGTTTGTGTTCGCCGCATTTGCGTTCGCTCCGGAAGTTGAAGGGGGGGTGGAGACCGTGTTCGTGTCGGTCGGGCCCGAGGTCGAAGGGGGCACCGTGTTCGTGTCGGTCGGGCCCGAGGTCGAAGGGGGCACCGTGTTCATGTCGGTCGGGCCCGAGGTCGAAGGGGGCACCGTGTTCATGTCGGTCGGGCCCGAGGTCGAAGGGGGCACCGTGTTCGTGTCGGTCGGGCCCGAGGTCGAAGGGGGCACCGTGTTCGTGTCGGTCGGGCCCGAGGTCGAAGGGGGCACCGTGTTCATGTCGGTCGGGCCCGAGGTCGAAGGGGGCACCGTGTTTGTGTCGGTCGGGCCCGAGGTCGAAGGGGGCAGCGTGCTCGTGCTTGAGAGGGGGGCCGGGTCCGCGTTTTCACCAGAAGTCGAAGGAGAGGTTGAGACCGCATTCGCGCCATTTGTGACAGAAGTTGGAAGGTGGTTAATGTCCGCGCTGCTTGCACCAGAAGTCAAACGGGAGGCTTCATCCGCATTCGTGACGTTCACACGAGAAGTCGCGGGGACTGTCGCATTCGCGTTCGAAGGGGGGGTCGTGTTTGCATTAGCACCAGATGTCGATGGGGAGGCCGCATCCGCATCCATTCCACTTGTGCCAGACGTTGAAGAGCCCCCCGCGGACATCATGACATCTCTCAGTAGTAGCTCGTTTTTTTTTCGCCTTTCTTCCACCTGTAGATTATATTCGAAAATCTGGTCCTGCGATGCAAACGTAACTTGTTTTCCCTTTGATTTCCTCTGCCTGTCCTTTACACCCCACTCGCTGTCACTATCGGCCTCCTCCTCCTCCACCTCCTCCTCAGTGTCCGTATCGACGATGTTGGACGATTTTGGCATCTTCGAGCTTGCCCGACTGCTGGTTTTCTTCGGACGTGCTGGCTGAGAGGATTTGTCGCCTGCATCAGGCTCAGGGCTTGGCGTAGTTGTCGAGATGACCTGTACATCAACATTATCCGATTGGCCTCGGGACACGTCACATTCGTCAGCAGGATGTAACGCGAACTCCCCGCGTTCCTGCGGCGCTGAAGCGGACAGTCAGATAATAAGGTTGTGAGTAAAGATACAGACTTACGAAAGGCAAAATCGAGGTATTCTTTGTAATTCGCAACGACTTGAGAGCAGAATTGCGTGTGCGTCTGACCCCAGTCCTGCTTCAGCTTGTGGGTCTTGCCACTGTGAATACTGCTTCCTGTGAGTTTGCAATGACAAAGCGCGTTGGAGACGACGTACCAAAAAATCGACAAGCCTCCGCCCTTTGCTGGGTTACATCCACCCGTGATCAAAGTCGCGTGAAAACCGGTTAACTCCTTGATATTGTGCAGCATGTCCTCGACCGCATCGGGAAGAGCGGTGATGTTGCTATTCGTGCCGTCGAGTCAGGTGATGAAGATGTTCAAGATTTACCTTACTTACTCAGCGACTTCCTGCAGCACCGCATCGACCTTACGCTTCTCTGGGTCACCGCCATCGCCATCGCCATCGTCACCGCCATCGCCTTCTTCATCGTCGCTGTGATCGGTGAGGATCTCGTTGATCTCGCCGCCATTGTACGCCCTCATAAGCTTGTTCATACGCTCCCTGACCTCGTCGGGCTCGGCCCGCAACAACTCTTTCGCCCGATCAGAGCTAAATGTCATCATTGTCTTGACCTTCTTATCCTTGTTCTCTGCCTTGTACGTCTCGTGCATCTGCCGACTTTCCTCCCTCAGAGCTGCTCCGCGCACCTTCATGTACACATGATGAGCCTGCATGCTGCGCTTCTTCCTGGGTTTCGACAAATCGAGCTTGCAGCTTTTCTTCGAACTTCCCTGGCCCGTATTCTGACGGTTATGGTTATAGTACCATGTTCTGATACGCTAGTTATGAGGTAAGTAAGCATGATTCTAATGCGTGCACAACAGTCGCTTACAGCTTCCAAAAAGGCCTTTTTTGCGTTTCGTGCCATTTCCACGTTACCCCCCTTAGCCCGGATCTCGTCGTCTGTCGGATCAGCCGCTGGAAAGGTGGCCTCCCACCTTTCGAAAAGGATAGGAAAGAAGTATTTTGCGTCTCGAACGCCTCGAGCCTTGAGGAAGTCGCCGTTATTCTCCATGAGGAACTTATATTGTGGCCCTTTGGCCCATCTCCAGCCCATACCGTGATAAGCAGATGAGAGGGCACGAGCACAGGGGAAAGCAGGGACACGAGTTAAGGGTACGTGAGGCAATGTCGTGCGGGTTGGACGTGTCAGTGTTTGTGATGTCGCTTGACAAAATACATATTTTTTTTCGCTTAATCGGAGGTGTGATTTGTGAATCACAAAGGTCAAAGGAAATGGCGGAGGTGGTCCGGACAAGT